>JASEVX010000012.1:36039437-36129126 GCA_031761405.1 Serripes groenlandicus
TTTCCTCTCTCCTCTCTCTCTCTCGTTCTTTCTTTCTCTCGTTCTTCTTGCGCTCATCTCTCTCATCATCTCAGTCTCATCCGCTCATCTCTCTCACTCAAGCTCTCTCTCTTCGCTCTCGGTCATAATCTCGCGCATCTCTCATTCCTCCATTGTTCACACTATCACTCACTTTGCTCTATACTTCAGTCAGGACGTCCTCGCAAACCTCGTCTATGAAATCTTCTCTCTCATCGGACTCTCTACTCAGCTTACTTCTTGCGGGCTACGTCTCTCAGTCATCTCGGTGCTCACTTGTCTCTTCACGATCTCTATCTATAGCCCTCGTCTAGGAGTCTTCATCGTCTCGTTCAATCAGCCTCAGACATTCTAGCGTCTCTCTCTCTATCATCTATAATCGGATCGATTCGTCATTACGTATTCTATCTATCGGGATCACATGACTCTACCTTCTCGAGATCTTTCGGTCTATCTCTCAATTCTCTCCTCTCGTCTTCTCTTCTCTCGTCCTTTCTTCTCTCTATCCCCTCTTCTCTTCTCTCTCCTTCTCTCTCCTCTCTTCACATCACTCTTCTCTCTCTCGCTCTCTCTCTCTCTCTCACTCTCATCATCTCTCTCTATCTCTCTTCTCGCTCTCTCTTCTCTCCTTCATCTCTTCTCCTCTCTCTCCTCTCTCTCGCTCTCTCTCTCTCTCTCTCTTCTCTCTCTTTTCTGTGTGTCCCTCTGTCTGTCTTTTACTTCACGTTTTAACCATTTTAGTTCAATCTTTAATATCTAATCATTCCGTTTTATAAGTGATATATATATGTAAACAAATTAACACTTCCAACATACAGACGCACTTTAGAGCATCTTCAACGGACCGTGTTTAAAAAACAAATTGGCGAAAAAGTGAACTTGCTGTTAACGATTTTCCATACTTTTGCTTAGATGTTTTCAAAGTCGTCTGTTGCAGATTTTGCTGTATGTGGCAAAACGTTTAAGATAAAATGTACCAAAGCCGCTATGGGTATATACCTTCCAAAATAAAGACGATAAATGATGACAGCATCAAATTAGGGGTTATAAACATAAATAAATAAATTTCGGGGAAATATTTATAGACGAATTCACGTAAAACTGCTGTTCTTCTCTAGGTTCGGCTTATAATACGATGAAGTTGTATCCCCGTGTTAATTATTTTCACATGTATGTCGCTTATTTTGGTATTTATTAAATATCAGATATTGGGGGTCGGATATATACATTATAATCCACTAAATTGACATACATTTCATAAATGATAGGCAACACATATATTAAAACAAATGAGTAAACTCGCCTTGTTCTGAAACATATTTCTTTAAAATAAATAAATAATGAGTATATAAGATGAATAAACGAAGAAAATCTACAGAAATTAAGATTGATATTAATATTAAAACTTGGGAAATAACGCCGACACTGTTTGTAAAAATAAGATGATATTCATTAAAAGCAATTCCATCGTTATAAAATATTCTTTCAAACGTTGCTCGAAATATATTTGCGTCGCATTTGGCGAGTTGCGGGTTTATTGCATCTGCATATATAATGAATATGCAAGTGAGTCTGTACCCCCGCACAAGTCTCACAGAGTCTACACTTTCCGCTGTGGAGCGGGAGACCAGGGTTCGGAACCCCGGTCGGGTTAACCAACTACATGTACTTTTAAAAAAAGGTATACATCAATTCCCGCCTTGTCCCGCAGCTTAGCGGGGGAAAGTAATACGACTGATGCATAGGTGTCATGGTAAAACAATACCGTTAGTACTGGTTGAACCTTTCACTTTCTGACGCCACTGCAGCAGACGTCTTTTAAAAACATTTTGGCAAAAGAATAAATTGCTCGTTATGAGCAATTTATCCCTCCACTATGTTTTCAACTCTTATTTGATAATTAACATAATTACACATCTTTGTCACGTCAATTTCAACTTAGTCCGCTGCATATTTACTGTATGTGGGAAAGGGGGGTTTACTACACAGAAAACGTCGTGATATAACTGAAATACTGTTGAAACCCGACGTGAGTAAACAACATAGTAACCATTTAAACCAAATACTCGCATGAGATAGATACGTACCACCATAATCCAATTATATTCGCGGGAAACATCAGGTAGAGGTATAGACACAAGTAGATCCCTTGTATTCGCATTATTGATGGATATCAAGTGTTCGAATGACGTGATTGATCGGGTCCAAAATGGTCTGAATCACTTTTTAACATCATTTTCACCGTCGATTTAACATCGCCTTTTCCATTGCTATTATTAATATTTTAGAGAGACATAAAACTGGTTTGTTCTCTTTTTTTCTCACTAGAGACACTTATCACCTAGAATTTTCACCCTGTGAAAGGGCAAGTCTGAAGCAAGAATGTTAATTTTTAGAAATATGTACACAAAACATTATAGTAAATCACAATTCAATAATATTTTTTTCTTTCTTTCTTTTCACTAAATGTGGATTTTATCTTTTCGTGTGATAATTATTTGAACATGTAATGTATGTTTCTTTTCTGCAATTGATTCAACAGGTTTTTATAATATCCAATTGAACACACAAAGGACGAACAACTTTAATGTGTCTACGTTCAGATCACTGCACTGTTGATTCGACAACTTTTCTTTTCTCGATTGTTACAATATAGATTTAGCAATAATACAAAATAAATCACGAAGTAAAAATAAACCGGTTCAAGTATCAACGTCCAGATGATTATATTTACACTTTTTTTTTCATTCGATAAATTATTCACCTTTGTAACACTATATTTTTTTTAAACACGCAACATTATCTTAACACAATTCGACCAGGACCGTTTTATCTTTATTCCTCGATCGGAAGTAACAGTCGAAAGTATGCAATATGTATTATAAAACGATGGTACACTCCTCATTTCACAATCGAATAAGCCCTTAAAATAAAAATTTCCGAAAACACTTTTTTCACAGGTAATTACACATTCCAGTCGAGCAATAATTTATGCATCCGACGTGGAAAACTTGTTTTAATTAATATTCCAAAAGAATCATCAGATAAAAAACACCTATGACACTGTGTATCGTTTTATCTATCCCTATAACCACGATATTATAAAAGCATCAATGTTTCACACAGGGATCACTGTTAGACAGACATCGTTATTTCGAATCCATGCCAAGTTTCTCCGAAACTCCTCAACAATGCCACAATATCTATAAAATCTCTTAATGGCACTTGGGTGTCAACTTTTTTTTTTCAAAATTTTCACAAGATAGTCTACGACCTTAAAATTAACACAATCATCGAACTCACCAATATCTCTTAAGGTGGTCGTCTAAATGGCATGCTAAATGTTGGGTGTTTTTTTTATTACAACCACTTGTTTTATGACTAGATCTACCCTTTCACTAGTTGTGTTACGATCTCCAATTCACATAATTCATGTCTTAAACTAATGATTTCACCATCGTATCGATGCGATTTCTATTTAGATAAATAGCATGACGGTTTCTCTCCGACAACTTTGTCTGTATTGGCTTGTCATCGAATACTTAAACTACCGTATTTACCTGAAAAGCAAATAATAATTATTATTCAAAATGCATTTATTCAATTCTTTTGAAATAAATATAGAATTAAAATCTAGAAAAGCATACGGCAGAGCTCTTGAAAAGGTGAGTTTTATCAAATTCCAAAATCCTTATTTCACACTCAAACCCTATGTTGTGGATACTCAAAAGAATCGTCTCAATGAGACGATTTATTTGAGTACCCACAACATAGGGTTTGGTTGAGTCGTAAGAGAGATATAGGTGAGGAAAGACCAGTTAAATCCTCCTTATCTAGTCCTCCGGATTACGGATGGAACTCTGTATTTCCAAGGTATCGTTGCTCTTATATTAGCCTGTATATTTTCCATACCACAAAATGAGAGCAATAAGAAATTATGACGTCATTGATTAAATACTCCACACAGACGCTTAAAGTATCCGACACCCACCATGCCTCCGCACGGGTCAGCACGTGCATTGTGACTTTTGAACAGAAGTTGAACACGCGCCAGATGAAAAATATATATTGCAAATCTTTCAATAAATCAGCAGGATTTCTTATACGCGCCAAGCGCAAGGAATCGTGTACTCCTTGAGCATTCAACATTACATACAACTTAAACGGACAACAACTCAATAGGGACTTGCTATCTCTTGAAGACTGCTGATGCATTTCTATGGATGCTTGAATATGTCGAAGAGGATGTTCGAACGCGATCGCCCGTTTGATCATTTACAATTAACATACATGGATCCCGCGATATCTCGAGCTTGCGAATATTTGAATATTCTTAATAATAACCTATAACGGATCTAGGTTTTTTGTTTAGAACTGTTGTTGTACTGTTTTTATGATTATTGATAGTGATTTAATTACTTACTAGTTTCATTTTTAGAAATAAACGCTTACAAGTGTTTTTTAATGAATTAAGAATCTGACACAACATAAAGGAATTTTGTATAAATCCAGCGTTTTCGCGAATATGTCTGGTTGTTAAGGCTCCAAAAACTGTAAAAGTTTATTCTATGCTCAGACGTTGTGATCATGTAACTGATTGGTCAGAGGCAAAACCATTTCTAGAAAGTTTTATTTGTAACATAGAGTTCATGTCTGAATTCAGACACGGTTGTCAGAGTTTTATAATCCCGGACCATGTCTGTATTTGTTATCTATTTCTATTTTTTGAGAGACCACTGTATTCCAGAACGATACATGACGATATGGCCGAAGCACAGAATAAATTACATCTTGACCCGTACTGTTTTATATCGAACACCCAATTTGCGTTTAAATACTTACCTCTCATTTATTCAGACTATATTTAATTAATCTCCAGTATTTAATATCGAATACAAATCAACTAAAGGGTGTTCTTAATATAGTCTCAGACTTCACAACATGCTCCAATAAACTGAATTTTCAGCTGTCCATCTTCTGGTGTGTTAGGGGTTTTGTTTTTGTTTTATTGAGAGGACTACGCGGTGAATTATACTAAACCACGAATTTGCATGTTTACATCAGGTAGGCTTAGCCATGTGAAAAACTTATCTTAGTGTCTTTTTGACAAGTGAAAACTTTAATAATGTCCGACAAACAGACGCTTTCGGATGCTTCTGATTGATTGATTGATTGGGGTTTAACGCCGTTTTTAACAATTTCTCAGTTATATCACGGCGGCCAGTTCACCTACTCATGTGTTTCCTGGTTTTCTCACACCAGTACTCCACACAACAATCTTCCCAAGCAACTGGCTGCTTTTCCACATAGACTTAGTCAATTGGTGGAAGACGAATGACGCATGTCGCAATGACTTTTGTCAAACGTCGGAAAGAAAGTTGGCCGAGCCGGGATTCGAACTCACAACCCCTGGATTGACAGCCCGCGTCGTTACCGACTGAGCTACCCGGACTCGACGGGATGCTTCTGAAGAAATTGTGGTAAAAGCAAAAACGGTATTCAATAATTATTCTTTGATTAATAGAGTTTCCGTAAAGACTTTTTAAAACACTTTGTATCAATAAAACATTTTCGACCACTTAGTCTTTACCTAGAATTAATTGTTTAAATAAAAACCTAAATAAAAAATCAATGCATAGTTTGACCAGGGTAGTCCATTAAAGCACTCGTGCAGCTTCTCCAACTGTTTAACCTTTCGATGCCAAAGGCAATTAAAGGATTATTTGCAAACAATGCAGATTTATGTGAGACATCTCGTAACAAGCTGTCTTTAAGACATAGAATATAACCAAGTTTCCTGATGGAAGAAAAAATGGAGTGGTCCAATTTTCGACATGGAAGAGTCAACTTTGTGAAATTTGGCCATTGGAATGGTGTTAATTGCACTATGAAAATAATTAGTTTAAACATATTAAATAATATACATACTATTTGATTGAAGAAAGTGTTTGAACTTAAATAAATCACTCTGTTTCCTGGCTACTCAGTCTGTAATAGCGCTAAGTAATACTTAAATACTTAAAGACATATTTTATCATTTTTGTTTCCATAATAAAAATTCCAAATAGTTAATTTCTTATCAAGTATTGTTAGTCAGCAAGGTAATTACTTATGTCAACTTAATCATTTACTTAAATACGTTCCAACATGCATGCTTTACAACTTATAAGGGAAACGAAATTGGTTAACTATTCTTTTAAGTATTTAAGTATAACTAAGCGCTACTTAAGGTTGGTTGAATTGGACCCACTACACCGTGTATGGGGAGGTCTCAACTATTGACCTCACTCTCTAATGGCAATCAAACCTTCCACCATTGGTTTACTTTTTATGAAATAATTCGTAGTTCATCAAATAAATAAATAACCAAACGGTCGGTATTCCTACGGCCTGACTTTACTATGTACCTAATATAATATGTTAACCCTTTCCCATATACAACACATTTACAACAAACGACTTTGAAAACTTCCAAGTACAAAAAAATCTCTATAAATGAAAGAATACGTATCGCTAATAGTTGAACATATTGTATGAAAAGCGAGAAAGTTCTCTTTTTGCCACATACTTGTTTACAGACGTCGTCTGCTACACATGTACTGATGCATCAACATACGTCTATAAGTGGGAAATGGTTTAAGACATCTGCTTTAAAAAAAAAAATGAAGATAAATCAGTCGTTATATATATACATGTACATGGAAAATAAAAACTATCACTTTTATTACAAAGTCGGAAGCAAGGTGGAAATGGAAAACAATTACTCAAAACGATCGATGTCTTCTTTTTCCAACAATGTTTAAAAACAACCGCATGTCATATATGAAATAATGTTCAACAGGTACAGGGTTAAGTATTTACGAACACCGATTTGTTTTCGAGCAAAGCAGATTGATGGGAGAAATTCGGCTTGCCCGTATTAGTCACCTATTCCCGACGATAACTCTATCATTTCGCCCATTCATTACGTTTAATAGAGACCTCAAGGTAGACATGCTCAACAATTTTTCACAAACTATATAGATAATTTATATATCTGTACCTAAACACGACTTGTTACCGGAACATTAGGCAAAGCAATCAACTCACTTTCCTGTCTTGGAGAAACATTTACTTTTGCCGAAAACTAATAATTCCGTTCGCACATACCATTAAAAACATATACGTGTATTGTATATCCATAGCCGAACTTTATGATCACTTCACAGTATTTCGCCGCCGAGGTAAACCGCGATGTATTTGATACAATAATGATATATCCAGTTTCGAATTTGTCTTGTAATATGCTGTTTGGTTTCGTTTTTCTGTTTACGTATTTTTTATCAATCTCGATGACTTCCTAGAATGTTACTTGATGAACTTTCTATCACAAATACCCTCGTGCGATACTCCAATGACCACAGGAATACACTTAGCGCAGTCAAGCTTAAATTCCAAAGTTGTAACAATTGTAAAATCTTTATCTCCGTTGACAATATTTTAATTCATACTTTCGGGCCGTGTCTGACGATGACGGGTCTTAATGCAGCTTCGTAAAGTGGAGACTCGGATGAGAGTGTGCATCCGCAGACTCTTACCAGATTCTACACTCTTCGCCACGGAATTATATTGATCTAAATGCGTCTTCTGACAAAAGCCTAGACGTGTTGCCTCACTAGTCTGACGCCGTTGTAACTTTAAATGACGCCACACTGGAGACCCCGTATCTATAGACGAGGCTCGTGTCTAACGCATCCCTTATTGCTAACGTCTGTCGCTCAATACTTTATACCATGTTGAATTGTCGACAAGTTAAAATACATACTAATCATCTTATGAGTATCATTTATACAACAGTAAAGTACGATATTCCAGAGCTGTAGATACTAAAGAGTATTTTACGTCCCAACATCTTTATATGACCATCAGACCCTATGGTGTGGGTACTCAAAATAATTGACTCAGTGAGTGAACGCTTTTGAGTACCCACAACATGGGGTTAAGTTGAGTCATAAGCCAGATTATATTTTAGGATGGGACGAGTGTTACTCCTCCTTATCTAGTCCTCTTACGTTCACATCATCACATACCTAACCGGCTGTAATTTGATGAAAAGTGAGTAGAAATCTGTTTCAATGTTTCCTATAATGTTCGTTTTGTAAGTGGTCCAATTCTAGCATAAGCCCCCCTTTTTTTTATCGTTTAATCGCTTTGGTATATCATCTTCCGAGGTTTGTCTTGTCTCTCCGTCTAGGGGGATGTTCCAGTTTTCACCCGCACAGATGTTAGGATAAACGAGTATCAACCATGTCTGACTGGATCAACCTGTAAGAAGAGAACACATGAGGAAAGGAAAAGCCATTTCAATCTTGTCAAATTAAGTGTGAACTGGTTTTTAAAAGAAATGAATAGTTTTCATTTCTCGACAATGACGAGACTCCGATCCTTTATCCCTTTCCCATAATTATGCAGACGTATTTTGATACATATGCAGCAGGCGACATTTGAGACTATTGTGACGAAAGGAAATAGTGCTCATTATGAGCAATTTTGTCACACTTTTTTTTTTAACTCTGTTTAATAATTATACATTCATTTTCAGAGAATGTCCATGTTTTAGCGTAGTTGTATTCCAAGTCAGCCGTTATTTGAGTATGGTTTACATCACGTTGCAAATGAAACCAAAAGAAAGAAGTCAGACACGATGGACAAAAGTCAAAATGCGATGTTGCAATTTCCATCTGTAGAAAGTATTTTTGATTATCCCTTTATATATTTTATTCAGCATGTTTCTCCACATCTTAACCATCTTAAGTGAAAATAAACGGTTTCAAAATCCACTGTGTACTTGTATTTTGCTGTGTTAGACTTAAAGTAGAATTGACCTCTCTTCATAGATGCTATATCCCAAAGGCACACTGTTGAGATCTCATTCTTGTTTAGTTTAATGTCCATGGGATTTGAAGACACATAAGAAGAAATGGGTTTGAATATAAAATTTATCCGTGTTTTTCGGTCTATTGATTCTTGCATCTTAAATCTTTAAAAAGCAATCGCAAATTTCGCCCTAAGGTTATATATTAGAAGAAAAAAAAACTATTTTATAGATAGATGACACGGCCGGTAAAAACGGGGTCTTAATCGTTAAACACAAATTGAAGTGTCCATTGAACTTGTGTACCGGGGTCTCCATTGTGAGCATGCATTATAACCATTTCCGCATGCAACACATCTGCAGCAGACGGCCTTGGAAACTTTTGCGTATATGTTTTGAAAATGTCCATAAATCAAAGTTAAAGTTATTGAATAGAGTTGAAAACATTGTGGCAAATGGATATATTTCTCATTATGATGTTTGCTTAGGCTGCATAGGCACCATCTAGCGTATATATGTCGGACAGGGTTAACATAATTATACACATTAGAAATCTCTTCGAAAAATAGATCTTAGAAATGTTTGGACAAGTGTAGAAAGAGATCGATTTGCGCACTCATATCATGTGATCAGCATGCTGTACATGTCATAGGTTTCTTGTAAGCTTCTTTAACTTATCATCCAATACTAGTTAGAAATACATGAAGCAGACGTGGAGCTTTTTTTATATTAGGCTGAAAGCTTGTTACATAAACAATATATATATATACCCTTTTCCACATACAACAAATCTGTAGCATGCAGCAAACGATTTGAAAACATTTAGTCAAAATATAAAAACTCTATATAACTGAAAAGAACATTGTTGAATAACGTTGAAAGAATTGTGTCAAAAGGGGATCTATTTCATTATGAGCAACATCTCCTTTTGCCACATTGTTTTCAAAGGTCGTTTGCCTCAGAGGCATCAGAAAGCGTATATAAGTGGGCAAAGTTTAAAACGTTCAGACTCAGATCAAACTGCGAAGACGCCGAGTGGATGGTCTTTCCTTTTAGCGGCGCTCATGCAGTGAGACGAAACTTTAGTTTAAACTTATGTATTTAACTTCGATTGCGAAGCAAGCTTTCAGCTTATATTAATCACGCCCGATACGTGCTTCCTGTCCTGGAGACTTAACCAGTACTTGCGCCATTGTGTGGAAAAAAAATCCCAAAGTCAGAACCCGCTCATCATGGGATTCGAACACGGGACCTTTGGTACGAGACGCAGACGCTCTGCCTATGCATGACTGTCTTCCGTGCGAAACTTTTGTGTGGACAATTTTCCCTTGACACCCCCTTAGAAGGCTGTTTGATCTACTAGCTTGACGATGTATGAACACCTAATGTTGTCACATAGTTTTACTCACTCAGTCGTACATTTCAGAGGCCCCGACCGGCTTTAATAGCCTATAATTTATTTAAGATATCAAATATACGTACGATTGGATTTGATATTGGGTGTAAAAACCAATCCAACGCCGTCGGTTAAATGTTTAAATCGCTTAGTGTGTGACTGGTTCATGCATGTGAACATGTTTGTTTTAATTTTAAAATTTAATGGTTTGCAAAAAAAAAAATGAAATTAGTCTAAACTTATTTATTTGGAAAAGATTGCGAAACAAGCTTTCAGCTGATATGTATCACAGTTGATGTCTGGTTCCCCGGTGACATAACCAGTAGTCGCGTCGTTTGTGTTTGGAAAATCCCAACGGCAAAACGCGCTCATGACGGAATATTCGAAAACGGGACCTTTGGTACCGACACTTGGAAATAAGATGACCACAATGGCATGATGAAAACATCCATCAAATGATGTGACTATGGGAAGGCAATCCGTACAGTCGGGACACTAGTGTTCTCGCAATTCAAACCTGGCCGAGTGGTTAAGCGTCGACGATTTGGAACCGGGCGTCCTAATTTGGTCCTAAGGTTTTGGAATAATATATATATGAGGAAATTTGTACGTATGTTTATAAATTAAATGCAATCAATTGTTTTGATTCATTAAATAGAGTTGAACGCACTTTCCAATAATTGTTCAGTCACATCATAAGCTTTTCCATCGGTTGTAGATTAATTTGTTGCTAATAAAGTACAATTGTCTCAGACGCATGCGTCAGTTTATGTCAATGAGTTCAATACTCTTCGCAAAATGGCACATGGTTTGTTCTTGTATCAACAGCGGCGCTCTGTAATCACCATCGATAAGACATTTGCAACCAGATGTATAGCCAGATAATTCGGCGGATCCGCGCAGCCTTGTCAATGTCTGCTCTGTTCCTCAATAAGTCCTAGAAGATTTCAAAAGCCTTCTTTAAAGCAGTTTCCATCACAGTATCCATTTAGCTCATAAAGCAGTGATGCACATTCAAGTATTTCAGATAATTACTTAAGGTTGTTTCAATTATTTGAGCTCCCTACAATAAAATGTTGGAATGCAGGCTTAACCAATTCCCACATGCAGAATCTGTAGCAGACGTATTTTAAAGATAATATTGCAATGCTCGTACTGAACAATTTCTAAGTTTGCAACTATGTAATCAGCTCTATTCTATACTTATATCGCATAGGTCCTTTACATAGTTCTTCCCAGATGTTTTTGTATTAGTCTGCTGTACAATTAGTGCATATGGGTGTGAGTTAAGCCCAACATATACATAGCATATTACAACAACTATTCCAAATTCATCAATTCATAAAACATCAGAACTTTAAGAATTGATTAGAACTTCCATCCCCGTCATTTCTCCACACAAACCCCATAAAACATACTCATATAACAATTGAATGATCGATTCCCATGCATTTCTTCCATTTGTGTCTAGCCTTCTAAACATATAGTAATATTGGTATAGATATATTGTAATATGCATTTCTGTAAGTTTTATCCATATCTGAAAAAAGATATCTGCTGCAATCTCTTAAGGCAAACAAAAAAATCGGTGGTATTTTGAAAAAAAAACCAATAAATGCAAATATCAAACAGAAAAGAATATCTACGGTGTAATTATATTAAAAATCTCCAATTGTTCAGCATTGAAGGTATACACGGTTTACTGTTTTGGGAACTTATTGAGTTTACATTGATGGTAAAGCAAGTTCCTACAATTGATATGTATTACCTTCGATATATATTTTAGTCTCAGATAGTTTGCCTTGGTTCAATATAAAACCAGAGGTCAAGATAAGTTTGGGTTTACAGCTCCTCTCCCCACAATATCTCTCCCATTATCCAACCAAATCCTATGATGTTGGTACTCAAAAGGATCGTCTCAATGAGACGATTCTTTTGAGTACCCACAACATAGGGTTATAAGCTCAAATAAGGAATTTTTAAAACATGTAAAACGCCTATTAATCTAGAGCTAGGTTAAAAACTCATGTCCTTTGTTATCCTATATTTATCTCCGGCTGTTGCTCTTATCGTTATCATTTCTTTTGTATTTCAACAATGAACAGCATGTGTGTAAACCTGCATCGGGGCTGAGATGGGAAGTGGTTTGAGCACTCACCTCTAGAGTCAGATACCATGGTTCAAGTCCCGATCGGGTCATACCTTAGACTTTAAACAAGATGGGTTTCTTTATGATTGATGGGAAAGCATTACGACTGGTATATCGGTGTTAGGATACATTGCAGCGGTAGAAGTGTTATATTGCCCAAGAAACGCATTGGTATCAATCACTAAAATACTGTTGAAAAACGACACAAAACCACACTCAAACAAAGTAAAGGCACGAAGCTGAAAACAACGTATGGCGATTTATTTTTAAACTACAAAGAACACAGACTCACATAACAGGTGTTACAATGTTACTGATAAAATGTTTATGACTTGCCTTGTTAAAGATACAATTAGGCAGACACGTTGGAATGGGACACCTTAATTCAAGCAATTCTACATGCAATTGAAACAATATATACTTGTAATTTCGATGTTCAGTTGCCGTTATATTGATTAATAGATTGTTTTGTGTTGTACGCCGGTTTAAATCACGTCAGTCCCTTTGTATATTACCAGTTATACTGGTCCATTTATGTTGACACCAGCAAGTCAGTTGTTATGCTTAACCCGACACACAGAGCTCAAAGGAGGGCAGCTATTACTACCGTTGTTTAAGGTCTTGAATTATTGACGAACAGTGTAGCGTCAGGTCAGACTGTTCGCATAGCTCCTACGTTTGGTTTTCAGGGAACGACTCTCATATAGTTGCGCAGATTTTCGCAATGCCGATGGCTGCAACAAGGTTCGTTGACGTATGTTCTCTTTAACCCTTTTCCTCATATAGACGCTTTCCGACGCCTCTGCAGCAGACGACTTTTTGAAAAACATAGTGACAAAAGAAGAAATTGCACAAAACGTGCAATTTCTCCTTTTGCCACAATGTTTTCCACTTTTGGTCATAGTTTATCCATTCAATTATGGAGATTTTCTATGTTTTGACAAAATACGTTCAAAGTCGTCTGCTGCAGAATTGTCGCATGAGGGAAAGGTTTAAAGCATTACATACGGGATATCCACCATTTTATTCTCAAGTTTAAAATACCAATATACGGTAACGAAGTACATAATTTAAATTCCATTAACACTCACATTGTTTCAAGTCAAGCATGACAACATTTGTAGTATTGAATTATCACTTACTTTTGTGTAGCGGGTCTGTCTTAAGATTTACCCTTTACTCTTTATTACAAACATTGAGTGCGATCAGAGTATTAGATCTTCATACGAAATGGAAAATATATTGCATATTTTCCAAGATGCACAAAACACATATTGAAGTATACGAACAACTTTGGAACTAATTTTAACTTTTTCAATAATTCTATTGACATGAAAGCACTCCTTGACAAATGCGTGTATCATGTTTATTTATATCGGCCTAAATTGTTTGATTTAGACGATTTGTTTTCTTTATGAGTAACCTTTGCGAACCGCCTGTAATACAGTGGTGCAGTGATAGAGCGTCGGCCTCTCGTACCAAAGGTCCCGGGTACGAATCCCTTAATAAGCGGGCTCTTCCTTTGAAATGTTTCCACGCAAACGCCGCGAGTACTGGTTAAGTCTCGAGGAAGTAGACATCGAGCGTGATTAATGTAAGCTCAAAGCTTGTTTCGCAATCGATGTAAAATAAACTAACCGCATCAGCCATGTTGTAGATACAAGTCAGTGTTATATCTTCCTTGGCAATTTCGATAATATAATTGTTATAGCCAGATTAAAATATACATACAATGGCACTCAGTGTATTTTTAAAAAATATAATGGGTGTTCTTATTATGAAGTAAAAGTGCCGCAAGCCAGGTTTGAATTTTTGAATCGCATGCATGTCACAAAATGCGCTAGTACTGATGGAGACTGAAGGAAGCAGCCATCATCAATCTGGATAAATATAAGCTGCGAGCCTGTTTCGCAATCGGTGTAAGATAAATAAGTTAAACACGTAATCTAGGATCAAGTATAGAAGAATGGATGTACTAATTCAACCTCTTTTATAAATATGATTCTTTCAATAAAGGAGGATAACATTGCCTAAATGAGCAAGTTACTGGTTTACAGACCAAGTACCACATTTTATATAAGGGCCTCGCCCTAATTAAAATACGTGTGTTCAGATGCATTAGGGACAATTTCCGTACATTGAATACAATATAAACCATGCATCGGCGCAAAACAACTCGAAACACATCTCATTTCGTAGTAAATTTAACACAGTATTGCACCGGATTTGAATGTTACAAGTTTCCCGGTATGATAATCCTCTTGTTTTATATAACATACCATGGCTCTGCCGTTTCCTCACGATGTCGACTGGGGTTATATACACGGACGTATTACAAAGACGGATAAAAGATAACATCAGCCGTCCCACGAGAATACCAACATTATAAACTATGCGTAATATATCGATCCAGATCAGCCTGCGAAATCCGCGCAGGCTAATCCGGGCCGACACATTCCGTATTATGGGTGTAAAGGTATAGAGTAATGATTCAGGAAACAGAAAATCCACAGGAGGCGAAAAGTGCCTGTCCGGGTTAGCCTGCGCGGCATGATTAGGCTGATTCGGGTCGATGCTTTACGCAAAGTCCACAATGTTGGTTTTCTCGTGGAGCGGCTCACATGTTTTAATGCACGCCCTACATGTTGATACGGATTTCGCCACATTATAGTATATTTACACTTGAATACATATGGAAAAAGCGTACCTTTGCATTTTATTCTACCTGCCAGACGTATTTTAACGTATTTTTTAGCAGACGACTTTTTAAAACATTGTGGAAAAAAGAGAAATTATGTTTTCTACTCTAACCTACAAGTATACATTGATTTAAAGGGATTTTCAATACCAATCCCGTCTGTTCAAAGTCGTCACATCTGTTGTATGACGGAAAGGGTTAAATGAAATAAGTATCGTAAGTACAAATGTTTTATTTCTGAGGCGTAAGTAAATGTTCATGTTTTGTTTATGAGTATTTGTTAAATTGGTTTAATACTTGAAACAAACAAAACATGTCTAAAAGAAGTTTCACATTTATTGAATGAGGTAAAATCATTCACCTTACCCCTTTTTAACAAGCATAAGCATTTTGATACATACATCTAAAGCAAACTACCTTTGGAATCATAATGGCCAATAGGGATATATTCGTTTTAAGCAGTTTTCTTACTTTACCGCGTAATTTTCAGTTTAATTCATAACTACTTTATTTTATAGAGAGTTTGTACAGTTTTGTCTAGATACTTTGAAAGCCGCCTGATTCGTATTTACTGTTTGTGAAAAAGCATATGGGACGTCCCGCGAGAAAACCAACATTGTGGACTATGCGTATAAGTATCGACCCGGATCAGCCTAAGCATGCCGCGCAGGCGAACCCGGACAGACATGTTTCGCCTCCTGTGGATTTTCTGTTTCAGGAATCATTACTCTATACCTCTATCCACCTGAGACGGAATGTGTCGGCCGGATCAGTCTGCGCGGACAGCGCAGGCTGATCTGGTCGATACATTACGCAGATGTAGGTTTTCTTGTGTAACGGCTCATATGTAGACGTGTTTTAACTCTTTCAGCGCCGAATTGTTTGAAGTAGACTCTTCCATGCTCAAAATCGGGCGTCTCCATTTCTCATATAATACAATTTTGGACAATTTTGATAACTAAAAGGCAAACAATGCTGATTTCAGGTGAGACAGCTCGTTACGAGCTGACTCGCCTGAATCAGTATTGTTTGCAAAAACCTGAATATTGCCTTTGGCGCTGAAAGAGTAAATTTAATTCGCCATGCTTTAAAGGTATAAATGAACTAATGTATTTGGATGGTCTTTCTAACCGTTTTCAACCGTATTTCAATTATATCATGGCGTTTTCTGCGTAATTTATTTTTTCTGAATACCATATGAGTTGTAATTCGGACCTAGATGTGTTTTAATTTAATTCACCATATTTTAAAGGTATAAATGAGCTAATTCATTTGGAAGATGTTTCTAACCGTTTTCCACCGTATTTCAATTACATCATTGCGTATTCTACTTACTGCCACGTAAGCTTTAATGCCAGCCCCACAATACTAAGCGCTAAGGAAGGGCGCAATCAATACAGTAGTTGATATGACCCGACATTTTATCGAACTGCCTAAAGTCTTTGGACCGCCTCGTTGGTGTAGTGGTAGAGTTTTTGTCTCGGTTATGGGAGGTCACAGGTTCGTTCAAGGGCGGATCATACCAAATACTTTAAAAATGTAAGCAAAGGCTGCCCTCCTTGGCGCTCAGGTTTGCGAGACTATTATTACGTCTGACTGACTGCTGTAAGAATACATGGACCAGTAGTACATGTTTCTAACCCAGGAAACGCCGTGATATAACTGAAATACAAAGCAAACAAACAATCAATCAGTCATAATGTCTTGTGTAGGTATTTGAAGACAATCAAGGGAAAATGAGAAACTATCCACAGTGAAAAACAATTAACGTATATTCACGTTCCAAAACGTTTGCGCTTTCATTTCTTGAAATCTAAGTTGATGCGGGTATAACGCCGTTTACAATGGTGTTGCAGTTAATTCACGTTGGCCAGTTCTCGTACTACTCAATGCGACAGTCTTGCCCGTGATAAATGGTAGTACTGACTGGCCTTCTTGGTGCTCAGGGTTGCGGGGTTAAAATAACGACTGGCTGCCCTTCTTCGTGCTCAGGGTTACGGGGTTAAAATAACGACATGCTGCCCTTCTTCGTGCTCAGGGTTACGGGGTTAAAATAACGACATGCTGCCCTTCTTTGTGCTCAGGTTTGCGGGGTTAAAATAACGACATGCTGCCCGTCTTGGTGCTCAGGTTTGCGGGGTTAAAATAACGACATGCTGCCCTTCTTTGTGCTCAGGTTTGCGGGGTTAAAATAACGACATGCTGCCCGTCTTGGTGCTCAGGTTTGCGGGGTTAAAATAACGACATGCTGCCCTTCTTTGTGCTCAGGTTTGCGGGGTTAAAATAACGACTGTCTGCCCTTCTCGGTACTCAGGGTTGCGGGGTTAAACTAACGACATGCTGCCCTTCTCGGTACTCAGGGTTGCGGGGTTAAAATAACGACTGTCTGCCCTTCTCGGTACTCAGGGTTGCGGGGTTAAAATAACGTCTGGCTGCCCTTCTTTGTGCTCAGGTTTGCGGGGTTAAAATAACGACATGCTGCCCTTCTTCGTGCTCAGGTTTGCGGGGTTAAAATAACGTCTGGCTGCCCTTCTTTGAGCTCAGGGTTGCGGGGTTAAAATAACGTCTGGCTGCCCTTCTTTGTGCTCAGGTTTGCGGGGTTAAAATAACGACATGCTGCCCTTCTTCGTGCTCAGGTTTGCGGGGTTAAAATAACGACATGCTGCCCTTCTTCGTGCTCAGGTTTGCGGGGTTAAAATAACGTCTGGCTGCCCTTCTTTGTGCTCAGGGTTGCGGGGTTAAAATAACGTCTGGCTACCCTTCTTTGTGCTCAGGTTTGCGGGGTTAAAATAACGACATGCTGCCCTTCTTTGTGCTCAGGTTTGCGGGGTTAAAAAAACGACATGCTGCCCGTCTTGGTGCTCAGGTTTGCGGGGTTAAAATAACGACATGCTGCCCGTCTTGGTGCTCAGGGTTGCGGGGTTAAAATAACGACAGACTGCCCTTCTTTGTGCTCAGGGTTGCGGGGTTAAAATAACGTCTGGCTGCCCTTCTTTGTGCTCAGGTTTGCGGGGTTAAAATAACGACATGCTGCCCTTCTTTGTGCTCAGGTTTGCGGGGTTAAAATAACGACATGCTGCCCGTCTTGGTGCTCAGGTTTGCGGGGTTAAAATAACGACATGCTGCCCTTCTTTGTGCTCAGGTTTGCGGGGTTAAAATAACGACATGATGCCCTTCTTTGTGCTCAGGTTTGCGGGGTTAAAATAACGACTGGCTGCCCTTCTTTGTGCTCAGGTTTGCGGGGTTAAAATAACGACTGGCTGCCCTTCTCGGTACTCAGGGTTGCGGGGTTAAAATAACGTCTGGCTGCCCTTCTTTGTGCTCAGGTTTGCGGGGTTAAAATAACGACATGCTGCCCGTCTTTGTGCTCAGGGTTGCGGGGTTAAAATAACGACATGCTGCCCTTCTTTGTGCTCAGGTTTGCGGGGTTAAAATAACGACATGCTGCCCGTCTTGGTGCTCAGGTTTGCGGGGTTAAAATAACGACATGCTGCCCTTCTTTGTGCTCAGGTTTGCGGGGTTAAAATAACGACATGCTGCCCGTCTTTGTGCTCAGGTTTGCGGGGTTAAAATAACGACATGCTGCCCTTCTTGGTGCTCAGGTTTGCGGGGTTAAAATAACGACATGCTGCCCGTCTTTGTGCTCAGGGTTGCGGGGTTAAAATAACGACATGCTGCCCTTCTTTGTGCTCAGGTTTGCGGGGTTAAAATAACGACATGCTGCCCTTCTCGGTACTCAGGGTTGCTGGGTTAAAATAACGACATGCTGCCCTTCTTGGTGCTCAGGGTTGCTGGGTTAAAATAACGACATGCTGCCCGTCTTTGTGCTCAGGTTTGCGGGGTTAAAATAACGACATGCTGCCCGTCTTTGTGCTCAGGGTTGCGGGGTTAAAATAACGACATGCTGCCCTTCTTGGTGCTCAGGGTTGCGGGGTTAAAATAACGACATGCTGCCCGTCTTGGTGCTCAGGTTTGCGGGGTTAAAATAACGACATGCTGCCCTTCTTGGTGCTCAGGTTTGCGGGGTTAAAATAACGACTGGCTGCCCTTCTTTGTGCTCAGGTTTGCGGGGTTAAAATAACGACTGGCTGCCCTTCTCGGTACTCAGGTTTGCGGGGTTAAAATAACGACATGCTGCCCTTCTTTGTGCTCAGGTTTGCGGGGTTAAAATAACGACATGCTGCCCGTCTTGGTGCTCAGGTTTGCGGGGTTAAAATAACGACATGCTGCCCGTCTTTGTGCTCAGGGTTGCGGGGTTAAAATAACGACATGCTGCCCTTCTTTGTGCTCAGGTTTGCGGGGTTAAAATAACGACTGGCTGCCCTTCTTTGTGCTCAGGTTTGCGGGGTTAAAATAACGACTGGCTGCCCTTCTCGGTACTCAGGTTTGCGGGGTTAAAATAACGACATGCTGCCCTTCTTTGTGCTCAGGTTTGCGGGGTTAAAATAACGACATGCTGCCCTTCTTTGTGCTCAGGTTTGCGGGGTTAAAATAACGACTGGCTGCCCTTCTTTGTGCTCAGGTTTGCGGGGTTAAAATAACGACTGGCTGCCCTTCTCGGTACTCAGGTTTGCGGGGTTAAAATAACGACATGCTGCCCTTCTTTGTGCTCAGGTTTGCGGGGTTAAAATAACGACTGGCTGCCATTCTTGGTGCTCAGGTTTGCGGGGTTAAAATAACGACATGCTGCCCTTCTTGGTGCTCAGGTTTGCGGGGTTAAAATAACGACATGCTGCCCTTCTTGGTGCTCAGGTTTGCGGGGTTAAAATAACAACAGACTGGCTGGTGTCAGGATAAGTGGACGAGTAGTACTCGTAACTTACCCAGGAAACACCGCGTGACATAACTGTTGAAAGTGGCGTAAAACACCAAACAATCAACCCAGAGAAGTTGAAAGATATATACGAACAGAACAACCGACTAACGTCGAAGAAAAGAACCTGAAATGGTTTTAGACAAAACTAATTGATGTCTTGAAACTCCCATTTAATTCGTGAAGCGCTCGGACAGTCTGATCAAGATATGCACTGTTCACATAACATTATATCGAGGGCTTGGCGTGAAACGGTTGTAACTAAACACCTATTTTGAAAACCCTGGTTTAGGGGCAATTTTGACGCCTTTGTAAACAATGCAAATTTAGGTGGCATTGCTCAGAACGAGCAATGGCACCTAAATTTCCATTGTTTACCAAGAAAAATGATTTAACGATTATAAAGGCTTTATGGCGAGGTGATTAACCTTGGTAAACAAAATACCAATTTTAGTTACAACCGTTTCTCGCCAAGCCCTCGATATGTCCTTGACAAGCTTGTTCAAATCTGCTGTCAACATGGTTTGACTCTGATTGACAGGGTCATCTGGTTAATTGATTGGGGTTTAACGCCGTTTTTAACAATTTCTCAGTTATATCACGGCGGCCAGTTCACCTACTCATGCATTTCCTGGTTTTCTCACACCAGTACTCCACACAACAATCTCCCAAAGCAACGGGCTGCTTTTCCACATAGACATAACCCATTGGTGGAAGACGAATGACGCATGTCGCATTGACTTTTGGTTGTCATCTGGTCACAGTTACAATTTTGTATATTTTTAACCATTGACGCATGTATTTAAGACCATAACAATTCCATGTATTTATAATTTCAAAGTATCAAAATTGCTAATCTATGTGATGCTGGTTCAGACAGTCAGAAATCGTGTACTTTTGGGAATTAGGAATAAAACGTAGAATTACATTAATTAAGATTGATTGGTGAATATGCGGCATTAGCAACTTTGGACATCATTTGCCGAAATGTCTAGACACGTTATCTGAGTAAGCGGACATTAGAGAGCTATAAATATCGACGCACCCGGGAACTTGCACCGGAGTAACACACTGATGTAATAGTAAAATGTGAGAAAAACAATGAGCATTTTCTTTTTCAGCGTGTACAGTTAAATTGAAATGAAAACAATATATATTTGGTTTCGCAGTTATGATACTGATAGGCTGCCTCATAATTCAGTAAGAACAACAGGTAGCCTACGAATATTGTAAGGGCTAAACCAGGTTTTGTTATTTTCTTTTGTTTTAAAAATAATAACCATTAGAGCTTAAACATGGAATTGTTAAAAGAAAAAACACATTTTAATATTACATAAGTTTGTTACTATTGTGCCAGTGTAATTGTGCGCTGGATCTTGGTCTAAACTGATACCAAACGCCTAGAACACCGCCCATAAACTGATACATACAATGACGTATAGGTCTATCGGAAAGAACTACGGGAGTGGCACCCGGACACCCTTGTATCAAACTCTGTCTCTTGACATAATCTAGACCTGTCAGATGATCGTGTGTACACATGAAGTGTACCCTGTCAACAGGGGCAAGTAAACGAAACTGCTGTATGCCTTATCTGATTATTGGTATCCACAACTACATTTTGCTAGAAAAACCTCACACACATCGTTCTCCCAAAGGCGTCATGCATGATAATAAATCAACTATAGAATTGCAAGCTCCGAAACTATAAAACTCTAAAAACATTTTCCGTGCTCTGATATGAAATTGATGATCCAACTAAGTCATCTGATAGGTCAATTACCGATATAGAATTATTTCCTAACAGAGAGTTTAATACCTTTGAGCGCAGGCATTAACAAAAATTCCCAACACTGTTCGTAGTATATGCGCAAGTAATCTTTCAGTTACATCTAAGCCGCGTCGGGCGTTTTGTGGGTTTGTTGACTTTCAGGGTTGGCACCATTTACAATTCAATTGCCAGACAACTAGTGGGACTACACTTCTAGCGTTTAGTCAAAGAATGTATCTGTGTCTATGTAACATATGAACCGCTCCACGAGAAAACTGACATCATGGACTCTGCGTAATGTATCGACCCAGATCAGCCTACGCTGTCCGCACAGGCTAATCCGGGCCGACACATTCCGTTTCAGGGGATTGCGTAATGTATCGACCCAGATCAGCCTGCGCTGTCCGCACTGGCTAATCCGGGACGACATATTCCGTCTCAGGGGATAGATGTATAGAGTAACGAGTTCTGAAACAGACAATCCACATGATGCGAAAAGTGTCTATCCAGGTTAGCCTGCGCCGCATGCTTAGGCTGATCCGGATCCTTTAAGCAAAGTCTTCACGTGGAACGGTTTATATATATATGAACAGGGCAGGGGTCTAGGTTGACTTTGAGCACATGTCTGTAAAGGTTCGCCAAAATCATCAATATACGGCGATTCATTACGACCCCCAAATCGCAAGACACGGCTCATTGCTAAAGTGTTAATTTAGTTCACATCACACGATCGAGACGAAGTAGCACTCTTCATGTATTTGATGTAAAGACCTCACAAGCGATTGCACATTTTTGTGTTGATCTATAGATCTTTAACGTTCTAGAATTACACGAATGAGACGCAATAAAACGTCTCATCTCTCTATATTTACTCAGATATATCCTTAACGTTCTATATTCATGCAATCAACTCGCCCGTCGTTTTTAAAAATGAACGCGTCCAGGTTTGCATTTGGACGAGTCCATAGCCAATTATAGGAATAACAAGATAAAACTGTTGCATTGAGCATCAAACAGTATGGAACACTGTCAGCCGCAGACGTGCAGAATGACCTTGCTCTATTCGGAAGAGACAGGTTTGACAAAGTAGGTTGAAGCATTCAAAGGGTTAAAGAGACCGTCGATCAATGTCTGGCCTTAAACCTAAATAACGGTATTATAAAAGTAACTAGGAATAGTATTTTTACTAGTTGTTAAAAGAATGTATTATAAAAGTAACTAGGAATAGTATTTTTACTAGTTGTTAAAAGAATGTATTATGAAAGTAACTAGGAATAGTATGTTTACTAGTTGTTAAAAGTATTATATTTGCACATCACGATGTTTCAAAATAGCAATATAATCCTTATAATGTGAACTAATGTCTTAAGCAGTGTAATGTGTTGCTTGGTCCACTGTTAAGTGATTAGTTTAAGTCCTACACAATAAAGTACCCATACATAAACGTATACGAGTAATAAAGAAAACTAATATAATATAACCAAATTCGTTTGGTTTTGTCTTGTTTTGACTTTTAGGAAAAGATAGAAGAAGTTTAGTTGTTTTTAAATCGCGACTTCATTCTAAATGAGTCGCTCCTGACCCTCTGTTACGGGATATATACTTACAGTCCAACCCATGATTAAAGACCACACATGGTAAAAAAACCAATCTGGTCTCTGTTCGCAGGTTGTCTATTATTACAGGGTCGTTTATGCAGAATATGAGTAATTTGGAAATTAAAAATGTGTTTAATATAGACAGGGAATTGTCATACAAAGGTGGTCAAATCGTCAGTCGCGGATGTCAGTCTTTATAACTTTTCAGTGAAATTCTCACGATTCAGATTTCACCCCTTTTCAAACAACGATAACGCTTCTAATTTTCTCTTAAGGTCTCAAAACTGATAAAACATAATAACGATTGAAATGGACTTCAATAGTGTATGTAGGCATATGTACACACATTTAAAGCTTGTTAATAAGTCAATAAGCAAACATAGGCCTTATCACCATAAACCACATGCCTTATGACAGTACTGCAAAATATACAGATACAATGTTCATGTAAAATCTTCGTCATTTTCAAATATGGATATACATGTATGTTTTAGATCAAATTATATGAGACGTATTTTTTTTACTATTGTACATTTGAAATGCAGATACTGAAATCATTAGCTAAATTCAGAAAATAACTAAACATCGCTGCAATAGCAAATATTCGAAGAGATCTAATGAACAAAGGTCGTATCATGTCGACCTTTCCGTTAGCCTATAAATGGTCGCCTAGGCAATCGTTTTGAATCAATAGGGGAGATAACCCATATATAAAACTAGATAGAGAAGCGGTGGTTCGATTGTTTATATATTTAAATGTGTAGTGTCAATTCAAGATGACCTCTTATATGGTGTCGTCAAATTCACTATCCGGACAATACTATAACTTTTACTTAACGTAGTGTAACTTCTTCATGAGCTTATTAAATAAAGAGCAGTTTTGTTCTCCATCACTTATCGGACCGTTTTCAACTTTAACCCTTTCCTCCATACAGTAGCAGTTTTGGCCCATCTGCAACAGAGTCAGACGGTTTTGCCAAAACCTCCGTATATTTATTTCATTTTACATTATATATGTTATAATATAACGCTTTAGATATTTCATAAACTAGTTGTATTATATAACATGACATTCACTATTGCAAAGTTGACCTTACACTGTAGAGAATATTACAATAACAAGCGTTATTGTTTACTAATTTGACAATAATTAGGGTTTTGAACTTTAATTTTCAGTCAAGATATCTGGTCTGTCATACCGCTATGCGTTTCTTCTAACTGATTTTGAAAATATTAGTCATCAATCGAACATTAGAATAGATTTATAAATAAGTCAAAAGTATTTTACAGTTATTTACACCTCAGATCAAGGACAACTGATCAGACCCGAGTGCTTACAAAGTGCACGTTGGCTATACGATTGACAAAACGTGTGTAATAGAAGTAGGACCTTAGACCCCTTGGTTATCCGAGATGTCTAACCTGGCAAAGGGTTCATAGAAAACCCTTTACAAAATACCAACGACGAATCCCTTTCTTAATAGTTTATTTACATAATAATCATGAAGAAATGAAACGAAAACTGCTTTTACGATATATCAAAGACAAATAAAGAATTAGAAAATAAATGGGCCATGTCTGGCTGACGATATGATCGTATATGGTACCTACAAACAGTTACGATTCAGGTGGCCCTATGCATACACCTAGTCTCACCTTGTCCGTTTACTTAAAGATTATAATATGATATGTTGTCGGACAAAAAGCTTGATGTGTGGCACTACGGGTCTTAGAAACATAGTTATACTAGTATGAGATGGAACATGGATAATATATTGCCTGATCAATATTCATTCTCGAGTCAAATATTCCGTGCAAACGGAAAATTCTTTAAACGTAAAGCACCGATTAATAGGAAAAAAGTTGAGCATCTTGGTGACAAGGTTTTTATATCATCACTGGTTGCAAAATATCATAAAAACTTATTTCATATCTGATGAAGTGTTATGCTTAAAGAGTTTTGCTAGATATGTATGTACAAAGATAATTGGCTGTCTGTTTATTCACCTTTCGAATAGAACTAAACTCAGGTATATATATTTGACAAATATATTATGATGTCGTCAGCTGGAAAGAAGCGACACAAACCAATGTTAAACGCTTTGAACCTTTGTGAATGAGATCATCTCATAAATGCAGTATTATTTCACTAAACGCCGTCAAAAGGTCACCCGATACCACAGGGGGAGCCGTAATGAATCGTATAACTGCCACAACGGTTGCTTTAATGTTATTATTCGGACGTATCTATTAATGATGATCAAAAGATAATATAAATGGTTCAATTATCCAGTCAATAGAGATGTGTTAATTTTATGAAACCGTCTGTTTGAGTTGTCATTCTGGAGTGATTAATTCGTGATTTATTACACAATAGATATGGATCCGAAAACAAACACTCTGGGATTCCGCTGGTTGGTGCGAGGTCCACGAATCAGTTGAGTAAACATAGACGGAACTTTGGTGTTTCATTTGATGTAGTTTTTGAATGGGGGGTATTTGCTCGCATAATAAAAAGGTGAATCATCATGGGAACTAAAAAACTATTTTCTATTTACTACATGTTGTCTCAGAAGCCTTTTAAAGTTACGTTGTCGAATATTGTTGGTATCAGACTGTGTTTGTTTGACCGCCCCAGTGGTGTAGTGTGGGAGTTCGCGGTTCGATCCCCGGCCGGATCATACCAAAGACTTTAGAAAGGTAGAAAATGCGGTTTCTTCCTTGGCGCTCATGATTGTTATCATGAAGACTGACCAACTGGTGTCAGGACAAATGGACCAGTAGTACGTGTAACTTACCCAGGAAACGCCGTGATATAACTGAACATTGATGAATGCGGCCTAACACACCATACAAAATAAGACGCTTTTTGAATGGCGTACAGCTGCTGCAGTAGTATTTCAGTTATATCACGGCGTTTCCTGGTTAAAAAATCGCAAGGCTATCCTGTCACCAAGATGGGGAGCCATTTCTTCTGTTTTTTAAGTATTAAGACACGACCAGTAATCGAAGCCTGTTATAATTCCGACTGTCGACGTGGCCGCTCTCGCGACAACCCAACCGAAGCAGTTTCGGAGGAGGGTAGGTTAAGAAACAAGAGGGCCATGATGGCCCTGGATCGCTCACCTGATTTTTATTTTCACTTTAGCTATATAAGCCCCGCCCCCTGGCGGCCATAGTTTCCGACCAATCAACTTGGCTTGAAAGAATCTGATAGAAGGTCACCCTAGGAACATTTCTACAAAATTATTTGAAAATCGGCAAGACACTTTTGAAGGAGAAGATTTTTTAAGTTTTCACTATAGCCATATAAGGCAAAATAGCCCAGCTCCCCCCCCCCCCCCCTCGCCCACCCCCTGGCGGCCATGTTTTTCAACCAATCAACGTGGCTTGCAGGAATCTGATAGAAGGTCACCCTAGGAACATTTCTACAGAATTATTTGAAAATTGGCCTGATAGTTTCGGAGGAGAAGATTTTTTAAGTTTTCACTATAGCCATATAAGGCAAAATAGCATCCCCGCCCCCCTGGCGGCCATGTTTTTCGACAAATCAACATGGCTTGAAGGAATCTGATAGAGAGTCATCCAAGGAACATTTCTACAAAATTATGCGAAAATCTGCCAACCAGTTTGGGAGAAGAATAATTTTGAAGTTGTTTTCATTTCGTTGCCATGGAAACAAGAATTCTGCATGGATCCCAAAAAATTGAAGGAAATCTGGTGAGGTCATTGAGAAGATGCTTTCTGTGAAGTTTCATTCCATTTGACCCACTGGTTACTGAGAAGAAGAAGTTGACGCACGACGGGAGACGCACGATGCACAAAAGACGATCACAATAACTCACCTTGAGCAAAGCTCAGGTGAGCTAAAAACAAGTTGTTTGCTACTTTGTATTGTTTATGATTATTTTGGTTTTACGCTGTTTTCAGCGGTATTCATTTTAATCACGGCGACAAAACACGTATTTGTCCCCCCTGTGTGACACGCTAGTACCAAATCAGGAGGATTGCCTTGCCGAAGGGCACTCCATCATGACTGCCGCAGGCGGGAATCAAACCAGGGACGCCATGGACCAATTTCAAGACGCTAACATTTCTGCCACGGTGAATTCCTTACATTCATTTTAAAAACCATGGAAACATTACATGTTATATTGCAAACTGTTAATAATATATTACATCAGATGTTTCATGTCCGTATACGTTGTGAAAGTGCATTGATGATTTTAGAAAATCAAGCCAAACGTTAGTATTTAAATGTAAACAGAAGCTGAAATTACCACAAATTTGCGTGACACCATAATATTTACGGACGGGAGAGCCGTGATGTAGTCCATCTAATTTAAATTGAAGACTTCACAATACATAAACCAGGTCTGCAGACCAGTGGGTTACCGTAAGAACAGAACCTCATTATTTGTATCTGTTTAACCGGCTTCTAATTGGTGTTATTCTTTATTATTCCTTTTTATTTGTTTATAAGTATGATGTTTTGCGCAGTTTTCGACATATTTTTCAGTTATATAACAGCGTTTCCTTGGTTAGTTAGTTACCGGTACTTTTGGTACATTTGTCCTGTAATCAGCTAGTCGGTCGCATTAGCTAATCAAACAATCTTGAACGCCTATAGGGCTCTAACACTACACCACCGAAACGATCATCATGTTTAAAAAATGGTCTAGTGCGATAGCTCAGTTGGCGACGGCGAGGGCTACCGACTAGGTCATTAGTTCCAATCCGCCCTCGGTAAGTCTTTATCATTTGGTATTCCACTCATTGGCTAGAATAGTTTATGTTGTAAAGTAGATAGTTACATGGGAAGAATGCTGTGTGACGGACGGAGAATGCTGTGTGACGGTCAGGAGTGAGAACACCAGGAAACAAACGTTAGTCTACCTTGCCGCCTACACCTGAAAACCCTTTCTTTGGAAACGGCGTTAAATACATAGAAATCAAGCAATCAATCGCTCAATCACGTGTTATTTAATAAACACATTCACGTGAAAAATTACCGGTGGTAACACAGACACACGGTACTTTGGGACAAGTGTAGATCTTTATAAAACAACCAAATCTATCAAAAGTAATACACGTTATTGATTCCGTTATATATGTGTCCATTCAGAGATAAATGTATAAATTATCTTGTTTGTAAACAAGTAAAGAAAATATGGTTGTCTTATATTCTGTATAATATCATTTTGTTTCACCGTTTGCAATGCAAACTGATGTAGCTCATGATATAGTACTTTGTACAAACTAAGAGAAATAAAGAAACGGGGGAAAAAAGATCATTGGGGCAATTTTTACAGTGACCACTCATCCTTAATCAATTATAATTAGTGTGTTACGGTATCAGAAAGGGGCTTAATGAAGACCTTTAAAAAAGCATCATCTCTGAATCTGCTAGTCCAGTTTTTAAAATCATTTGGCAAAACTCTATAAGTTACCCTCTACAAAAACTGGTCAAGATATACATAATTATATTAGACTATTTCTAGGACACTATATTGATGACCAGTTCAAATCATATTGCTGAAGCCAATCATCTGTGCTGTTACATTTTGAATTGGAAATCAGATTTAGAATGGTATTTAGATACTGAAACTGGATATTCGCACGCTCTGATATTTCAATATTGAAAGAGAAAATCGAATTTGTGTATTTTGTGTACTTCACAAAGTTGCATTGGTGATCCAGGATGAAAAACATTTCTTTTTATTTGTAAAAGAAAATTGAAATATAAAGGATATTCATCTAAATACGTGGTTGAATGCTTTACCAAGCCTGTCTCCTTTAAATTGAAATTCCATAAGGCATTATATAATAATCCCTTTATGTTTCAAAGCTTTAGGAAGAAATATGAGTTTGCTCAATACTTTAGTTTAAGTTTATATATGTATTTGGCCAGAGTCAATTACGGAAAAAAAAATATTGTGTTGCATTAAATATTGTCCTGCTACCACGTGCCAATTAGTCGCATACTTTTGCAAGTGACTTCTGTTGAGACTATTACAATTGGATCAGCTTGTATGGATGTAACCAATCTTGAGGTAACTGTCCCTACCATAACATTATCAGGTCATGCATAGCGTCCTTTTGAACATGGTGTAACAAGAAAAACGCTAAGGAGACAATATTTTCCAGGACCAAAACGGTCTAACCTTTCAAAATCCGGGAGAAGATGCCCTAATTAATCAAGCATTGCTTCCAAACATCTATTTGTATTGGTCCAATGCAGAATTTACGAAAATCAAATATATATAAACTAATTTACTATGTATTTGCGATAGCGATATACGTCTCAAAGGGGAGATAACCAGTTTACTGATAAGGATGTGTATACAGGTCCTAAAGTACACTCATTTAATGATACGCTGAAATTAGTTTTATAATAGTAATAATAATAATAATACTTTATTTAAAGAGGGTACAAACTCATTTAGTTATTATAACTGATCTCCCACGAGGCCCTCTATTTTGAAGTTCTGACATAAAACATACAATGTATATTGTGAGGATAATCATAGGGGAAAAACATTATATATGCTATGAAGTCATTTCTGAAAATGTCACGTATGACATGCATAAATGTAGATGATACTTATTACCGAGTGTGAAAATACTGATAACATTTGTCTTTAAATGTGTTTAAAGATTCTGATGATCTTATGTGTACGGGTAGTTTATTCCATATGTCTGAGCCAGAGTAGGTTAGGGATCGTTTCCAAGTATTTGTTTTTGGTTTTTCTAATTTAATTAAAGGTTCAAGTTTGCATGAAATAAGACTCATAGTATATAGAAGACTCATAGTATATAGAAGACTCATAGTATATAGAAATTGTAGACAGTTTCAAGCACTTATATTCTTTGCTTCCGTTAATTTGAACTTTCCGACATACATGTACAGCGAATATACAGCAGACGACTGCCAAAACCATCTAAGCAAACCTATAGAATGCCTCAATCAATGAAGTTTAATTATATCATACAGTTAACAACATTGAGGCACATTGTGGTTTCCAAATATACCAACATTTCGATGTTTAGGCATTGCCTTTGACCGTTGACTGTACTGTTCATGTTGTATTAATATTAGCCAAACCTTTTGGCACAGTGTATGCTGGCGATAATGGTATATCTAAAACACACGTGTTTTCCTTGTGACTAATCATTTCCAGTTATACCAAATTAGTTGGTTTAGTTTTGTTAAATGTAGTCGGCAACTCTAACTTCCGTCCATTTTAACAATGTTTAAAAGAAACCGACGACTGTAGAAACGTCAAAGTGCGATTGCTTATTGGAAATGGTAAAGAGTACATATAAATCAGAACCTCGCAAACTGTACTTGATATTTATGTTGTGGTACTTTAAAGCGAGCGTAGGAAACTATTCCCAAGCCAAAATACAATTAATGGAGAGTGGGCTTGCCCAGCCTAATGGTCTGTCAGTCACTCCAACAAGCAGTTCAATTATTCTTAAATAAATACACGAGTCCACTTAATTAATACAACTGCTAGGGAATGGCAGGGTTTACGGAAACTTGTTATAAAGTTCTGGCAATTTTAACGACCGATCCTTAGCTGTTTTCATAGTTACGTATTGTGTTTTTATGTACAGTGTCAATTCCCACCAACCTTTCTTTATTAGCGCTAAGTAATACTTAAAGGGCTATTTCATCATGCAGTATATATTTAAGTAAATAACTGAGTTAACGCAAGTTTAACCTTGCTGACTGACAATACTTGTAATGCAATGAAATCTTTAGACATTGTTATAAGGGTAACACAAATGATGAACTATGCCTTTGTGTTTTTAAGTATTACTTAGCGCTAAGTAAGGTTGGTGGAACTTGACTCTCTATATTCAACTATCAGACAAAATATATGGCCAATCATGCATTCATTTGACAAACTTATATCAATTTCTTAAACGATTTGTTTATAAATTTATGTTGATATACTTCGGATGTTTTTTTTCTATTCAAAACGATATTATAAAGTGTTTGTCTGTTCCCCTTACCTTTCTCATTTGATATACCAAATTATTCTAGTTTATTTTTTATCTGAAAAAGAGTATATATTGGTTTTACTTTTTTGTATTAATGACCATAGACAAATATCAGTCGATGTTGCCAATGAAGGATTGGATTAATAACAGATAAACCATGTATCACATAAATCTAGACATCTACAACAGACGACCTTTAAAACATGGAGACAAAATGTATAATATTTATATTAATCAAAATTTAATGCGTGAACAGAGATAAAAACCATGTGACAATAGGAGAAAATGCTCATTATCTATAATGAGTTCTGCTTTTGCCATTATGTTTACATAAAACGTCTGCAATATATGCGTCTAAATTCGTCCGCAGGTGGGAAAGAGGTGAAATATTAAAATTATATGAAGAAAGATGACACCAAAATTTACACGATGTAGAAAGGAAAACATACGTACAATGTCCGAGCACGGGAGTTGTTACATTCATAAATGTTATTGCGACATACTCAAAGAGTTAACAGTATGTAGTTTGCTCGATTTACATGGTCATTGTACACAATGATTAATACACATATTGCACATTGAAGGTAGCACATTGACTAATACACATCTTGCACAATGATAGGCTAGCACTTTGAAGAGCAAATCAGGGGTTTATATATATTTAGTCGTCTCTTGTGTATTCGATTTGACTGTTTGCATGGGTTACGACTTGGAAATGTCATTCAAACACAATTATTTTACTTTTACAACAAGGAGGTCAAGTTAAATGATTATCTTCCATCAACTAGTAATACTATCCATGAAGAACCTTTATATTGTTGGCTTATTTTAAATGATGAACATTCGATTGTATCGAGGGCTTGGCGTGAAGCGGTTGTAACTAAAAACATATTTTGAAAACCCTGGTTTAGGGGCAATTTTGACCCCTTCGTAAACAATTATAATTTAGGTGCCATTGCTCAAAACGAGCAATGGCACCTACATTTACCAAAAAATATATTAAAATGATTTAACGCTTATAAGACTTTATGGGGAGGCGATTAACCTCGGTAAAAAAATACAAATTTTAGTTACAACCGTTTCACGCCAAGCCCTCGGTATGTCCATTGCATAGTTTTTGTTATTACTTATATGCTTTTGTCTGTAAATAGGTCACAATACACCAAATAAATGTCTTCTTCCATGTAACTTTACCAGTTCCTACGCTCAATTGTCACAACATTTTCTAAGCGTTTTACAGGTAGAACTCCCCATATCATTGCAAAGAGATACCTCTAAGCCTTACAATAATCTAAAGAAAATAGGGGGCATGTTTTATGCAAGAAGGTATTCAACCCGCGAAGTTACTATGATGAGTTGTTTGTCGAGAAAATATGTAGTTGACGTCAATAAGTTATATATTATTGTCCATTCATTGTAGGATGCTGGTGGAGCGGAGCATTCTCGATTGAACTTCTAGCATTGAGTACATACAGCCTACCGCGATGAAATGGCACGAACATATGTCGATTAAAGGCATTAAGACAATTATTGCATCGGCGGTAAGTTTCGACAAGGTTCCTTACATCTTGAGTCAAAACACCCCTAACCACATCCAACTTGAAAACGTAATAGTTTTCAAACACATATGCAATATAGGTCACAATACACCAAATAAATGCCTTCTTTGTTTCAATGTAATAAATCAACCAGTTTCAACCCTCAATTGTCACACTCATTTCTAGGTAAACAAATGTTTTTTTGGGACTATTTGATCAGCATGGCCGCGGATGTATTCGGCGTAATTTGACCAATTCGTGATACCTAGCATTGCTTCGGTACACAGTTTTCGATTCGGCGTTCTAAATAAGGGATATGAAATAACGAGGTTATATCCCAGAAAATGAAGTCAATACTACTATTGTTTCCTTTAATACTATTACATTCGAACGATCCTTTTTTAACACGTAATGTATCTGATAACTGATTTTAATTATTGTATCTATGATATTTGCTTTATTATATAATTTATCTAACATTTGATTTAATATATCAGTTATCTAAAATTTGCTTTATCACAAAATTATGCTTTATAATATTGCTTATCAAAAATATAGCTCATATCTCGTATCTATTATTTGCGTAATAACACCACTTAACTAAAATATGCTTTATCATATCACTTATCTCATATTTGAGTTATTATATCACTTATCTAATAATTACTTTGTTATATCAGTTATCTAAAATTTACGTTATTATATCACTCATCTTAAATCTTTCTATTAAAGATCTTATAAAAGAAATGCTTTATTATATCAGTTATCTAATATTTACGTTATGACATCAGTTAACAAAACTTTGCTTTATTATATTATTCAATTAATTATAACTAATTCACAACACTTGTTGATTGATCGTCGTGGATTGTTCGGCATTATCATTGAAAAGCATATTTGTTTTACATATCGAGGGCTTGGCGTGAAACGGTTGTAACTAAAAAACTATTTTGAAAACCCTAGTTTAGGGGCAATTTTGACCCCTTTGTAAACAATGCAAATTTAGGTGCCATTGCTCAGAACGAACAATGGCACCTAAATTTCCATTGTTTACCAAGAAAAAAGATTTAACGCTTATAAAGACTTTATGGCGAGGTGATTAACCTAAGTAAAAAAATATCGATTTTAGTTACAACCGTTTCACACCAAGCCCTCGATATAGTGAGTTCATTGTGTCAGTATCATAGTCAGGTTCCCGCTTTATATTTAAAAAATAAATACTAGGACTTCCAATATTGTACTTATTAAATTTTTAAAATTTTATAACATATTCATTTGACTTATAGATATTCTGCAATCCATATCGATACAGAAGCCATTGCAATGCGCATTTTTAACTTTTTGCATTCTGTATATGGAATTAAAAACAATAATAGCACACACTTAATTTGCGTACATATACGTGCAATCTAATATTGGTCTGTATTGTTCGATTCACTTCTTTACAAGTCTCCGTTGTGTAGCGGTAAGAGCGTCCGCCTTGTGAGCTAGATACCAGGAGAAGTTCGATCCCCGATCGGGTCATACCAAATACTTTATAAAATGGAAGTAGTAGCTTCACCACATGTACTTGACCCTAAGGCTTGCTCGGTTAGCACTTTAACTGATGCATTGGTGTCGGAATGTATAACCCCGGGAATACTTAATTACCAAACAAACGCCGTGGAACCATTGGAATATTTTTAAAGGTGCTGAACTACAGATGGAGATCAAAATTTTGAAATGTTTAATCTTCTACAAATATTGCTTATATTGACAAAAAAAGTATGAAATAAATAGTTCAAAATAATGTTTTAAAACAGTCAATTGAAAGTCATAAAAATGTACAAATGTTGGCTTTCTAGGTATGTCAACCCAGTAAAAATAAAGCAAAGACGATCAATATTTAGATGTTTATCGTCCTGGAAAGTGAAATTATTAATGTTTTTTTATTCCAGAATTAGTATTCTAATATTTCAAGACAACTTTTAAATAGTTTTAAAACTTTGACTAAACTATCTATAATCTGGAGTTCAGCACCTTTAAAGCCACGTAAAAACCGAAGACAACACCAGTGCAACATAATAGCTACAGAACAATAATATGCCCGTGGTTAACTGTTTGTACTTTTTTCTAAGACTTGAAAACAATTCTAAAATTCTAGCACGTTCCAGTTATCATGGTAGAGTGGAAACCCTGTTAAGAAAGAAATTGCTCTCGATTGCCATCAGAAAAAGGTATCGTTTATTCGTTCTCAAAGGATGCCTTTGATTAAATTCATTCTGTTTTCGAATTTAGTAATACTAAAAGTTGGCTATACTTTGTGTTTGAATGGCATTTTGTGTCGTTTTCAACAGTATTTCAGTACAACCACGGTGTTTCCTTGGTACATTACCGGTATCATTTAATTTTGATCATTAAGGGAGAATCAAATATGCCTAACCAGTGAAAATGAAGCACACACCATCAATATTTAGATGCTGTACTGGAAAGTGAAATTATTACTCAAATTTTATCCCAGAATTATATTTCTTATAGTACAAGACAATGTGTGAACAGTTCTAAAACTTTGACTATACTATCTATATAATCTGCAGTTCAGCACTTTTAATGTAAACGCAGACGAAAGGCAATGTATTGAGAGAACTAGTTATTTAATATACATCTTTACATATCAATAATGAAAAGGCTAACCCCTCCCACTAAAACTTCCTGCTATCTGATTCCAGCCGCGCCAATCCAGATAATCTCATAGCAAATATATGTCCAAATGTGATATAAATGGTTTTATCTTAAATCACTAACGAAGTAAATATGTTCTGTTCATCAATCGGTGAATAACACATTTCATTTCGAATCTTTGCCAAACACAACGTACAATTTAGGTTATCAAAATTGTCAGTCACGTTTAAGATCGTGTAAACAGTTTACCCAACTGGTACTTGGGGGTAAAGCCTATTGCCATTTTGATTTAACGACGTCAGCTATGTTCATTAGTTATCTAGTGTTGGCTGTTATCATCAATGTACCCGTGTCTAAGCTTTCAAAATGCACCCAAAAATTACTTGTTATTTATATTATTACATTTTTATACGACCGTTTCTTAAAAAGGGTACGTATTATGGTATGGTCATGTCCCTCCGTCCGTCCCTCCGTCCGTCCGTTCGGGGTTTCCGCACTTCTTTCTTACATACTTTGAGCTGAAACAATTTGTATAAGGCTTTCTAGTGATGTGTCACAGATCAAGTTCATATTTCCTCGAATTTCGTCAATTTTTGAATGAGTTATGCCCCTTTTTGGACTTGGAATATTTGTCAATTTTTGCATGAGTTATGCATTTTTCATAGTTTCCCATTATTCTTTAACAACTTATTCCTGAACGACTTTATTAACTTTTTACAAACAAACAATATATCAAAACAAAGAGGAAACTTACAAAGAAGTTCCTGACGGGCGTATTATGTACCGTTTGCGGTACTCTTGTTGAACAAACTTAAAGATACGTTCAAGACCAGTAATAGGTAAAATTACTATTCTAAGATAGCCTTGTATTGCTGCATTAGACTTTTGTTGCGTAACATCAAAGGTATATTTGCAAAACTGAATATGTACATGTAACGTGTGTGAAATTCAGAAATTGATAAAACAATACTTCTGAGGTATTAAGGCAGAATTGAGGCCACCATCCCGTCAAAGAGAAATATTTAGATCGTGAACTATTTAAACATTAAAAAAAAAGAAAATTTATTTCCTTGAAGGCTTGTTCGATTTAACCCTTTCTCACCTAACGTAAATCTGCAACCGACGACCTTGAATTTTTATAGAAATAGAGAATTCTTAATAAACGTACAAATAATTATTGAATAAAGTTTGAAAAAAAATGTGGCAAATGGCGAAATTGCTCACCGTGAGCATTTTCACCTTTTACAACAGTTTTTTCAAAAGTCGTCTGATGCAGATACGTCTACTTGTGGACAAGCATTGAGCAAAACTTGCACATTTGTCATGTAATATACCCAATCTGATTAAAGCGATATCCTAATATTCGCCCCACTATTATGCTCACTGGAAGAGATCGCTTTTATCAGTCATATTGACAAGATACTCTCATCTAAGTAAAATAATCAGAACTCACATTGGCATGTACGCCAGCCGCATAAGGGGGCAAAGCATGGACGTAATCAACATCTTTTTTTTTCAAATGTCTGAATGTCATTTTCCTTTTAAGTTATAACTTGGTTAATTCGAGGTCAATTCTAAAAAATAGAAGTTGGCGCTCACTATGACATTGGTATTGACAAATTGTGTCCACCTTAACCTTCAAGTAATATTGACGTAACTAATTGAGGAATTGACTCAATTATTAACTGAAATTAAACGTTGTTTCAGTGGTATTAAAAATATATCATGGCGATTATATTATCCTGAGGATCACCTGTCTGGTACCGGTATTCTATAGTAAATTAGGCGTCTGACACGAACCAAAACTTCACCTAGATTCGTCACCTCCTTTTTGATAACGCTATCACATATATAGTAAATAAGGAAATATGCATTTTATTTTCGTATACTCTACAGCGGACAAATACAACTTTATATTCGAAAATACATAATTGATAAACCAAACTACTTTAAAAAATTGAAAGGTTAACCCAGTTTGATTTAGAACATGTTTTCTGTTTCACCTTGTGCTTGGTGCACCATGTCCATTATTGGTGTATGTCTGACCGAATTATGTAAATGTAGGGGCAGGTAATTCCACACTAAGCTTTCTGCCCCAGGATGTCAAATGTCATATCAACCTTCAGGATGTGTACCTCCAAGGGACAAATCCAACTCTTTCAGCGTCGTTTTGTTTAAAGTAGACTCTTCCATGTTCAAAATTAGGACTTCGCCATTTTTCATGTAATTAAAGTTTGGACTATGTTGATAACTAAAAGGCAAACAGTGCTGACTGCAGGTGAGACAGCCCGTTACGAGCTGTCTCACCGGAATCAGTATTGTTTGCAAAAGCCTCAATATTGCCTTTGACGCTAACAGAGTAAGAGGTATAATGCTGATACTGTACATCTGCGGATTCTGCAACTTAATTGAAAACCCTTTGAGTTTCGCCAAGCATCATATACCCACAGTACGTACACTCTGTATAAGAAAACCTACATATGAGTCTTGTCTGTTGATTTGGAGGTACTGTTGCCATTCCGTTAAAGCCTCACATATAGCCTGACACGCCTCACATATAAAACCTCACGTAATCAGGGAGTAAACATTTGCTTAGGAGAAAGATCTGTCATAAGTCAGACTGATTGATTGTTTGGTGTTTTACGCCGCTTTCAAATTGTTTTCATTTATATCACGCGTGTCCAGGGTACGTTACCAGTGCTACTGTTCCATTTATGCTGACATCAGCCAGTCAGTCGCAATGATAACCCCGAAACCCTGAATACCAGGGAGGGCAGTTAATACTACCAGTTTTAAAGTATGTATCAGTATTCAAAAATGATAATAGAAATGACAATATTCAACAATCAGTTTACCTTACTGTCTTATAAACGGGTGTGCATACAAATCACCGTTGATTACATGTCTACTTATGTTTATAAGAAGTTACATCTGGAGCGATACACTATACTAAGCACAACCGGGAGGAGAAGGTTTTAGACAGAAACTGTACGGATACACGGACTTATCTGAGTCTTCACTTTTCTCATGAGCAACACGACCCCATATCGACAGACACGACTGATATCATTAAGTACCACGCAGCGGGTCCTTCCGTATAATCATAAAGACAGACTACAAATTCATTCAAGATTTTTAATATCCACGCAAGGTGGTTCTAGGTACCTATTTATAGGCGTTGCATCGTTTTATCCTGCAAGTAATAATTAAATGCAGACTGTATAATATGTTTTCCGTGGTTTGGCTGTTATGCATGGCACAGTGGGATGCCGTATGGGATGCGCAGTTGTCTGGCTTCTTTTTTGCGTTTGCCATTTGCAGTCTCTTCGTCATCATCATCCATTTAACACGGAGTTTTTCCATGACTAAAGCGTGACGAATATGCGGATTGAAAACACGAAGATATATAATAAAAAAAATGAGATCGTAGAAAAGCAAAACAAATGAATAGATCATTCAGAATATCCAATCTTTATTGACTTCACTGGTATATAACGTCAATACCGTATTGCGCATTAAATCTGATTTGCAACTTATTGGTGAGGGCTTTTTTCATGCATGAATTGTGTTTTCAAATATAGCTCAGTTATGTTACGTCGTTTCCAGTGATACCGATAGTGTTTGTTTTTAAAATGATGCATCAGTCACAATGCTATCCGCGTAAACCTGAACGCCAAGGAAGGAAGTCATTTCTACCATGTATGCCCGATTTTGTTGTAGTGTAATTTAAATAAGCGATTTCTTAAAATGGCGGCAATCACAAACTATTGAGTTATTTGTAATACGATGATTTTTGATGGTGTTGCTAAAATTTAGTGGCATCGATCAGTATCACAACTAGTCACAATGATTTAAAAAAAAAATGTAAACAAAATTGTTCTCATACACAAAGGTACAAGGAATTGGTGCAAAATCTAACCTAAATAAAGGGGTGAAATTCCTCCTTAAAACTGCCAGATATGATAAGACAGTCTATAGCGTGAGTATTACACTCCCAGTCGGCGTCCCAGGTCAATGAATTTTGGCTCAGACTGACAAAACGTTCAATTAGGCATAAAGCGCAGTGCTTATTTTTATCTGTAATTAATTGTAAAATAACGATGGCCCTGGGGTCTCATCCAGCGGCAAATTTACCATGTTTGTTTCATACAGCCACCTGTCATTGAGGGCTGAGAGATCTATTGGATTTGAAAATTGACATACCATTTGTTTTGCTTTGTATGGTGTTTAACATTGCTTTATACGATTGTATAGTTATAACACGGCAAATTCTTGGCACGTTTTCAGACATTCTTATGAAGTGTACTTGTGGGGTTATTTCCTTTGATGTTTTTTGTGTGGGGTGCACCCCACAAGTATGCAATTCATTCTGTAATAACTTCACTTTTACGGAATAAATAACATTAATATGCAAATGAGATACCCGTTATAAATAATAAAAAAAACCTATTTATCTAAGTGTCTTTATAAGGGAGGTGGGTCGGCTTTAGGAGAACACCACACCCCACAAGTACTCGTCCAGACGTACAGTTCTACTGGTCCATTTATATATACACCAATAAGTCAGTCGTCATGTCAACCACACAATTCTGAAAGCCAATGAGGAGAGCCATTACCATTTTAAAGTATTTGGTTTGACCCAGTCGGGGATCGATCCCGTAACCTCCCTCTACTGAGGCGGCCAATCTACAACTACACCCTTGAGGAGGTCTTTGGCATACCATACGTTAACAAATCGAACGAGGAACGTAATATAAAATTGTTAAACCCGTAACAGATTATATAGTTGAAACCCTATGTGTCCATGACAGTTGCGAATATAATGTACCATCGCTGAGTGGTTAGCGTAGGGGATTTGAGACCGTGCGTGCTGGGTACGACACCGTATTGTGGTGGTAAAAATGGAGTACCATTTGGCCAGGCACATTTTAAAGCGTAGTAAAGTAATGGTTAGTCACAAAGAATGATGGTGGTATCAGAATCCGATTACCAGTAGTACTGGTAATTTATCCCGTGATATGACTCAAATATTGTAGAAAGCGGAGTAAAATAATTTAAGTAATTGTGGAAATAAACAGTGATTTTATTTGTATTAGATCTTAATCAGTTTTCCTTTCTCTTTTCAGACGTTATTGACCTTCTGACGTTGCCAATCAAACTACATGGACATGTCTCTGGCAGATAGAAGCCGAACAGCGTCAGATCATGTGGTAGGGAGTTGGGATATCGCTCCATCTGTCGTTAGCTTTAATCTCACGAAATGCCTAAAAGTGGAAAAGTAGTCAATGTGTTGGAAATAATGTTGTAACGAGAAAAAACTGGTATGTGAGAGAGCCCGATTGAAAGACGTTTGAAATTAAGAATAGTAAAGATGCATAGAAACTATGATTTTAAGTTTAGAAATAATGCCATAGTGCTAACTACGTATGGTAAGTCATACATATCAAACAAATTGATTTCGTATTATTGTTTTGAGCGATGTTGGTTTTGGTGAAATATACATATAATATAAAGTTTTAAGCTTTTTTCTGGGTTTCCAAAAATGTTGCAACTATTGTTACCTAAATACATACATTGCTTGGCCTACAGTACCTCGGAAACATTAACTAAATTCAAGCTTATTTCAATTATTCGCAATATTTACTTCCTGAACCAAGCAAATACTTCCGCATACAAGTTTGCATTGCTCGTAACGGGATGTGAACCCGGGAACATCGGATCATTGTCTCTCAAAAAACAGATATTTGAGGACGATCGATTGTAGTTTAGCAGTAGGTGTTTAACAAATGGCTAATTAAATTTTGATTGATAGGTTGATTGATTGTTTGGTGTTTTACGCCGCTTTCAACAATTGTTCAGTTATATCTCGGCGGTTACTGGGTATGTTTTCAGTACTACCGGTCCATCTATACTGACATCAGCCAGTCAGTCGTTATGCTTACCCCGCAACTCTGAGGGCCAAGGAGGACAGCCATTACTACCATTGTTAACGTTTTTGGTGTGACCAGACTGGGGATGGAACCCGCGCTTAGTTTAAGAAAGAGCAAATCCTTAAATGAGTCTTAAACCCTATGTTGTAGGTACTGAAAATAAACGGCTCCTTTGGAGAACCCAAAACAGAGGGTTTAGTTGCGGCATAAGTGAGATATTCGTTGGAGCAGACCAGTTTACTCATCCTTATCAAGTTGTCTGTAAATTAAAAGCAATATAAATATAACTCACTTCTCTGCATTGATAAAGACTTTCCATATTAATAATGTTTCTTTTTGTATTTGAGAAGGGTTTAATGTATGAAACAGATCTCTGATTGGATAAGTAGTTTACATCCCAAAATCCTCAAATGACCCTTCAATGACCCGTAAACCCTATGTTGTTGGTAGTCAAAAGAATCGTCTCATAGGGATTCGTTGTGGCGCAAGAGAGATATTGTAGGGAGCAGACCAGTTTACTCATACTTATCTAGTCGTCTGTGAAAAATGGAAAAATAAATATAACTAACTTCACTGCATTGAAAAAGACTTTCCATATAAACAATGATTTCTGAGGCAGATTTCTTTGTGTATTTGAGAAGGGTTTAATTATATGAAAACAGAGTTCTAGATTGGATAAGTAATTTACATCCCAACATCCTCAAATGACCCTTCAGTGACCATTATAAGCTCTAGATTGGAAAAGTATTTCACAACCCCGAATTCCCCGAAAATGACAATCAAACCCTAATATTTGGGGTACTCAAAAGAATCGCCACATTGAGATGTTCCGTTTGAGTACCCACAACAGTGAGTTTAGGTGAGGCATAATATTTCGGGAACAGTCCATTATACTACTTACATTTGTATCTAGTCCCCTGAAACTTAATCAAAGGGTATTTATCAGCTCAAATAATACTCAAATAAAGCAACATTTGTAATGTCTTACTTTGTTTTGACCTGAGATCATACATGTTATTGAAATAGTTTTCATTGTTCGAATATTGCGAACATAGGAATATTGCGACAGGCGCTGATTGACAAATAGTTAGCCTTTTGTATATTCAGCAGAGTATCCTGTTACATAGAATTTTCGGCGAGCGCTCTGCAAATGCTGTAATTTGATTGGTTAATTCGGCTAGCACATGTTTGAATGCAAGTTGTGCTAGGACAATCTGAATATGTCTCTTATCTAACGGGAAGGCTAGTAATATATGCACACCACTGCCAAATGAAAAACACGGATGTCGTAGAAAATTACTTGTTCTTCTTCCGCAATTATTTTGTTATATATCGAGACGAAAATTTAGAATACAAAGTTTAACCCTTTACAACACACAGACGCTTTCTGTCGCTTCTGTAGAAGAGACAACTTTTGAAAACCATTGTGTCAAAAGGTGAAATTTATCATAATGAGCAATTTCACTTTTTTTTGAAATTTATTCTCACTTAAGTAAAAAGAAAATCAATATATTAGCCGTGATGATATCACAGTCGTCTGTTGCAGAATTTGTGTATACGTAGGAAAGGGTTAATTACGAGAGGTCTGATTTATGTCACTTTAACGTTTCTGTAATTTAAGGGATGAGGCATCAATATGGAAAAGAATGCCGGCACTAAAATTTGAAAATCTTAATTTGATGTTGGGAAGGATTGCCAATTGCCTATGAATTAACGAGTGCTTATTCACCGGAGAGATTATGGGCGGGTTACTACGCAATAGTCTATCACCGTTTGAAAGTGATTCAGATTGTACACCCTACCTATACAAATACGTACTTTAAACCTTTCCCCTCATATAGACGCTTTCTGACGCCTCTGCAGCAGACAGCTTTTTGAAAACATAGCGACAAAAGAAGAAATTGTTCAAAACGAGCAATTTCTCCTTTTGACACAATGTTTTCCACTTTTTGTCATAGGTTATCCATTCAATTATAGAGATTTTCTATTTTTTGACAAAAAATGTTCAAAGTCGTCTGCTGCAGAATTGTCGTATGAGGGAAAGGGTTAAACCGGGGACTAGATACGAAAGAGTGAACTGGTCTTATTCCAACAATATCTCTGTTATGACTACGGTAAACCCTATGGTCTCACTGAGACGATTATTTTGAGTACCCACAACATAGGGTTTGGTGATAAAGTAAGGATTTGAGAATGTGAAATACACATCTTATCTAGAGCTCTGAGTAATTTCATCTTTCTCCTACCTCATTGACATGGTGAACACTTTTCTTTGAACCTCTTCGGTGTTCGTTCTCACTTTATGGGTGTATTTTGAAAACAAATAAATACACATTTCTAACATATCATTTGTTCTTAACAGTGACATATAGGCCCATGACTGAGACCGGGTGTTTTTTGTTTTCATTATATTATATTGTTATATGTATGTTTTATAGTGACACATGTCACTATAATAGAATAGTTACCATTTAGGTGGAAGACGATATAATCTTACACCGGGTTAATCGTATCAAAATGACTTTTAAACAATCATCGAAAACATTTGAAATGCCGAGCCGGGGTTTGAACTCACAAGTACGACCACATCGCAAACTGGTATAGTTGGCATTTTATTAATAGCCGTTCTGCTTAGTCTGTCCCGATACGTGTACGAGGAGATGGAGATCGGAGACGATACGGATTAGTGTAGGTGGAAACCGCAGACTGCAGGAACTAAACCTATGAACGGTTATGGGTGCTTCAAGTATCGGATTTGTGCGCAGCAAACTCTTTCTCGAAATTGACCAATCAGACGCCTTTTTTGGTTTTGCAGTTTTGGAAACTGGTCTAGCTCTGCGCTATTCGCTATTCGCAAGTATCGAATGTCGTGTCCCGTAGCCCAAATATTTAAGTTAACTTTTTCAATATTGAGGGTTTCATTCGGTGGAGTCAGGTCGTGACGAACTGTCTCACCTGAAATCAGCATCGTTTGCCTTTTAGGTATCAAAGTTATCAAAAACTGTTATTTCATGAGAAATGGAGACGCCCGATTTTGAACATGGAAGAGTTTACTCTAAACAATTCGGCGCTGAAAGAGTTAACGTGTAGGTGTATCAATTCAAATGACATTAAAAGTGATTGCGAAAGGACAGCTGGGTAACAAATATCGGTTACTGTAGATGTTTATTTAATTTGTATATTCCTTACGTTTTGGCAATGTGCCTTCAACATGTGAATACAAATGTGTTTTTCATCTTTGTCTCTTTGATAAACAAAATGCCGCTAGTTTAATTTTATTTATTTTAGATCGATTGCGAAACTAGCTTTACGCTTATATTAATCAGGCTCGGCTACTGCTCCCTGGAGACATAACCAGTACTCGCGCCGTTTATGTTGAAAAGTCCAAAGGTAGAACCCGGTCATCACGGGATGATTCGAACTCGGGATCTTTGGTACGAGAGGCCGACGCACTACCACTGTCTTCCACAAATGCCACTGGCGACCCTCGCTGAGTTCTGAAAACAATAACGATGACAAAGAGTATTTGCTTTAGAACCAATAAAGCACTTACTTAGCCCTTTCCTATTTGGAGACGTATTTTGGCGCATGTACAACACACGACGTTGGAATACATGGTGACAAAAGGAGGAACTTCTCAATGTCACAATGATTTCAACTTTTAGCATTAATCATTACTGTTTTTAAAGAAGATCTTTATATGTTACAATGTATGTTTAACCCTTTCCCTCATATAGACGCTTTCTGAAGCCTCTGCAGCAGACGGATTTTTGAAAACATAGTGACAAAAGAAGAAATTGCTCAAAACGAGCAATTTCTCCTTTTGCCAAAATGTTTTCCACTTGTAGTCATAAGTGACCCATTCAATTATAGAGATTTTCTAATTTTTGACAAAATATGTTCAAAGTCGTCTGCTGTGGAACTTTCTTATGAGGGAAAGGGTTAACGGATATCGAAAAGTATACGTATTTATAAAACTTGCCTTATTCATATTATATGATTATTTCCACATTCCGCTGTTATGATATTTTCTTTTTAGTATGAATTGTTTTATATGATGTTATATCAATGTTCACAATTAACTCTTAAATAAAACAAAATTCCATTGATAAACATTTATTATTATTTTGACATCCTCTCATATTCCATAAATTATTATTATTTGGTATGTCGGAACAATGTTAATGGTAGCTCATCTGACTGTTTAATAAAGTCTCAACGTTTATAAGCAAACACAAGACAGTACTGTCCATCATGCACATACAAACTTAACAAGTAACATATATACATAAGTATGCTATAGATATAAATCTTTCCGGTTTCCTGGTCAAACTGTTGTGTAAAAGATAGTATAAGATAATATACAGGTATAATATATAAATATTATTTATTATCAGTGAACTACTGATGCACTGAGGACCTCTCTCCGAAATCATATGTACGCGCGTGTTTGAATTGTATACAGAAAGATAAGTGCGTTTTTTATTTTCATCCAAATTATTAAGACGTTGAGTTTCGTTGCGTCTTGTAGTTTGGATATTATTGCATCTGTTTACTGAGCAGACTCGGGTGTACTACTGGTATATTTATTCTGACACCAGCCAGTCGGTCGTAAAGATAACCCTCCAACCATAGGTGCCAAGGAGGAGCAGACATTACTACCATTTTGAAAGTATTTGGTATGATCTGCCGGGGATTGGACCCGTGACCTCCCGTTATCGAGGCAGACGACCTACCATTACACCATTGTCGCGGTGTGAGGGTCATTTGGAAATGTTGATAAAAAGCTAACGGTTACAAATCATTTTTATATACATTGGAAATACTACAAAATATGTTTGCACAATTAAAATATATATATATATGTATGTACTTACTCAGTTACTTCAAATATTCCTGGTCTAGCTTTAAAACGAACTTGTCACAACACAATCAGTCCCTTTTAATCCATGACGACCATTTATTTACCGGTCTTATACAAATATGCCGAAAAAAATCCATTTAATAGCAATTACGGTTATATCACACTATTGAACTATCTTATTTGTTCTATCTTTTATCAAATTCTAGTAAAAAAAAAATTGTGTTCAATTCTCATTTCAATATTTAAATGTAACGGACTCTTTCCTACACATCAAACATTTGGCGATCCAATATGAGAAAAAAATCATCCATTTTTGGTGGATTACCATCTAAAACAGGAGGTTTTCAAATCAATAATTATTATTTTCTAATATTATTTAAAAATATATTAATAAATCAACTAGTTCATGTTAATATTATAACGAACGCCACTTCTCACATCATTGAAATACTCGAAAGAAAAAAAAAACAAAAAAAAAACAACAATATCACCTTCAAGCATTTTTTTTTCTATAGTAAGCACATACATCTATTAGATGATATTTCATACATTGTCATCCCGATATAGCCATACCAAGATTTTCCGTTATTACATTTAGTCACTTTATTTTTATATCAAAGATCTTGTCTATTATTTCTAAATTACACTCAAGTGGGGTTAATGTATTCGTTCACACATTCCCAGGGCGTGTATAAGTTGACCAGAATCGCCTCGGAGACGATTTTCCTGTATATTTCCCGAAATACTAGTTTTAATCAAACTCTAACCAATTGAATATATAAAATATCGCCTGATATCAAGAGCGTCCTTAAAGCCATATTTTATGTCAACACAAGCGCATCTTCCTATTCAATCCGCTTTGTAATAGGACACGGGACTGTGTCTAGAGAACCGTTTAGTAATTTGGCTAAAGACCCGTGTCAGATGTCAACGTTAACCCTGTCGGGTTTGGCGATACATCTTTATCATTGTATGTGACTCTAATTAAATGGATAGCGAGTGTTACGTGCAACGTTAACACATGATCTCAGTCTAAGATCATCTTAAATCGATTTCTGATTTTGACGGCGGGCGACTTTTTAAACGTTAAAACAATTTGAAACCAGGAGCTTTACGTTAAAAACAAATTGTGTCATCGGTTAATAACAGGTACCCTTCATTAAAATCAGAAACAGAATTGATTCACAGATTTGGAGATTTCGATGATTCAGATAATCAACTTCACTCGATTTTGATGGAGATCTCAGTTTAATCCTTTCCCACCAACAGAAGTATTTTGATTCAACATTTCGAATATGTTTTAACTTTTCATATTACTGCTGACAACTTGGAAACAATTCTTATAACACATGTATTAAAAGAGTTCCCCTTTATTAATCACGCTCGATTTTTTTTCTTCTGAAAACCTACACAATTCTCGTGAACTTTTGAGGACAACTTACAACAGTATAACTCGCTCAACATGGGATTCGAGCCCGACATATTTGGATTCATTGATTGAATCGTTTATTGGAGGGTTTAACGCCGTTTTCAACAATGTTTTCAGTTGTATCACTCTGAACTGTCTCCTCGCTCTCCTATACCCGTACTCCACACATCAGACCTTTCAAGCAACTGACTGCTTTTCCACATAGACTATTAGTCCATTTGTGAAAGACGATTGACGCGTGTCGCAGAGACATTTGTCAAACATCAGAAATAATTTTTGCCAAGCTTGGGTTCGAGATTACAACCCCTGGATTGACAGTCTGCGTCGCTACCGACTGAGCTACCGGCCTCGAAAGATTGGTACGAAATATCGACACTTTACAGCCACACACACCACTGTCCCCATCATTATCTCTATTTTGTTTAATATGAGACAATACCTTTTCAGATTGCGTTCGTCTCAATCTGTTAAATCTGACATGGCACAGGAATAGTAGAAGAAATAAATGGGATTACGAAACTTTTACACGAAATCTGCAGCTGACGACATTAAAAAACATCAAGGCAAAAATGGACAATCACTCTATAACAAAAAGGGTTATAAACTTATAATAGAATAAAGTTGAAAAAAGTGTGACAAATTGAACATAAATTGCTTATTTTGAATATGTTTTCATTTTGCAGTAATGTTTTAAAAAATCGTCTTCAGCAGACGCTTCAAAATGCATCTGCATGGTGGAAATTGTTAAACATTAAACGTTACGTGCAAGGCACCCAACATCAAAAACTTGCAAAAATAGCGAAAAGAAAACTTTAAAGGAATTCCTATCATAGCATTAGAACATTTAGTAAACACTTAAGTTTAAAGTATGCCGGTCTTTAATTTTATCCCGTTCATTTAACCCCGTAACCCTTCTCTTTACCTTTTGTTCGTGGTTACGGATAATCTGGTTCCCAACCTCCTATGAAAGTGATTCATTGTTTGGTGTTTCACGCCAATCTCTAACGCTTTTTCAGTTATATCACGGCTTTTACAAGGTAAGTAACCAGAACTACGTGTTCATTTACCCTGACACAAGCCAGTCATTCGTTCGGAATGCTAACCCCGCAACCCTGAGCGCTAAGGAGGGAAGCAATTACTAATTTATAAAGTATTTTGTATGACCTTACTATGATAGCGATAGTCCTTTACGCAGTAATAAGAGGAGAGTAGTCCATAGATAGTTAAAAGGTACATACACCGTCGTCGTTACAGCATCCGAGGTAAAAGAAGGAGACCTGGGTTCGATTCAGGTTACGGTCATACCCCAGCGTTGAAGCAATGGCTTTTACTCTTTGTCTCTCCGGGTTGCAGGGTTAGTAGCATTATGACCGATCCATCGGTGTCCGGATTAATCATACCGATTGTATTTTACCAAGCAAACGCCGTTATTTATCCGAAAAATTGTTGAAAGCAAACGTACAGACCAGCACCTAATTTTACAGAGCCGCTATTGTGCGATCGGTAACGATGAGGTATATTTACTCAGGTACGGCGAATAACATGATTGTTTGGTATTTAACGCCATTTTCAACAATTATTCAGCTATATCACGGCGTTTCGTTGGTAAGTTACCAGTACTACTGGTCCATTTATCCTGACACCAGCCAGTCAGTCGTAATACTAACCCCGCAACGCTGAGCGCCAAGGAGGTCAGTAATTACTACCATTTCTAAAATCTTGCCGCGGTATACAAACTCGGCTAGCATATTCAGTTCGACCATTGACAACAATCATTTTAACCACCGTGATTCGTCTTCAACCAATGGGCTCAAAGTACGTGCATATGTGTGATGGTACCCAGTTTCAAGCCGAAATGCTTGTGTTGTGTACCTGAAAAAGAGAGCCAGTAAACGCATGGTTAAAAAAATAAGACACCATTATATAAATGATATACTGTTGAAATATCGTTGGATTTTTTTTTAAAAGAAGTCTTTGTTAGGGCAATTTGAAATTCTTGTGAGCGCCGAAGAAACTTTCAAGGTCAAAGGTATTTAACCGTTCGACATTGTTGCACTGTGCGGTGTGTAATTGTTGTACTATAATTGTGGAAACCGGCGTAAAAAAACAGCCTAATTCATACAAACACAATAAAGGTAGCGAAAGCCAATTGACCAACTTTGACACTAACATATCACGAAGCCGTTCGAATCCGAGACAGCGATACTCTAAGTTTAATTAAGTCTTCAACAACTAATTTACATCTCGAAGGCTTGTTGAACTAAACCGAGTCGTGAGAAAATACAACAAAACTGCAGCAGACGTTTTTGAAAAAACAACAACATTTAGTCAAAACTTTGCAAACACTCAAAAATAGGAAAGAACAGTAATTGAACAAATATGAGTATTATCAGTATTTTCGTCTTTCATCACAATGTTTCCAAAAATCGTTCATTGCATATGTGCAATATGTGAAAGGGTTAATGGACTGTATGATTGATTCGGCTAACACATGCCCAGTACTTCTGGACCATTTATACTGCCATTTACTCGATTCAGTCGAAATGCTTATCCAACAACCCTGAAGGCCAATGAGGGAAATGGTTTTCTTTTGTACCATTTCATTTACACAAGGGTATAACAAAATTTGCAATTTTGTTCACATTGTTATATGTTATATCGTTTGTTCGATGATACGCACGGCTCACATGAGAAACACACGTGGTAGGATTAATGCGAAGTGGTTGTAACTTCATTGTTTTACACGAAGGAGATACAACCGTTCTGGTGTGCGAAGACGTCGATAAGTATGGCCAAATTAAAGGAGAAGGGGTGAACTTATCTTTTATCAATTATCCGTTTAATCGAAATCTTCACGAAAATCATAAACAACGCCTGGATTGTTCCGTGCCTTCTGGTTAGGTCACGTGAGTACCAATACGACGGTTTAAATTACAAGACAGTGTCATCAACGTCCCTTTGATGTGTTAAACAAGACGTGTTTAACCCTTTCAGCGCCCGAATGGTTTAAAGTAGACTGTTCCATGATAACAATCAGTCATCTACATTTGTCATGAAATTCTAGTTTTGCGATATTTTGATAAGGAAAAGGCAAACAATGCAGATTTAGGTGAGACAGCTCGTTACGAGCTGACTCACCTGAATCTGTATTGTTTGCAAAAACCTTAATATTGCTATTGGCGCTGAAAGAGTTAACCCTTTCACAAATTCAATGTACAATAAATCTGCAGAAAAAAGTCAAGGCAAAAATGTGCACATTTACTATAAATGAAAGTTTAATTGGTGTAAAAAAAGTTGAAATCTGTGTGAAAAAGAAGAAATTGCTAAATATGAGCATTTATTCTTTTGTCACAATGATTTCAAAAGTCGTCTGCTTCAGATGCGTCAAATCGCGTAAATGGTTAACCCTTTCTCACATGCAGACACATTTTAACTTGATTACAGCAGCCGGCTTTTGAAAATATTGTGGCAAATGGAGTATTTGATAATTAAGAGGTTACATTGCATGATTATGAGACTGTGTCATCCCCGGACCTTTCATGTCTTAAGAATTTTTTAACCCTTTCTCACATACAACACATCTTGAAAACAACTAAACAAATAGTAAAGGAAATATATTCAAAAAGACCGATACAATTATTGAATTGATTTGAAAACTTTGAGAGAAATATGAGAAATTACAGGATTTGATGTTTAAACTAAATTTGACCGATTTCTGTAGACGACTTTTGAATTTTATTAAAAAAAAAGTGGAAAAGGGAGAAATGCTCATAACGGAAAATGTCTCCTTTTGCATGAGCGTGTCCATAAGTATTCTATACGTATGATTTCATTTATAGAGAGTTTTAGTTTTTCTCAGAAATTGTGTTTAGTGAAGCCTTGTTAGTGCATGTTGGAAAGAGGACCAGGACTATTGAGCGCGCTTGTTGGCACAGGTAGTACATGCTGGCGTTTAGAAACAGTGTAGGATTAGATTAGTCTGTACACCTACTTCGTCTTGTTAGAATGAATCGACACAAGTTGACAGAAGCTTCTAACAACTTTATATAATTATTATTTCAAAAGTGACCATATTGATCAAACTGTGTGTATCAAACCAGATGATCTTGTTTTTTATTAAACATGTGCCTTTTCCAAGGGACGGAAGACGGAGTCGAGTCAAAACAAAGCATTGTATTTAATATGAATGCGCTTTGATGTAGAATTGGCCGATATTGTTTGATTGAAACTCAATCGTTGCTCTTAACAGATATTTATTTTACTTATATATTATGGCGCTGAGGATGGATTTTCTTAAGCACATTAATTATAAGGAATAGATAAAAATAAATCAAATGAAGAGCATGGATAAAATAGAATATGTTGTATGATCATTTTAAAGATAACAAATCGAATTAAGATTATTTTGAGATTATAATGAATGAATAAACTAGGTAATAACACTAAAATGAAGACAACATTGAATAATAGTATAGGATGTGGATTAAATGGATAAAAGAATCTCCAATAAAAAATGCAGATACACTAGAATGATGGCGTATGCATGAAATGGATAAAACAAATCCAATGAAGAACATAGAAAAAAATTGAATATTAATATTATTATTGTTAAATAATTCGCAAATTCGATTGTCTAAAGCCCAAATTAGAATCCAAAATTAGATTATACTTTTAAAACTTCTATCGTCATTATGTTAATTCAAAAACGCAAATTTGAATGTCTAACGCCAAAATTAAACTTTAAACATTCTAAATTCTGAATACAATTTAAACTTTAAACATTCGCATATTTAAGTATCTAAAGACCCAATTAGATACTATATAAGGCTTGACAAATTCCAATCAAGAATGTATGTAAAATTGAATAAAATAATACAAATAATATTGATAAAATCGAATAAAAGAATATAAATAATATTGATAAAATGGAATAAAAGAATATAAATAATATTGATAAAATCTCAAAATCAATCTCAATAACGGTAAAGGTACTATATGTATGAGCCGTTCCACGAGAAAACCAACATTATTGACTCTGCGTAATGTATCGAGCAGGATCAGCCTAAGTATGCCGCACATGCTAATCCGGGCAGAAACTTTTCGCCTCCTGTGTATTTTATGTTTCAGGAATCATTACTCTATACATCTATCCCCCTAAGAAGGAATGTGTCGACCCAGATTAGCCTGCGCGGACTGCGCAGGCTGATCTGGGTCGATACATTACGCAGTCCATAATGTTGGTTTCCTCGTGGAACGACTCATATAAATTATACTTGATTACTTACAATTTTCCGTTATGGTTTTTGTCTTAACAATATCTGCATATTACTCTATACATCTATCCCACTAAGACGGAATGTGTCGACCCAGATTAGCCTGCGCGGACTGCGCAGGCTGATCTGGATCGATACATTACGCATAGTCCATAATGTTGATTTTCTCGTGGAACGACTCGTATAAATTATACTTGATTACTTACTATTTTCCGTTACGGATTTGTCTTAACCATATCTGCATATATATGTGCGTATGTCAACCATGAGCTGTATATATGCTTCGATCGCCTCGGTGGTATAGTGGTAGAGCGATGCGAGAGGTAGCGGGTACGATCCCAAGGCTGGTTATACAAAATACTTAAAACATGGTAATAATGACTGCCCTTCTTAGCGTTCAGGGTTGCGGGGTTAATATTACGACTGACTGGCTGGTGTCAGGATAGATGGACCAGTAGTACTGGTTGCCCTCCTTGTTTCTCAGTGGTGCGGGGTTAGCATTACGACTGACTGGCTGGTGTCAGGATAAATGGACCAGTAGTACTGGTTGCCCTCCTTGTTTCTCAGTGGTGCGGGGTTAGCATTACGACTGACTGGCTGGTGTCAGGATAAATGGACCAGTAGTACTGGTTGCCCTCCTTGTAGATCAGTGGTGCGGGGTTAGCATTACGACTGACTGGCTGGTGTCAGGATAAATGGACCAGTAGTACTTGCTGCCCTCCTTGTTTCTCAGTGGTGCGGGGTTAGCATTACGACTGACTGGCTGGTGTCAGGATAAATGGACCAGTAGTACTGGTTGCCCTCCTTGTAGATCAGTGGTGCGGGGTTAGCATTACGACTGACTGGCTGGTGTCAGGATAAATGGACCAGTAGTACTGGTTGCCCTCCTTGTTTCTCAGTGGTGCGGGGTTAGCATTACGACTAACTGGCTGGTGTCAGGATAAATGGACCAGTAGTACTGGTTGCCCTCCTTGTAGATCAGTGGTGCGGGGTTAGCATTACGACTGACTGGCTGGTGTCAGGATAAATGGACCAGTAGTACTGGTTGCCCTCCTTGTTTCTCAGTGGTGCGGGGTTAGCATTACGACTGACTGGCTGGTGTCAGGATAAATGGACCAGTAGTACTTGTTGCCCTCCTTGTTTCTCAGTGGTGCGGGGTTAGCATTACGACTAACTGGCTGGTGTCAGGATAAATGGACCAGTAGTACTGGTTGCCCTCCTTGTTTCTCAGTGGTGCGGGGTTAGCATTACGACTGACTGGCTGGTGTCAGGATAAATGGACCAGTAGTACTTGCTGCCCTCCTTGTTTCTCAGTGGTGCGGGGTCAGCATAACGACTGACTGGCTGGTGTCAGGATTAATGGACCAGTAGTACTTGCTGCCCTCCTTGTAGATCAGTGGTGCGGGGTCAGCATTACGACTGACTGGCTGGTGTCAGGATAAATGGACCAGTAGTACTTGCTGCCCTCCTTGTTTCTCAGTGGTGCGGGGGTTAGCATTACGACTGACTGGCTGGTGTCAGGATAAATGGACCAGTAGTACTTGCTGCCCTCCTTGTTTCTCAGTGGTGCGGGGTCAGCATAACGACTGACTGGCTGGTGTCAGGATAGATGGACCAGTAGTACTTGCTGCCCTCCTTGTTTCTCAGTGGTGCGGGGTTAGCATTACGACTGACTGGCTGGTGTCAGGATAAATGGACCAGTAGTACTGGTTGCCCTCCTTGTAGATCAGTGGTGCGGGGTTAGCATTACGACTGACTGGCTGGTGTCAGGATAGATGGACCAGTAGTACTGGTTGCCCTCCTTGTAGATCAGTGGTGCGGGGTTAGCATTACGACTGACTGGCTGGTGTCAGGATAAATGGACCAGTAGTACTGGTTGCCCTCCTTGTTTCTCAGTGGTGCGGGGTTAGCATTACGACTGACTGGCTGGTGTCAGGATAGATGGACCAGTAGTACTGGTTGCCCTCCTTGTTTCTCAGTGGTGCGGGGTTAGCATTACGACTGACTGGCTGGTGTCAGGATAAATGGACCAGTAGTACTGGTTGCCCTCCTTGTTTCTCAGTGGTGCGGGGTTAGCATTACGACTGACTGGCTGGTGTCAGGATAGATGGACCAGTAGTACTGGTTGCCCTCCTTGTTTCTCAGTGGTGCGGGGTTAGCATTACGACTGACTGGCTGGTGTCAGGATAAATGGACCAGTAGTACTGGTTGCCCTCTTTTGCGCTCAGTGGTGCGGGGTTAGCATTACGACTAACTGGCCGTTGTCAGGATAGATGGACCAGAAGTACTTGCTGCCCTCCTTGTTTCTCAGTGGTGCGGGGTTAGCATTACGACTGACTGGCTGGTGTCAGGATAAATGGACCAGTAGTACTGGTTGCCCTCCTTGTTTCTCAGTGGTGCGGGGTTAGCATTACGACTGACTGGCTGGTGTCAGGATAAATGGACCAGTAGTACTTGCTGCCCTCCTTGTTTCTCAGTGGTGCGGGGTCAGCATAACGACTGACTGGCTGGTGTCAGGATAAATGGACCAGTAGTACTGGTTGCCCTCCTTGTTTCTCAGTGGTGCGGGGTTAGCATTACGACTGACTGGCTGGTGTCAGGATAGATGGACCAGTAGTACTTGCTGCCCTCCTTGTTTCTCAGTGGTGCGGGGTTAGCATAACGACTGACTGGCTGGTGTCAGGATAAATGGACCAGTAGTACTGGTTGCCCTCCTTGTTTCTCAGTGGTGCGGGGTTAGCATTACGACTGACTGGCTGGTGTCAGGATAGATGGACCAGTAGTACTGGTTGCCCTCCTTGTTTCTCAGTGGTGCGGGGTTAGCATTACGACTAACTGGCCGTTGTCAGGATAGATGGACCAGTAGTACTTGCTGCCCTCCTTGTTTCTCAGTGGTGCGGGGTTAGCATTACGACTGACTGGCTGGTGTCAGGATAAATGGACCAGTAGTACTGGTTGCCCTCCTTGTAGATCAGTGGTGCGGGGTTAGCATAACGACTAACTGGCTGGTGTCAGGATAAATGGACCAGTAGTACTGGTTGCCCTCCTTGTTTCTCAGTGGTGCGGGGTTAGCATTACGACTGACTGGCTGGTGTCAGGATAAATGGACCAGTAGTACTGGTTGCCCTCTTTTGCGCTCAGTGGTGCGGGGTTAGCATTACGACTAACTGGCCGTTGTCAGGATAGATGGACCAGTAGTACTGGTTGCCCTCCTTGTAGATCAGTGGTGCGGGGTTAGCATTACGACTGACTGGCTGGTGTCAGGATAAATGGACCAGTAGTACTGGTTGCCCTCCTTGTTTCTCAGTGGTGCGGGGTTAGCATTACGACTAACTGGCTGGTGTCAGGATAAATGGACCAGTAGTACTGGTTGCCCTCCTTGTAGATCAGTGGTGCGGGGTTAGCATTACGACTGACTGGCTAGTGTCAGGATAAATGGACCAGTAGTACTGGTTGCCCTCCTTGTAGATCAGTGGTGCGGGGTTAGCATTACGACTGACTGGCTGGTGTCAGGTTAGATGGAGCAGTAGTACTTGCTGCCCTCCTTGTTTCTCAGTGGTGCGGGGTTAGCATTACGACTGACTGGCTGGTGTCAGGATAGATGGACCAGTAGTACTTGCTGCCCTCCTTGTTTCTCAGTGGTGCGGGGTCAGCATTACGACTGACTGGCTGGTGTCAGGATAAATGGACCAGTAGTACTTGCTGCCCTCCTTGTTTCTCAGTGGTGCGGGGTCAGCATTACGACTGACTGGCTGGTGTCAGGATAAATGGACCAGTAGTACTTGCTGCCCTCCTTGTTTCTCAGTGGTGCGGGGTCAGCATTACGACTGACTGGCGGATGTCAGGATAAATGGACCAGTAGTACTGGAAACTTACCCAAGAAACACCGTGATGTAAATTAAACATTGTTGAAAGCGGCGTAAGCACAAAACAGTATATGTTTTGATCAGTGGACATAACAATACTGTTCTGTTCTGTTCTGTTTATGATAATGATCGATTTCATTCTAATTTCCAGGATATATACTATTTTAGGGTCCTACTAAATACTGCAAGGACTACAAGGACTACAATGACTACAAGGACTACAAGGACTGCAAGGACTACAAGGACTACAAGGACTACAAGGACTGCTGTTGCATGACAAGGACGGCTAAAACGTTGTTTAATTAATATATTTATACGTGTGAAAGCTTGAGCCGAAGGCTCGAGCGAAGCACGCCTATAGGTTACACGTACGAACACATCATACGAGATCAAAACAACGAGAATTCAGTACAATCTTACTGTTTTTCACATATCAAATCTCAACCCCATAGCACTTTTTTTCGGCCATTTTGCTTCCGGTCTTACTGGTGAATGTAGAGCGCCTATGTAATAGAGAGTGAGAGCGCCTATGTAATAGAGATTGCCAAATGTGACGTCATTGCAACGAAAAGTAACGTCATTGTAAGGCAAGTAATAAATAAATAACAAAAGGAAAACGACAGGAATGGTAGGAAAAGATAGTTTGACTCGTCACAAATGGATTTCATTCACTGGAAGGACTTTATGAAGGCTAAGTCGACTATTCTTTTGTACCTGTCATCATTATTTCATGGATTTTATATCTTTGCAATATAGAGAAGCAATAAACACTTGAAAATGATTGTAAATAATTTCAACGGAAGTTATCGTTCGTTACACTGGCCTCGGATATTATTTTAACTGAAAAGGACGAACAATTCTGTTTTTGTATCGGCATAGCTTCATTTCAAGGTAAGCTATTTATTATATCAATAATTTGCTTAAAAATATAACTTCATTTCTAAATTATTTGTTATATCTGTTGGGAACGATCCACGATGCTTTCGTCACATCGCGTGACGTCACATGGTGTGTATCGTTTATGACTGTATCTGTCATTTGAAGCCGAAGCCGTCTTGTCAAATGTTGACTCCACTCAAGAAAATAGCTATTAAAACTATCATATCTTCGACTGTCTAGTTGTATTGACTTTAAGACGTTTATCTATTTATTGCAGTAAATGTAGCAAACAAACAAAACTACAGTCAATTTCAAATTATTTGCCTTCAATTTACATTATTTTTTTACATTGTACAGTTTAACAGTTTATGTCTATGACCTAGTCTTTGTCAAATCATGAAAGTATGACCAGAATCAGTTCACCCTGATTTTGGGGTATACATAGTAAATGTCTTAATGTCTAAATGTCTATATCCTCCAACCTGAAAGAGAGGAAAACACTTTCATGCCTTCAAATGAGTCTATTGTTTTAAAGAAATGATGTTATATGTGGACTATCAGTAAAACACATATATTTTCTTTCAATAGGCTGAATTTCTAGTAGTTTCATATTTTTTTTTATCCAAAATTTGTTTATTGATCAAACTCAAATGAGTCCATTGTTTTAAAGGAATGATGTCATATGTGGGCTATCAATAAAACACATTACTTTTCTTTCATCAGGCTGAATTTCTAGTAGATTTATCTTTTTTTTTATCCAAAATGTGTTTATTGATCAAACTCAAATGAGTCCATTGTTTTAAAGAAATGATGTCATATATATGTGGACTATCAGTAAAACACATTACTTGTCTTTCAACAGGCTGCATTTCTAGTAGATTCATCTTTTTTTTTAACCAAAATGTGTTTATTGATCAAACTCAAATGAGTCATGATTGTTTAAAAGAAATGATGTCATATGGGGGCTATCAGTAAAACACTTTACTTTTCTTTCAACAGGCTGAATTTCTAGTAGTTTCCTTCTTTTTTTTTTTATCCAAAATGTGTTTATTGATCAGATTGGACAAACTTGGTACTAAGAATTTAAACATTATTTTCACTAGGTTATTTTAAATACTCTGCATGTATGTATTCAAACAATATTTGAAAAAGATTCAACATCTATTGACAGCACTATTTTCATACTTGGGAGCACAACAACCAATGATGTCATAGAACTCTTCAAATTGAAGAGCAAATGCAAAATAAAAGCCTTTTACGGTCACCGATTTAGGTCCGTCTATGAAACAGGGCAATGTACACTAACTATATCAAACTCAAATAAGGTAAAAACAAACTGAGCATTGAAATCTGTAGATAAAGAGGATCAATCTCTTTTTAAATTCAACAAACACTCAAAATACTTTTTATTCAAATAAATTTGTATAAACATTTTGGTTGAACAATAAAGAAAACGTAATCTGTTTTTCAACAGAAAAAGGCTATAAGGCAGTTCATAATTAATGTCAGTTATGTTAGTCACCCAGTGACCTCACATAAGTGTTCTGTCCTCTGATATAACTGAAATACCACAGAAATGTATCTGTTTTCTATGTAATTTATTGTGAAATCCATTTTTCTGTGTGAAATTGCATAATCTATACAATAGAAATGGTAAAATTTAAATTGGTATACATTCATTGTAACAAAAAAATTCTTATACTTTACTGGTAATAAAAGTACACATATTTTCATGAACTGCTGCTCAAAATAAAAACCTATACTGTAGTTTAATGGTAAAACACCTGGTCTAACAAGAGTTCTAAGATCAAATCTCAGCAGGTACATATGTTTTGAAAGAGGCAACTAAACTTAACAATGTATACATGAAACAATTATGTTGTGGGGAGTTGTCTTACTTAAACACTTATTACATTTTTATCCAGGCTTCTAGTGAAAATAGTTTACTCCCTGTACCCTTTTCAAAAGCTTTTATAATTGAGCAATAACAATTAAAAAAAGGAATGGTTATCAACATTGATAACTCTGAGAATCTGTACATGTTCAAGGATTGATCCAGCTTTGATAACCGTTCTAATATCAAAGTTTTAACGAAATTTATACATCATATTTTTATAATAGAGCAATTTTAACATGATCACTAACAATGTTAAATTATTGCAAATTCTTCTGGAAAATCCATTTCTCTGTTTGTACTTTTTATAATTTCTTTATTTGCTATAAACATACTGTTTATTGTTTTATGCAATAAAATGTATATTGAATATATTGATCAGATCTTATATTATCCATTTTTTTTTCAAACAACATATTTCAGATACATGTATATATATTCAGTAACTGTTGTTGACACTAAGTCTGGTACTTATTAACAAATAATCTGATGCTGTTTTCATGTTTTACAAATTAAAAACCAGAAAAGGAGATAGGTGTTCAAAGTGAAAATGTTGTTGAATAGGAACATATTGTTCATTTTGGATATGTTCATTTTGGATCAATTACACCATTCCGACAATGTATTCGGATTAGTCACAGAAATCAAGTAATTTACATCAGACAAGGCCGGCTAAACTTTAACCTTTCCAACATACATCATTATAAATGGGACTTTTGAAAATATTTGTCAAAAATTACATTTTTCTCAGTCATCTTAAATTGTCTCAAGATTATACATTCAGCCAGATCATGCAAAGTTAGCCATCTGCCTTGTAAGATTGTTGTGTGGAGTAATGTTAAGCGCAAGTCATTCAATCAACCATGGTAAGAGTCAGTTTTCAATTATATGTATTACTAGTTTACAAATAACTGGCATTTGTAAAAATAAATCAGAACATTCTTCAATGCCTTCTAGTGTTGTTTTCCATCAACATCCTTGGAAATCTTACAGTCTATTACAATCCTGACCTAATAAAAAATAAAACAGATATATATGTACAAATTAAACTTAAATGCATGCTAAGTTTCGTTTTTTTCAATATGTTTTTCAAATTCTGTTTTTGTAACTTAAATTTCTACAATTTGCCTATTAATTTGTTTCTTGTTGGGGGACAGACAGTGCTTAATTAATTGTTCTTGCTTTCACACGACCTAGGCTTTGCCTATTAACATATTATTTAAAATTGCTTTTAATATACCGATAATGCGATATAATAACTAACTTTAAAAGAAAAAGCGAAAAAAAAAAAATTAGGAAAAATTTAAAAGTTCTTGACAGTTGTGTTTTACTTTACTGGTCAAAGGCATAGTCAGCTTATAACGAGCAAAGCTCGTTATGAGGTTTAACCTTAATAAGGGGAAATTTCCTATATTCAGTATGGAAAAAAATTGGGTGCAAAGTTACTACGGCCCCGCTCATGAAAGCCAAATGAAATTACATAGAAGAAAGCAGGGAACCATGACCGACATTTATTCATATCCGGCCGACGTCACATCCGTCCAAATCAAGCTGGTTCCCGAGATAACGACAACAACTTATTTGTTTACAGTAAAGGCCGATAACCAGAACCTATTGACTACGAGTTGCTTTGCTTTAGGCAGGGTCTTTCAAATAGTACTATTATTTGAAAGACCCCGCTTTAGGTAAGAATTTTTATCTCTCTCGTTTTCGTAACATATATTAACACAGACAATTTCATTTTGGCGTTCTTGTAGGTAAAGATATAAAATCTAGCTGTATTGTAAATCTGAATGTTTTGTATTCATTGACGGATGTTCGTGGCGATGGGACAACTGTCCGACTCCGATCTAAGATATGCTCTTCGTCATGAATACAAAACATTCAGCTTTACAATACAGCTACATTCGGACGGTCAAAGATCGATGCAAAAATTGGTTGAACATACCCTGTGACCCAAATCAGAGACATGTATTTATATCTCTGCCCAAATATGAATCACAGGGACTGCTCCTGTACAGTTAGTAATAGTACTGTATGGGAGTTCCGGATCACTGGTAGTTCTGATCAGAACATATTGTCTTTTAGAAAATCTGCATAGAAACAATGTTTACAAATACATATACCCGATATATTTAGAAAATTCAATCAATTTCGATTTCCCCTTTTCAAAATCGATGTTGTTTTTCTCTGAAATCATGCAGTCGTAAAATTACAGACCCTATGCATAAATATCACTCTATTTTTAGAAGTTCTCGAGTGCAGATTGTTTACACATTTAATGACGTAATATCTTACGTTTCTACTGCATGGCATCCACTTCATTTTTTTAGTGCCGAACACATTTGCAATGTGGACAGAAAATTTAAGACTAATGGCTAATCAGTTAAAACTAACAGCTTTTTAAACTAAAAGAACCTAAGAAGAAACGTCCCCAGTGTATTCAAGAGACATATCAGGTGTCCAAAAAGGGAAGTTTGAACAAGTTTTCTAAAAGACTTGACTGGAGACATATCCATGGCCGAGATGGAGATGGGCATGCCTTTTGCTGTGTGTTCTAAAGAAAAAAATGTTTTTACAAGTGATAAAGCCTTTAAGGATGTGATAATCAAAAATGAATTTTAACAAGGCACATTGCATGTCAGGATGGTAGCCAGAAATCTCGACCCAAAGAATTCTCGACCCCAGTTTTAGGCGACCCCATTATTTGTTTATATAGGTGTGAATGGATGGTTTAACACACAAGTGTCATAAACAAAAGCGGTATGATGCTTGACTGATTATTGATACTTGATTACCTGTTGATTGATTATTTAAATGATCTTGATGTGTTCTAAAAAGTTAATCTGCTGCAGACGACTTTGAAAACATTTGGTGAAAAAGGAGAATATGTATATGACAGGTTGGCTTCTGGCTAAGGTATAATTATATTAGGAAAATTGTGAGAAAAGGAGGAAATGTCCTCTATCAAACAATACTTCAAATCTAAAGAATTCTTTGAAAACCATGATATAGGATAATTTATAACGATGTTAAAACATACATCATTATTACATTAAATGATTAATCATTATCTAAATGTAGTGATTAAACAACAAAAGAACCATCATCCATTCACACCTATATAAACTGAAGTCTAAATTGGGGTAGACTATTCTTAGGAAATTGGGGTCGAGAATTCTGGAAGCCGTCAGGACCAATGCGATGCTTTAAAAGAATCCACTCTGCAGCTAAACATCATTCAAGTAAGTATAAAAACATCTTGCTAAACAGTTAATTCAAAAGCATTTAGAGAAGTATAGTTGCATATTGTCAACAATTTGACCTGTTATCACAATGCTTTCAAACATCATATGCTGTAAGATCAAATGTCATCTTCATAAGATAAACACAACTGTAGGTTTCATACCTTCTCAAGGCTTCTGGTGTATTGAATTTAACAGAAAGATTTTTTTATATAGATATAATTCTCCTGTATCATCAGTAATTATAATAATCATATGTCAATTAACCCTTTCCCTTATATAGACGCTTTCTGACGCCTCTGCAGCAGACAGCTTTTTGAAAACATAGTTACTCAAAATCTACTAAATTCTAAAAAAAATGCCCCAAATATCTGAATCAGAATTCAGTGAAGATTGGGATTTTCCGCACAAATTGAGCGAGAACTGGTTGTATCACCAGGACATTGAGCGTGATTAAAATAAGATTAAAGCTTGTTCCACAATTGATGTAAAATATATAAGTTTAAAGTCATTGGTTTAAAGGACTTCCGAATAATCCAGATAAGACTGCACAGAGGTACCAACTGGTTGCAGAACCCAAAGCTTGGCTTTTTGACATAACTAATATACATGTATTATATATTGTTTTCAATTCTGGTCTATTTTTTATTTATTGGGGTTTTACGCCGCTTTCAATATTATTTCAGTTATATCACGGCGACAGTTCACTTATTTATGATCCCTTCTATTTTTAGCTCTACTGTCCAAAGGCCAGAAGAGCTTATGCAGTGGTGTCCGTGCGTCTGTAAACAATTGCTTGTGAACGCGATACAGTCTTCAGTTTTGATTGTATCTCCATCAAACTTATACAGTAGTTAGATATCCATGAGAGCTCGGTTCCTTTCGCAAACCAGTCAGATACGCCGATGCAAGACTGGATTATGGCCCTTGAAATTGTCAAAATTGCTATAATACAGCTTGTGAAAACAATAGAGCCTCCATTTACTATTCGATCTTCACCAAACTAAGATAGTAGTTAAATATTGATGAGAGCTTGGTTCCTTTTGCAAACCAGCCAGATCCGCCCATGTACATGTAAGGCTTGATTATGGCCCGTGAAGTTGTCAAAATTGCTATAATACAGCTTGTGAACGCGATACAGTCTTCAGTTTCGATTGTATCTCCATCAAACTTATACAGTAGTTAGATATCCATGAGAGCTCGGTTACTTTCGCTAACCAGTCAGATCCGCCCATGCAAGACTGGATTATGGCCCTTGAAATTGTCAAAATTGCTATAATAGAGCTTGTGAACACAATAATGGCTCCATTTACTATCAGATCTTCACCAAACTTAGATAGTAGTTAAATATTGATGAGAGCTTGGTTCCTTTCGAAAACCAGCCAGATGTGCCCTTCCATGACTGGATTATGTCCTTTGAAGTTGTCAAAATTGCTATAATACAGCTTGAGAACGCGATCAAGTTTTCAGTTTTGATTGTATCTCCATCAAACTTATACAGTAGTTAGATATCCATGAGAGCTCGGTTCCTACGCTAACCAGCCAGATCCGCCCATGCAAGACTGGATTATGGCCCTTGAAATTGTCAAAATTGCAATAATACAGCTTGTGAACACAATAGAGCCTCCATTTACTATCCGATCTTCACCAAACTTAGATAGTAGTTAAATATTGATGAGAGCTTGGTTCCTTTTGCAAACCAGACAGATCCGCCCATGTACATGTAAGGCTTGATTATGGCCCTTGAAGTTGTCAAAATTGCTATAATACAGCTTGTGACAAGATAAAGTCTTCAGTTTTGATTGTATCTTCATCAAACTTATACAGTAGTAAGATATCCATGAAAGCTCGGTTCCTTTCGCTAACCAGTCAGATCCGCCCATGCAAGACTGGATTATGGCCCTTGAAATTGTCAAAATTGCTATAATACAGCTTGTGAAAACAATAGAGCCTCCATTTACTATTCGATCATCACCAAACTAAGATAGTAGTTAAATATTGATGAGAGCTTGGTTCCTTTTGCAAACCAGCCAGATCCGCCCATGTACATGTAAGGCTTGATTATGGCCCTTGAAGTTGTCAAAATTGCTATATTACAGCTTGTGAACGAGATAAAGTCTTCAGTTTCGATTGTATCTCCATCAAACTTATACAGTAGTTAGATATCCATGAGAGCTCGGTTCCTTTCGCTAACCAGTAAGATCCGCCCATGCAAGACTGGATTATGGCCCTTGAAATTGTCAAAATTGCTATAATAGAGCTTGTGAAAACAATAGAGCCTCCATTTACTATTAGATCTTCACCAAACTTAGATAGTAGTTAAACATTGATGAGAGCTTGGTTCCTTTTGCAAACCAGCCAGATCCGCCCATGCAAGGCTGGATTATGGCCCTTGAATTTGCCAAAATTGCTATAATACCAGGGCCTTTTTTCCAGAAATTGGGAAGAGGCCTTAGCCTTTCATTTTGGGAAATTTTAACGCGATTTTCGACCAAACTGGGGAAAATTAGACATATAACATATGACTATATAAATAGTCCTTTTTACAATAACTTAAGACTTTTGATTTATATAATGCAATAAAACAATCATATTACCTTAAACAAGACAAATATGTTAATAGTGTTACCCAAATGATTATTCCTCTTCACTTCACTAAAGTAAATAAATTGGGAAGCCACCGAATATCGGCCCCAGTTATATAGAACAAAAAAGCCCTGAATACTAAATAGAGCTTGTGAACACAATAGAGGCTCCATTTAATATTTGATCTTCACCAAACTTAGATAGTAATTAAATATTGATGAGAGCTCGGTTCCTTTCGAAAACCAGCAAGATGTGCCCTTGCATGACTGGATTATGGCACTTGAAATTGTCAAAATTGCTATAATACAGCTTTTGAAGACAATATTATAGAGCCTCCATTACTATCCGATCTTCACCATACATACATGCTCTGGATTAAAAATGACCAAAGAACTATCCCAGTAGAGGATAGGCCCTCATGGGCCTCTTGTTTAAATATTAGGCTATTTAAAAGGAAAAAGTAGAAAAAGGTATAAATAGTGTTTGTAATCCCATTCTTTAATTTATCATTTTATTTTATATAAAGACACTTTTATTTGCAGTTATTGACTGATGTCATGTATTAAAACAGCAGTCAATCATATTCTGCATCAAGTTTTATTTTAAAACAGAATGTATTTAGGACATCCCATACAATCATGGAATAACAGTTCTTATGGCGATTACTGGAGAGGAAATTCATATAAGCAGTTAGTGATATACCCCTTGGTCATTGGTACCTGTCTATACAATGAAAATATCATGCATCTTTGACTGTGGGGTAATATTCTTTCCTGCATACACATCAAAAAAGTAAATGGATTGAGATCAACGTGTACAATCATGGAATCACAGCTGTTATGGCGATAATGGGAGAGGAAGTTCATATACGCAGTTAGTGATATACCCGTTGGTCATTGGTGCCTGTCAAAACAATGATAATTGCATGCATCTTTGACTGTGGGATAATATAACTTCCTGCATCAACATCAAACAAGGGAATATATTGAGAGAAACCCATTTACTGATGGAATTACAGCTGTTATGATGATGGCAGGAGAGGAACTTCAGCTGATTACATATAATACTAATGAATTCATACAAGGTAATGTTTATTAATGGATAAGTTTATAAAAATCATATCAAGCTTGTTTATTCTAATTAAATGTAGTACATATAAAGAAAGTCCTGTTTTTTTATTGCACAGTTTGTGTTTTTTATGATCACGTTTTGTCTGATGTCCTTCAGTCACACGCCATCAACAATTGCCTTGTGAACAATCTACAGGCAACATTTTACAACATCCAATATGAATGAAAGTTTATCAGAGAATTATCTCTATCAAATTTTGGCCAAGTTATAGACAGGGTCCTGTGAGGTGAAAAACTAGTTTTCAATGTCAATTTGAAGGAACATATTGAACACTCAGGATGCCTTATTTTAAACTTAAGCATGTTGAAATGTTTTCGAAATAACTGTTTTGATGATATCTAGGCTAATTTTAAATATATTCAGTCATAAACTGGGTCATGTTGGGCGATAAACTAGGTCACTCCACCAAATTGAAGGAAAATCTTGTTAATCTAGAAACCACACTTTGCCTTCAGCAGCTTGAAGCTTTGTCAGAATGTTTGTCTTGACATTATCTAGACCAAGTAAGAATAAGGGTCATGGTGGGTCAGCAACTAGGTCACTAGACCAAATTAAAGGAGCATTTTGAGTGCTGCATTTTTAATTTTAACATGTTGTTATTTTGTCAGAATTGGTGTTTTAGTGAAACCTAGACTAAAATATAGGTCATGTTGGATAAAAACAACAATGAGGTCCAAAGAAAAACGTTTGAGGAAAATCTTGTAAACATGCTTGACCTCGAGGTTTAATTCAGCATCTTGAAACTTTGTCAGAATGTTCGCCTGATGATTATTGATATCTAGGCCAAGTTCAAATATTGGTCAAGTCAGGTCAAACATATAATAATAAGGTCACTAGACCAAATTAAAGGAAAATCTTATTAACACTCTGACAGCTGTTCTTTTAATGTTAGCATGTTGAAACTTTGGCAGAATGGATGTTTTGACCCAGAAACTATGTCACCAAGCCTAATTGAAGGAAAGACTTGTTTTCACTATTGTTATTTTTTACCTTTCTGTATTGATTATGTTCATGTGATGAATTGAATGATAAAATTGTTGAAGATTTGACTTTGCACCAAAAGATAAAGTAGGAATAGTGTACAACAGTGAGCGGTCTCAGTTCCAACAGCTTGAAACAGATTCCTTTATCATGGAAGTCACATACCTACAGGTTAAAACTATTATAGACGCTGTGCTCGTGATGAGGCTTTGCCTTTTTCATATTATAATAGCATGTCTTCTGTCTGTTCTTTGCATAGTCGGTCATAGTAACATGTATGATACATTTAGTTTGTTTAAAGTGTCCATATAGACGTGTTAGATGTTTTGAGTAATTTTTAATATAAATATATTAATTTAATACCGTTTCAACCATCCTTGTCATACTATAAAGCTGTCCTTGCATGTCCTTGTCATAGGGGGAATGTCACTACTATTATAGAAAAATAAGTTTCCCTTTTTTCTCTCGCTTTTTTAAAGTAAGTTTAGATATATAAAAAGAATAATCACTTTGGAGATTTCTTTCCTAATTTTCTTTTTTCGGTTTTTCTTTTAAAGTTAGTTGTTACATCACATTATAGGTATATTAAAAGTAATTTTAAATATAAATATATTAATTAAACAACGTTTTAACCGTCCTTGTAGTCCGTGTAGTCCTTGCAGTATTTAGTAGGACCGCTATTTTACAGAGCCAAGCCAAAGGAAACCCGAACAGCATCAACAGTGGTCAGGGTTTCTCTAACCTATGTCGTCACCCAACATGTTCGATAGTCTAGCCGCGATATGTCAACCGGTAACCCAACAGTTGGGAATTTGAACCCTGGCTCGTTCCTATGATTTACAAAAAGTCATTGTAATTAGCCTCATTTGTCTTCCGTCAATATGCTGATAAAAGTCTTTATATACATGTATTCAGTTTATCTGTAAATAATGGTGTATGGAGTACCGGTGTCCCATGAATTATGGAAGACATATAAAGTTATGTGACTTTGGAAAGTGGGCATGCGCACCGCACCGTTAAGGCAACACAATCGACATTGTAGATCGTGATATTTTAAGAGACAGGCGAAAATGTATACAAAAGCTGTAAAATATAGGTTGTCTAATGTCCTTCGTTATAATATACATACATACATGTTATTAGCATCGACAAAGTACACTGCCTTTAGCCATTTACAATTGAAATATGGCAAAGACAGAAAAAATTGAATCCAAAGTAAATAAATATGAGTAACAAATACACAAAAGAGAACACAAATAAACAAGGAATGGAACAATCATCTAAAGGTGGTATTTCATGTGTAGCCATTTTCATTGGGTATACAAACATCACAAAGGGAAAAAAGTAATATTAGGATAAATTGGGTAAAGTTGAAAACGATAAGCAGCATCATTGTTATAACAATTCATTCACAGTAGTGTATGCAATCAGAGTGTTTAATACTTGTTTACAAAAAAATGACATTTTAGAAGTTTTATTAAAAAGACTAGACCAATTTTGTATGAACTGATCTCACAATCTGCTTTTTAAATCATTGAATAGGGGAGGGGGTGGGGAGGCTTTGACATAAGCATCGTTAGCCTCTAGATGCTCAATAACACTCATAATTGTGCAAGACCAGCATATTTAATTGGTCGAAGTATATCAAATGGATTATTGAGTCAGGCGATTTGAGAATTTTGTAATAGAATTTTAAAGATCTTTCTTTAGTAAGTATATGTAGAGGAAAACGTCCAAGTTCAGCATAAACTGCATAGTTTGGAGTTTGTTGACTAACTCCCAAAATGTATTTATAAAAAAACGTATGTGATGTTTATCATTGAACTTAAAGATGTAGATTCCCCAAACCTCAGACCCATATACAAGGATGGGAACGACCATTGAATCAAAAAGAGTCAGTTTACATTTTAAATCTAACTTAAGACGATCGAATAATCCCATTAGACTGTGGTATGCTTTCAGTGCCTGGTCATGTAACCGTTTAACAGCAGTGGTTAAATTGCCAAAACAAATTGAAGCTCAAACCAAGATATATGGAATTGTTAACTATTTCAATAATAAAAGATATATCGTGTATAAGCTTGTATTTTATTATGGCTATTAATCAATTACTCCGCCAAAACTGATTTAAATTATAAGATATAGGCAGTTCCTAGAATGTTTCGAAGCTATAGAGGAAAAAGATGCGGCCCCAATCAGGAGTTAGAACATTTTCAAAACATAATTAATTCTGGTCAAATATGATTTTACCTCGGCTGCTTAGTTTCAGAGACTTTTTATCTCTAATTCAACTAACTTCAACCCATGTAATTTCTTTTCGAAACCAAAGGTAACAATGTGTATGTTTGACAGGAAAGCAGTCATTCCAATGTGCTATTTGTTGTCAACATATGCATGTCAGTGACCCATTGTTCTTATGCCAAAAAAGACAAGGCACATGTCCTAGCATGGTACTTGCTTGTTCACACAGGGATCATGAATAAGTGAACTGTGACAGTGATATGAATGAAAAGGTGTTGTAAACGGCATACATCCCCAATAAAACAAACAAAACGACTTTCGAACACATGCTCGGCACTTGCTGTTTTTGCCACAACTCTATTTGATAGTTCTTTTATAAGGATGTATGTAGTATGGGGAAAGTTTCAGGATTGGAGAAGGAGTACGTTTGCCTAGGAGCAGTATAACACCCACTGAACAATCATACAGATGTGTTATGCCACTTTCAACCATTATATAGCCACATTTCATTTGGGCTGGTATGGTTGTTGCCTTGCAGTGTGAACCCGGCGTACAACTCCAAAACTACAAACCGAACGTCTTTTGAATCATAATGAATAAGTGTTGGTTTACCCGAAATGTTTTCAACTCTATTGACAAGTTCATTTATACATACTTTCTGTGATGTTGAAAAAACGGTACAGGGAAGTGTTTACATGCATGTGTAGAAAGGGTCGGTCTACTTTGCAGCAGTATGAAACCCAGTGAACAATCCTAGCCGCATACATATGTTTTATGCCACTTTCCACAATTATTTAGTCGCATGACATGTTGGTTGATATGGTTGTTACCTTGCACCGTCAACCCTGTGAACAATGTTAATAAACGCTTTGTTACATACATAGATAGGCCTTCTGATGCAACTGCTCTGGACGCTCTTTCGAATACATTGCCGCAAAAGAAGAAGAGGCTGATAATGAGCAGTTGCTCCTTTTGCCACCAATGAATTTCAATATATTCAAAAGGTAGAATACCTTAACCCTTTCCAACATTCAGACACCTTATGACGTCTCTACATTGGATGATTTTGTAATGAATCCGCCTACGCAGAGTGTTACCGTCGGGGATTAGGAACCGGGTGTCTCGGGTTCAATCCTAAGACGCGGCGTTTATTGTGGAGTGCCCTTTTGCAATGCATATTGCCTAGCTGGTTCTAGTTTATTTACACAGGGATCATGAAACAGTGTACAGTCAACGTGATACGACTGGTATATATAATGTTGTAAACGGCGTAAAATCCCAATAGAACAAACCAAACGTCTTTTGGATACATAATGATTAAGTGTTGATATAGCCACACTGTTTTCAACTCTATTGAAAAGTTCATTTATAGAAATTCATTTATTTATGGAAAGGGTTTCAGGAAGATTGTTACAGGATTGGAGAAAGGGTCGGTCTTCTTTGGAGCAGTCTGAAACCCAGTGAACAATATAAACCACATACAGATGTTTTATGCCACTTTCCACAATTATTTAGTCACATGACATGTTGGTTGGTATGGTTGTTACCTTGCACCGTCAACCCAGTGAACAATGTCAATTAACGCTTTGTTACATAGATAGGCCTTTTGATGCCACTGCTGTGGACGCTCTTTCGAATACATTGCGGCAAACGAAGAAGAAAGTCATAATGAGCAGTTGGTTGTGTTGTCACTGTCAATCATAGAGGTTTATATACCGTAACCCGTTCCTTCATACAGACCACCTTCTCATGACGATTTGAAAGGAACATGTCGTGGACGACTGGTTAGCGTTGGTGATTTTATCCTCAGTCGCGGCGGTAATGGTGGAGTGCTCATGTGCAAGGCATATTGCCGACACGTCACTTATTCATGATTCCGGGGTGAACGCACCAGCTTTCAAACAGATAATAAACAATTGTGGCAAAAGCAGCAATTGCTAATCCTGTGGCATACAACTACATGAGGGAAATATTGAAAATGTGTTCACGCCATGGCGTTTACAAGTCCTCAGACAAGACTCATTCTCAAGTCCTGTACTACATTACCTTTTACCCCATTCCAAGATGCACATATTTCCTTGATCCCTAATTGAACAAGTCAACTATTCAAAAACATTGCGTTAAAAGCAGCAATTATTGGTCATCATGTTGCATAAAACATCTTCATGTCGGTAAGGCTTAACAGGTGTTCACTGGTAACAAAACAATAGAGTCGAACACATTGTGGCAAAAGGTGCAATTGCTCATCATGTTTTTAAGGGTCTTTATGTTTTAATTGTTGGGGTTTTACGCTGCTTCAACGTCATTTCATTTATATTACCTCGACAGTTCAATTATTCATGATCCCTGGAAAAAACGAACCAGCTATTCAATAGAGTTGAAAACATTATGGCAAAAGCTGCAATTGCTCATCATATTTGTAAGGGTCTTTATGTTTTAATTGTTGGGGTTTTACGCCGCTTCAACGTCAGTTCAATTATTCATGATCCTTGGAAAAAACGATCCAGCTATTCAATAGAGTTGAAAACATTGTGACATAGGCAGCAATTGTTCCTCATGCTTTCAAAGGTCGTTATGATTGTATTGTTTGGGTTTACACCGTTTCAACACCCTTTCAGTCATATCCCATCTACTGCACAATTAGTCCTGATCCCCTGTTGATCAAACAAGCTATGCAATAGTGTTAAAAACATTTTGCCAAAAGCAGAAATTGCTCATTATGTTTTCAAAAGTCGTTTTGTTTGTATTGTTGGTTAATTAAGCCGCTATGGTGTATGCAACTCTATAAACTAAAGTTTAAACTTTGAATAGAGTGATGTGACTTAATAATTGAGGACAGTGGAATGCACCATATACCGGTATTACAGAGGAGCCTTGTCAAAGGGCACTCCACCCTGACCGACGCAACTTTGGATCGAACCACGTACAGCCGATTCCAAATCCCGCATGCTAACCACACAGCCACGGCGGATTCCTTTCAATAAATCTTCCGCTCCAGAAACGTCGCCACAGAATGTCTGTATATGGGAAAGATCTAAAGTATATAACCCTCTATGATTGAAAGTTACTCTTTGCATAGAGTTGAATACAATGATTGGTGGCAAAAGGAGCAACTACTCATTATCAGCCACGTCCCGTTTTGCCGCAAGTATTCAACAAGTTATCCGCAGCAAAGGCGTCAAAAAGGCCTTTGCATGTGGGATAGGGGATACTTAATAGTGTTCACCCTGCAAGACAACAACCATACCAACACACCTGTTATATAACTAAGTAATTGTGGAAAGTAGCATAAAATCATCTGTATGTGGGAAAGGGTTAAGAGTGTGCACTTTTGTTTGCATACTGCTGCATTGCATATAGACCCTTTCTCCACATGACTGTAATAACTTGCATGTACGCCTTTCCCACAACACAGTAAGTGAGGTTCAATAGAGTTGAAAACATTGTGGCAAAAGCAGCTACTACGCATTATGCGTTCAAAACCTGTTTGTGTTGGTTCATTCGGATTTTACGCCGTTTTCAAAATGATTTCAGCTAAATCACGGTGACTGTTCACCTTTTCATGAGCTCTATGTAAAGACACCAATACCAGGCTAGAAGATGTGCCTTGCCCAATGACACGCCACCATGACCACTGCGACTTATTAACAGCCGTTTCCAAATTCCCAACGCTAACCACTCTGTATGCAAAGCTCTATATAATATTCTAAAAGTCTTATTATACCTACAACAAGCCCTACAAGCCTAGATTGTTCACAGGCTTTCTCACACTGTTTCAAAACAGACAGACCCCTCCCTTCCCCCCCCCCCCCCCCCTCCCCCCTTTGTACACATGGATGTAATAACTTCACTGTACCCTTTTTCAACATCACAGAAATATGTATAAATGAACTATCCAATAACGATCACTTATCCCACAGTGAATTGTACTTTCAATTACAGAAAATACATGTTGTTTTGAAAATGGCACTTAAAAGTTGTCAATATAGCTAAGAGCAAACAATGCATTGGTTACAAATCAGTCAGCGGACATGTGCGTAGCTCCCCTTAGGCACTGAAGGCACGTGCCTACACATTTTTTCTCAAAATGCCCCCAAATACAGCTGCTGCGATAGACATCTGCGTAATGCATCGACCAGATCAGCCTGCGCTGTTCGCGCAGACTGATCTGGCTGACACATTCCGTCATAGGGGATAGATGTATAGAGTAGTTATTTATTCCTGAAACAAAAAATCCACAGGAAGCGAAAAGTGTCTATCCGGGTAGGCCTGTGTGGCATGCTTAGGCTGATCCGGGTCGATACTTTACGCAGAGTCCACAATGTTGATTTTCTCACGAGACGTCCTACACATTGATTATTGCAAAGCTACGCCCCTGGAGGGTATTCAACGTTATAACGAAACCATTTTAAACATTCAATAAAATCGTTATTGTCCAATGGGAGACAACTTCAGTTGTATGTTTTCACCTGAAAGTTTCCTCTACAAAATTGTCTGCCCGGTAAGCCGATCCGAATTGCTTCCCTTTGCAATTCGGATCGGCTTAACTTAAACGGACAGTCTCACTGCTTTGTGTTGATGACGTTATTTTGTTAACCATTTCAATCCCTACTTTAAACATAATAATGCCGATATGATACGTGTTTTATGATTGTTAGTAGCATGGCTATGTTATATTAAAGTACTAAAAATGTACACAATAATAACCTTAGAGATTAATATGTGAGACTGTCCTGTAAACATTAAACTAACAAACAATAATCAACCATTCAATCTCCAATAACTGTAACAAACTTCTTCAGAAACTTCTTTAACTATATGTTTAAATAGAACATTCGGCAAACCACTATTTAAATGCAAATATCAGTAAGGTTTGTAGAACAAAACGAAATTACAGTCAAACCTGTACTAAAGACGACCTTTGTTTAGTAATTCACTGTCTATACTAACCACTCTTGTAATATACCAATTATTCATTTTCTGCATAAATGACCCTGTAAATAAAGACCGGATTGTTCTCTTCCCATGGGTGGTCTTTTAACACGTGTTGGACTGTATCCTATATATTGGTAGCAATTGAAGCAATGCATTTTCCATAGGCGACCATTATAGCGTTTAGGCTATGGCTCTTTCCCAACAATCCAAATAACCCGGAAACTTATGTTCAATTAAAGTTCATTCCTAAAACTACCAAAAATTACAAAAAAAATCACATATTAATCTTCTTCTTTTTATTTATGACGTCAAATCAAAGGTCACCCTTATTGTGCAGTGAATATTACTTTCAATTTCAGAAAATACATGTTGTTTGAAAATGGCTATTAAGCTGTCAATATAGCTAAAAGAAAACAATGTTTTGATTACAAATCAGTCGGAGGGTATTCAACTTTATTAAAAGAACATTTTCAACTTTAAATAAAATCATTATTTAGTCCAATAAGAGACAACTTGAGTTGTATGAATTCATCTGAGTCCGATACGAATTGCTTCCCTTTAACCTAAAACCTAAAACCTACACAGTTGCGCCTTTACATAATCAACCTTACACAAACGTAGATTTTACAGCACCAACATCGAGATTTGGATCTATCCCAAATCTGGTCATACAAATGCGCCGTTCCACGAGAAAACCAACATTGTGGACTCTGCGTAAAGTATCGACCCAGATCAACCTAGGCATGCCTCCTGTGGATTTCTGCTTCAGGAATCATTACTGTATTCCTATATCCCCTGAAACGGAATGTGTCGGCTCGGATTAGCCTGCGCGGATTGCACAGGCTGATCTGGGTCGATGCATTATGAAGAGTTCATACTGTTGGTTTTCTCTTGGATCAGCTCAAACATAGTAGTGACTTCCCTCCTTGGCACTATAGGATTGATCATCATTTCAGAAAGTCGTCTGTTTGTTCTGCTGTGATGTTACACCGCTTACAATATTATTTCAGTCTTAACACCGGCGACAGTTTACTTTTTCCCTGAAATGTACCCTTTAGCACTCCACCGCGACCGCCGTGACTGAGGATCCTACCCGGGACATCCGGTTGCGAGCCCACGATGTTACCTACTCGGCCACGGTGGACTCCTTCTAAAAGGTCGTCCGCTTCAGAGTCATCAGAAGGTGTCGGCATGTGGTCATGTAATATATTTAAGGTTTCAGTAAACCTCTATAAATGAAAGTTTAATCTTCGAATAGAGTTGAATGAATGATTTATTGGGGTTTAACGCCGTTTTTAAGAATTTTTCAGTTATATCACGGCGGCCAGTTCAACTACTCATGCATTTCCTGGTTTTCTCACACCAGTACTCCACACAACAATCTTCCCAAGCAACTGGCTGCTTTTCCACATAGACTGAGCCCATTGGTGGAAGACGAATGACGCATGTCGCATTGACTTTTGTCAAGAATAGAGTTGAAAACATAGGGACAAAAGCAGCAATTGCATATAAAGTATTTAAAGGTCGTTTGGTTTGTTTTATTGGGATGTTACGCCGTTTTTCAGCATTATTTCAGTCATATCATTGCAGCAGTTCACGTATTCATGATCGCTGGATAAACAAACCAGTACCAAGCTAGGAACTGTGCCTTTCCTAAGGGCACTCGATCATGAGAGCTCCGACTGAGGATCAAACCCCAGACCCCACACATATACTGATCAGTATGAGCCACTTCTCCTTTTGCTGCAATGTATTCGAATGGTTGTCAGCGGGCGTGAACAAACAAGCTGCTCAATATAATTGGAAACATCGTGGCAAAATCAGCAATTGCTCATCATGTTTTCAAAGGGTTTTTTAGTTTGCATTGTTGAGGTTTTACACGGTTTTCAACTCAATTCAGTCATATCACCTCGACAGTTCACTTATTAATGATGCGTGGGTAAACAAATCAGCTATTTAATAGAGTTGAAAACATTGTGGCAAAAGAAACAATTGCTCATAATGTTTTAAACGGTCGTTTTGTTTGTAATTGTTGGCGTATTACGCCGTTTTCAACATCATTATAGTTACATTACCAGGCCACATCAATCGTTCATGATCCCTGGGTAAACAAACCTGCTATTCAATATAGTTGATAATATTGTGGCGAAAGCAGCAATTGCTCATAATGTTTTAAAATGTAGTTTTGTTCGTATTGTTGGGGATTTACGCCGTTTTTAACAACATTTCAGTTATATTATCCGACAATTCACTCATTCATGATTAGCAAACCAGAGGCATGCTAGGAAGTGTGCACTTCAACACCACTGTCCCAGTCATCCGCTGCTGAGGCGTCAGAAGGTGTCTGTATCTTGGAAATGTCTAAGGTCTATAAGCCTCTATGATATAAAAGTTTGATCCTTAAATAGAGTTATATGACTAAATAATGTGTTGAAAGTGGCATACACCATCTGCATGTTGGAGAGGTTTAAACAGTTTTCACTGGCTTTCACATGTCTGAAGGCCATATCTCCAGTCATTTGTTTCATTTATCCAAACCACAAATATTTATATATGAACAAATTAATAGAGTTGAAAACATTGTGACCAAAGCAGCAATTATTGCTCATTATGTTTTCAAAAGTCGTTTAGTTTGCATTATTGACTTTTTTACGACTTTTCAACATAATTTCAGTCATATCACCCCGACAGTTTACTAATTCTCGATCGCTGGGTTAAACACCAGTTGGCTGATCTGGATCTCGCACCAGTTCGCAAATGTATAACGGTTTGTTGTTCGCAGGATACCGCTCTTTTTAAATTAAAACGTTAACAATTTGATAACACTGCCTTCGTCGTCGACGAAGCCCTTTTCAATATGACAACGTTATCTCGATTGAGTGATCTATAATGCAGTTCAATTCAATTCAATTTGTTTATTCAAAATTTCTGGCCTCCGGCCCATAATATACATACATATATACAAGATGGACATTTTTCCTTTAGTGAATAAAATCTTGAAATCTTGAAATCATATAGTGATTTACATATAGAGGAGTGGTAATATTACATTGTCTGTTCAAATTAATTCATTTTTGAATGATTTTGTCTAACTATTCATTATCTGTGCGTAGCGACTCAACCCTTCCCCCACGTACAACAAATCTGCAAAAGACGACTTTGAAAACTTATATACAAAAACGTGAACAATCTCAATAAATGCGAGTTAAATTATTAAAAAGGGTTGAAAACATTATGGCAAAAGGAGATTTCTCATTTTTTATCAATTTCTTCTTTTGTCACAATGTTATCAAAAGACGTCTGCTTCAGAGGCGTCAGAAAGCGTCTATATGTAGGAAAGGGTTATATTGGAATTCATACACATTCAATTTTGATAATTATGATAACAAAACATTAAAAGAAAACGATTAGCAAAGCAGTCGAGTCACGTCATGCGAACATGAAACTTCGTATATTGGAAAGAACTTGGGTCTAATTCCACCGACTTTACTTAGCGCTAAGTAATATTTAAATACTTAAAAGCAAATTTCATCAGTTTTGTTCCCCTAATATTCTACAAAACATGAACGGTGGAATGTATTGAAGTAAATGACAAACGGTTGAAAGAAATAGTTACCTTGCAGACAAACAATACTTGTTAAGAAATGAAATATTTCAGCATTTTTATAAGGGAAATAAACATGATGCAATACACCTTTAACTTTTTTTAAAAGTATTACTTAACGCTTAGTAAGGTTGTTGGAATTGGACCTTTGGTTGTGTTCAGACTAGCTTAACACAAAGGGGTGAGGAGTTTAATAGCTAGTACCACCAATCATATTATTCGAGCCCCGGTAGCTCAGTCGGTAGCGACGCGGGCTGTCAATCTTGTGAGTTCGAATCACGGCTCGGCCAACTTTCTTTCCGACGATTAACAAAAGTCAATGCGACATACGTCATTCGTCTTCCACCAATGGGCTAAGTCTATGTGGAAAAGCAGCCAGTTGCTTCGGAAGATTGATGTGTGGAGTACTGGTGTGAGAAAACCTGGAAACGCATGAGTAGGTGAACTGGCCGCCGTGATATAACTGTTGAAAGCAGCGTTAAACCCCAATCAATCAACCAATCATATTAAAGTCTTTAAAAAGCTCTCGCCGACATGCTCTTTCTAAGTAATTTCTCATTTTCAAACAATTTAATAATCATTTTCTGATTAAAATGTGTCAAAAGGCGTTTGTATCAGGAATATAGTTACATTCCCTTTCCAATTTGCAGAGGCTTTTTGACGCCTCTACAGCTGACTATTTTTGAAAACATTGTGGCAAAAGGAAAACAATACTTAAAATGAGCAATTTCTCCCTTTGTCACAATACTTTCAACTCTTTTTACTAGCTATACTTTCATTTATAGACATTGACCACGTTTTATTGCCAATATGTGTTCAAACTCGTTTGCTGCATATGTGTTATATGTGGGAAAGGGCTTACATGAGAAGTTACACATATATGGCACTTATAAACAATATTATATACAATAATATAAGGCATAGGAATTCTTATTTACACATCGGGTATTCGTCATTTAATCTTTTCCCACTTACGACAAACATGCAGCAGCTGACGTTGAAAACATCCTGGGAAAAAATAAAAACTTTCTGTAAATTTAATTTTGAATTAAGTTCTAAACATTGTAGCAAACGGAGAAATCGCACATAATGCGCAACTTCAGCTTTTGTCTCAATATTTTAAAAAGCGGTCACTTGCAGAGCCGTCAGAAAGCGTCTTCTGTAATTTCCTATTATATGGGTCGTTCGTGCGAAAAGGTACACATTGGTATTTCTGATTTGTTTCTTTAGCGTTTCAGGCATCTTTCAACACTATATCAGTTATAGCATGGCATTACCTGGGCAAGTGTAGATCAAGATTGGATTGCACACTGGCCTAGCTCTACAGTATCCGAATATGTTACATGCGTATAGCATGACAATGGTCAACTCTTTCGCTGCCAAAAGCAATTAAAGACTTTTATAAACAATGCAGATTCAGACCAAACAGCTCGTAACGATCTGTCTGTGCTGAAATATGTATTGTGTGCCACTTAGACATTTAATTTTACCACATTTTATGTTGGACGAAAAATGGAGTTGTCCAATTTGGAAAAGTCGACTTTGTGTAATTTGGCAGTGAAATAATTAATACATTTATTACGTTCAGATAAATATAACGCTACGTAACGCTAGCGTAAATCCCACCGTGAAATGGCTGTAATTTGATTGGTGAATTGGAAAGCGTTAACTATCGTGACATATATCTGAACGCATACGGCATGCTATTTTCGACCAAGCTTAATTGGAAATAGTCGGTAAAAAAGTACAGGAAATTTTGGAATGTAATTCTTAAACAATATTGAAAACATGGTAAAAACAGTGCAATGTTTAAATTTGATTTTTTTTTGTCTCAATTCCTATAGTATCAACAAACGATAACTATGCAGAAGCAGTAACCCATTGAACCTTGGAAACACTGTGTGAAGTATGTACAACCAGTATAGCACCAGGCCATGTATAGTCTTGATTTCTCGTTGTGAAATTCGGCAGTAAAAGAGTTAAAAAGTAAGCATTGAAAGCGTTGATATTCGTCGGTACAGGGAGATGGAAGTATATTAATCTGACAATGTATTATGCCTCGTCCTCCGAATGACTAACTGCTTCTGTGGTCTGTTGATCGGTGACTGGGTGCGCGTTCCTTTTTAAAGAATCTTTGTTAAGACTGTCGATCGTTGATGGATTACCTTAAAAAGACAATTTGATTGTTTAAATATCTTAAAATTATCCTTGTACATTGACCCTTTCCCACATACAACAAATCTGCAGCTTAGTTGAGATTTATGCAACCATATAGAAAGCTCTTTAAATTTAACCCTTTCAGCGCCCGAATTGTTTCAAGTAGACTCTTCGATGTTCAAACTCGGACGACTCTATTTTCATGTTATATGATTTTTGGAATATTTTTATAACTCACAGCCAAACAATGCAGATTTCAGGTGAGACAGCTCGTTACGAGCTGACTCATCTGAATCTGCATTGTTTGCAAAAAGCTCAATATTGGCTTTGGCGCTGAAAGAGTTAAAGACGGGTCCATGTTTTGCTGAAATTTCCATTTTTAATATCAATTAAGACCATATAAAATGTGGGATGCCATACAACAACTGATCTATAAATTCGTCCTTATAATTCAATAATCAATTGATATGCAACGTTTTGCAAAATAAGCTGAACAACAACGATTCCAGTTTTGTTTAGATCAATTTAGACCAGATACATGTGTACATGATACAACAACCATTTATAAATTCGTCTTTTTAAAAATCAATAATCCATTGATATTCAATGTTTTTCCAAATAAGCTGAACTACAACAAGTCCATGATGTTAAGATCAAATTATACCAAATACATCTGGTAGGCCATAAAACATTCATCTATAAATTCGTCCTTTTCAATATCAAGTGATAATCAATTGTTTGCAAAATAAGCTAAACAATAACGACATTCTACGGTGGCACTGAGGTGACATCCGTAACACTTTATTTATATTGTGGCCACAACTTAGTAACTTGTGGCCACAAGATAAAAGGTTGTGGCCACAATTTACTAAGTTGTGGCCAAAAGATAAAAAAGTTGTGGCCACAATATAAATAAAGTGTTGCGGATGTCACCTCAGTGCCACCGTAGAATGTCGTTATTGTTTAGCTTATTTTGCAAACTCAGTGCCATCGTAACATTCACAGTATGTATCGCATAGTGCTAGCGTAAAATGTGAATTATGATGATGTCGTACAACATGTTTGTTTTTTGTACGATGGTTTACGTATTTTTTACCTTGTTTTCAGTTAACTAACGACGTATCTTGGTTAAGTTACCAGTACTACTGGTCCGTTTATATTAAGTCAATCGTAATGGTAACCCCTCAATTCTGAGCGTCAACGAATGAAAGACATTACTACCAATTGTTAAATACAGCATGTGCATGGTGTGTGTTTACAAAGTTGTTTATATAATTATGCACAAAAGGCTAGTCAATAGAAGTAACTATTTTTTCACCTCGTGGGATACTTTACATAAATGTTATCATATTCAATGAAACGAAAATACGAAAATGAGGATGACAGAAGCTTTTTGGGGTCAATGTAGGGTGAAGTAGTTCTGACTTAACAGTCGTGTCGAGAATCCACGCGTCCCGGGTTAGATCCAAAATGTCGAAGGTTATGGTGGAGTGCCCTTTGGCCAGGTAAATTGACTAGCATAATACTGGTTTGGTTACCCAGGGATCATGAATAAGTGAACTGTTGTAGTGATATAACTGGAATAATGTTGAAAACGGCGTAACCCCCCCCCCCCCCCCCCCAACCCCTAACAAACAAGAGGCGCGTGAACATGTTCTTAGTGCAAAATGAGTTTTAAATAAGTGTAAAATGCAAAGAAATAGAATACTCCTCTTCAACAGAAAGAAACAATATCAAAACATACAATTACTTGACCAATTATTGTCGAATCTTCACCACACCTAGTGAAAATATTTATTGACATATCATATTACTGTTTTTGAAGATGCACAAGTTATATAAATGCGAATTGACGTCCAATATATTTCGACGACAGTGAATGTGTCCTAATACGATCCCTACCGTTTTGCGCCAACAAAGAAAAACTACCAATACTACTTTACCCTTTCCCATTATACTGTTTTGTATATTTCCGGCCGTCATGTGTTTGCCAGGTAGTTGCTATATGTTTGAAAGTGTTTCGTTCAAGCAATATATGTAACGATGTTTTCTTTGTAACCATCAACTTACTGTACTTATAATTGTTACTCATGCTTGTAAATCATGCTTGTTACTCATGTGTGTTAACATGTTAGTCATGTTTTCTACTCATGTGTGTTACTCATATGTGCTACTCATATGTGTAACTCATGTATGTTACTCATGTGTGTTACTCATGAATGTTACTCATATGTGTTACTCATGTGTGTTACTCACGTGTGTTACTCATATGCGTTAACATGTTAGTCATGTTTTCTACTCATGCGTGTTACTCATATGTGCTACTCATATGTGTTACTCATGTGTGTAACTCATTTGTGTTATTCGTGTGTGTTACTAATGTGTGTTACTCATGTGTGTTACTCATGGTTGTTACTCATGGTTGTTACTCATGGTTGTAAATCATGATTATTGCTCATGCTTGTTGCTCATGCTTGTTGCTCATACTTGTTACGCATGCGTGTTACTCATGCTTGTTACTCATTCTTTTAAATCATGCTTGTTACTCATGTGTGTTAACATGTTACTCATGTTTGCTTCTCATGTGTGTTACTCATGTGTGTTACTCATGTGTGTTATTCATGTGTTTGTTACTCATGTGTGTTATGCATGTGTTTGTTACTCATGTGTGTTACTCATGTGTGTTATACATGTGTTTGTTACTCGTGTGTGTTACTCATGTGTGTTATGTGTGTTACTCATGTGTGTTACTCATGTGTGTTACTCATGTGTGTTACTCATGTTAGTTTTCATTATGTTTAAACAGTAGTGTCATATAGCAACAACATATTAATATGTACGATATGTGATGGCTATGTGATGTTATATTTGGTGATAAATGGACACACACAGCCTTTTCATCAACGACACATTATTGAATAAAGTTGAAACATTTTGCTAAAAGAAGACATTCTCCTGTATGGGCATTTTCTTCTTTTGCCACATTGTTTTGTCTGCTGCAGGGGTGTCAGAAAGTGTATGTATGTGGGAAAGGGTTAATCTCCCAGTGCATCTATGTTATCCAAAAATATCATTCAATATGATTACAAGACGAATTTTGATGCAGAGCATCAAAGGACGCCGCGCATGATTTTGAAGCATGACTTAAAGGAAGCAGATGTAGTTCAGTACATTTAAATAACGTGTGAAAACAGACAGGATGTAAATATTTCGAACAAGAAGGCCAAATGTCCCTTTATCATAACCAAAAAGGCCAAGATGTGCCTATATTGCTCACCTGGCTACCATAGCCTATAATAAAAGGTTACCATACAACATGAAGTTTCTTAATTTGTTACCAATACACGGTTTCAAATCGATATCTCGAAATGTTCGAGAAAAAAAAAAAAAAAAAAAATCAAGATATCGCAAATTTCTGAGATAACGAGAAAAAAAAAATATCAAAAAAAATAATCGAGAAATCGAAATGTTCGAACATATTGATATCTTTTTTTTTTTTTTTTTCCCCCGATATCTCGAACTTTCCGATATCTCGAACTTTTCGAAAAAGAAAATTATATTTTTTATCGAACTTTCCGATATCTCGAACTTACCAATTTTTTTTCATATTTTTTTCGATATCTCGAACTTTCCGATATCTCGAAATGTTCGGTATCTCGAACTTGTCGATATCTCGTACTTGTCGATATCTCGAACTTTCCGATAAAGTTCGAGATATCGAGAATTTTTTTTTAAAGATATCGAAAAGTTATTGGAAAGTTCGAGATATCGAGAAGAAAAAAAATAAAATCAAAAAAAAAAAATCAAAAAAAAAATCAAAAAAAAAAAAATCAAAATTTTTTTTTCGAGATACCGGAAAGTTCGAGATATCGAAAGTTCGAGATATTGGAAAGTTCGAGATATCGAGATATCGATATGTTCGATTTGTCAATAAATGTTCAAGTTAAAAACATTCGTTTTATCAATGTATTCGAGATATCGATGTGTTCGAGTCATCGGTATGTTCGAGATATCGATATGTTCGAGTTATCAATATGTTCAAGTTATTTGACCAATAAGACATTCGTTTTTTGCGTGTACAATGACCTCAGAAAAATTTCGTACCTAAACCTCTTAATTTGCGAATGTCTGATCGAATGTCTAATGTCTAACTGATCAATTAGACATTCGTTTTTTTAATGTACATTGATCTCTGATGAATTTGGTACATAAATCTCTTAATTTGCGAATGTCTAATCGAATGTCTAATGTCTAATTGACCAATTAGACATTCGTTTTTTTAATGTACATTGATCTCTGATTAATTTGGTACCTAAATCTCTTAATTTGCGAATGTCTAATCAAATGTCTAATGTCTAACTGATCAATTAGACATTCGTTTTTTGCATGTATATGACCTCCGACGAATTTGGTACCTAAATCCCTTAATTTGCGAATGTCTAATCGAATGTCTAATGTCTAACTGACCAATTAGACATTCGTTTTTTTAATGTGCAATGACCTCCGACGAATTTGGGTTATAGATCTTGTAATTTGCGAATGTCTAATGTCTAACTGACCAATTAGACATTCGTTTTTGTAATGTACATTGATCTCTGACAAATTTGGTACCTAAATCTCTTAATTTGCGAATGTCTAATCGAATGTCTAATGTCTAACTGACCAATTAGACATTCGTTTTTTGCATGTATAATGACCTCCGACGAATTTGGTACCTAAATCCCTTACTTTGCGAATGTCTAATCGAATGTCTAATGTCTAACTGACCAATTAGACATTCGTTTTTTTAATGTGCAATGACCTCCGACGAATTTGGGGTATATATCTTGTAATTTGCGAATGTCTAATCGAATGTCTAATGTCTAATTGACCAATTAGACATTCGTTTTTTTAATGTACATTGATCTCTGACGAATTTGGTACCTAAATCTCTTAATTTGCGAATGTCTAATCGAATGTCTAATGTCTAACTGACCAATTAGACATTCGTTTTTTGCATGTATAATGACCTCCGACGAATTTGGTATCTAAATCCCTTAATTTACGAATGTCTAATCGAATGTCTAATGTCTAACTGACCAATTAGACATTCGTTGTTTTAATGTGCAATGACCTCCGACGAATTTGGGTTATATATCTTGTAATTTGCGAATGTCTAATCGAATGTCTAATGTCTAATTGACCAATTAGACATTCGTTTTTTTAATGTACATTGATCTCTGACGAATTTGGTACCTAAATCTCTTAATGTCTAATCGAATGTCTAATGTCTAACTGACCAATTAGACATTCGTTTTTTGGATGTACAATGACCTCCGACGAATTTCGTACTTAAATCTCGTAATTTGCGAATGTCTAATGTCTAACTGACCAATTAGACATTCGTTTTTTTAATGTACATTGACCTCCGACGAATTTGGGCTATAGATCTTGTAATTTGCGAATGTCTAATCGAATGTCTAATGTCTAACTGACCAATTAGACATTCGTTTTTTGAATGTACAATGATCTCTGACGAATTTGGAACCTAAGTATAGTAATTTGCGAATGTCTAATCGAATGTCTAATGTCTAAATGACCAATTAGACATTCGTTTTTTTAATGTACAATGACCTCCGACGAATTTGGGTTATAGATCTTGTAATTTGCGAATGTCTAATCGAATGTCTAATGTCTAACTGACCAATTAGACATTCGTTTTTTTAATGTACAATGACCTCCGACGAATTTGGGTTATAGATCTTGTAATTTGCGAATGTCTAATCGAATGTCTAATGTCTAACTGACCAATTAGACATTCGTTTTTTGAATGTACAATGATCTCTGACGAATTTCGAACCTAAGTATAGTAATTTGCGAATGTCTAATCGAATGTCTAATGTCTAACTGACCAATTAGACATTCCTTTTTTGCACGTACAATGACCTCCGACGAATTTGGTACCTAAATCTCTTAATTTGCGAATGTCTAATCGAATGTCTAATGTCTAACTGACCAATTAGACATTCGTTTTTTGAATGTAGAATGACCTCCGAGGAATTTGGTACCTAAATCTCTTAATTTGCGAATGTCTAATCGAATGTCTAATGTCTAACTGACCAATTAGACATTCGTTTTTTGAATGTAGAATGACCTTCGAGGAATTTGGTACCTAAATCTCTTAATTTGCGAATGTCTAATCGAATGTCTAATGTCTAACTGACCAATTAGACATTCGTTTTTTTAATGTACAATGACCTCCGACGAATTTGGGTTATAGATCTTGTAATTTGCGAATGTCTAATCGAATGTCTAATGTCTAACTGACCAATTAGACATTCGTTTTATGAATGTACAATGATCTCTGACGAATTTGGAACCTAAGTATAGTAATTTGCGAATGTCTAATCGAATGTCTAATGTCTAACTGACCAATTAGACATTCGTTTGTTGCACGTACAATGACCTCCGACGAATTTGGTACCTAAATCTCTTAATTTGCGAATGTCTAATCGAATGTCTAATGTCTAAATGACCAATTAGACATTCGTTTTTTGATTGTACGTTGACCTACGACGAATTTGGAACCTAAATATCGTAATTCGCGAATGTCTAATGTCTAACTGACCAATTAGACATTCGTTTTTTGAATGTACAATGACCTCCGACGAATTTGGTACCTAAATCCCTTAATTTGCGAATGTCTAATCGAATGTCTAATGTCTAACTGACCAATTAGACATTCGTTTTTTGAATGTACAATGACCTCCGACGAATTTGGGTTATATATCTTGTAATTTGCGAATGTCTAATTGAATGTCTAATGTCGAATTAGACATTCGATATTTAACATTTGCGATTTTTCTGAATGTCTAATGTCTAATTAGACATTCGATAATCAAAATTAGCGAATGTCTAATCGAATGTCTAACGTCTAATTAGACATTCGAATATTTTTTTTTGAATGTCTAATGTCTAAGGTCTAATGCTCTGCCGACTTCACACACTTTTATAAATAGGCAAAAACATCCGGTGAATTTTGGGCCCGTAAACTAAACAATTAAAAACGCGTAGCCTAGAAAGTTTGGGAAAAGTGAACTTTTTCTCTGAGCTTTGATGAATTGGGTCAGGGCCGTAAACCAAACAATCAAAAACAGCGTAGCCTAGACAGTTGGGGAAAAGTTATTAAATACAAATTAAATGTGTATAAAGTTTTGTAATAACGGTAGAAGACAAACGTATTTTGTATCTTGTTGTTTCTTAAATCAGTTAATACAATTTATTGATTCATAAAGGTTGTTTTTTTCAATCAAACAACAGAGGTTTTTTTAACAATAATAACATTGGTTTCTCCCTTTTCGATTACGTCACCCCATGGTACAAAATTAAAACCTATCCCATACTGACGCCGCGCTCCCACGCGGCGTCAATAAGAGATTTCTTGTGTAGTGTTTTTTGTGTGTGAATAGTCAGATCAGACTCCTCTGATGGACAAGGTGATCCGTTTCTACACTTTCTAGAAATGTCCTTATGTTGGATTTCATCGATCACAGCTAAAGAACACCATAACTCACCGTAACATTGTAGAAGAAAGTCCTCTAGCGTGTTGAATAAATGACGTCTAGTGTTTCCACCTGTGATTGAATGGTCTTTGTCTGTATAAAACTGAATTGAAATATAAACAAAAAACATGTCATATAATTAACAGTAAATGTATAAAAGACAGTGGTGCAGTTGTAGAGCGTCGGTCTCTCATACCAAATATCCCATGTTCAAATCCCGAGATGAACGGGTTCCGCATTTTGGATTTAGCCACACAAACGGAGCGAGAACTGTTTATGTTTCCAAGAAGCAAACATAAAGAGTGATTAATATAAGCTTAAAGCTTGCTTCGCAATTGATGTAAAATAAATAAATTAAAGTAACAGTAAATGACATAACCTTATTCACTCTAAAAACGGATTTGTAACCGACTTGTTTCTTTATATATTTATCATAAACAAAAGTTTGTTTTCACAGGAACCAAATTGTCCCACCTTATGAATTGTCAATACATTTTTCTAAAATAATTTTCTTTTGGATAATGTTTTAACTATTATTATGTCCCTTTAACCATTAAGACCTCAAGTTTGCTATTTGCCTTTGTTACAATATTTTGCACATTTATATTGTCATGATCTTCTTAAAACGTCAATGGGGGACTAGATACGTATCTCTGAATATCGGACTTTGGGGTTGACAGTGATATATTTCTTTGTTCAAGAACTTGTGCGGTATCAAAAATTTAATCAGCTAAGTACAGATCCGTATCAAACGGCGCCCTTATGTGTTAAATAATCGGACAATATGTAGATGGTTTAGGATATCCATCCCTTACCCTGAATCTTATTTACCTTTGTATATTGCCATTTACGGTTTTAACCGGTAGAGTATTCAAACTATCATTACATAGCAGTCCAGGTATTCGTAGTAGTGTATGTATTTCCCAGAATACAGCTAATCAAACACATTACTTAATTCTATTCGTAAGTTCGGGGAAAGAAAAACAAGTTCCCGAATTATATATACAACTGTAAATAAAACTCATATTACAAATGTATTACGAAGAAGGTGTAAGTATGGTAATACTACTTGGATGACTTATTAATAGGAGTATAATGCCGTTTCATCGGTATTTCAGGTTTATCACGGCGTACTGTTCACTTGGCGTGTTTTTGCTGATTTTTACGCACCTGTACACAACGCACAATTCATCAACGACAACTGGATACCTTCCAAAACTAGAAATATCACTGAAGGTGACGAATACCCCCAGCTGGTGCCTGACAATATACATATGTATGAGAAATTCAAGGGGCAATAACTCATTTAAAAATAATTCCAGTGCAACACGCCGACAATATGCACAACTAGGCTTGGTATCAATCATTATTGTGAAGTTATATTGAATTCTGACCAAGGGTTGCAGAGAAATAGTGTTCACAAGAAATGTCCACAGACCAACGGACCGACAAACCGACCGACAAGCGTGACTCATATATAGCCCCAATGTACTATGGATCTGGGTGTATAATAAATAACTCATTAGCCATTGTTGGAAGACGAATAACCCCAGTCACAATGACTATTGTCATTCATCAGAAAGGATGAATTGCTGAGCTGATATTTTTTTTAAAGGCGAATTGGCTG
>JASEVX010000012.1:36129326-36185354 GCA_031761405.1 Serripes groenlandicus
ATTTTCCAGTCTTGCTCAACTTGGTTATTTACGAAATACATTTCGAGAATAATGTCCTGGCGTTTCTCAGGACAACCTTCACGGGAGCAATGGAATAATTTCCTGTGCAAATTCATTTCGAATGAGTGTAAGTCATATCGGAGGCTTTCGTTATTAATTTCAGGTGGACTTTTTTTTTTCATTTTTTCAATCAGCATCATACACCTCTAAAACTATTCCAAATCAACATTTTAGGTACATTCATTAACGATCTTCGAGATGAAATCTTAGTTAGGCATTTATGTTCTAATCATCCTCGGTACCCAGGCTATTCATAAACTATATGATAGTTTATGAATAGCCTGGGTACCGAGGATGTGTTCTAATAGGTTAAACAGCCTAGGTGGTATGGTGGTTAAAGCGTCCGACTCGAGAGCGGGATATCAGGGTTCCATTACGGGTACTGTCATACCAATATGGAAGTGTTGGCTTTCTTAAATTGTCCTCAAGGATAGCACTACACCTGATACGCTGGAGTCACTATCTTACCAGCAGTATTGGTAATCTACCCGGGAAGCAACGTGACATGTATGACTGAAATATTGTTAAAAATTGTATGACATACTTAAACAATTTGATTTATTGGGGTTTTACGCCGTTTTCAACATTATTTCAGTTATATCACGGCGACAGTTCACTTATTCATGATCCCTGGGTAAACAAACCAGTACTAGGCTAGACAATATGCTTTGCCCAAGGGCACTCCACCATGACCGTCGTGCCACATACTTAAGCAAAGAAACAATTTGTAATGTTTGCACCAACAGAGAACTGGTTTAAAATGTATCTTACCATCCCCTGTTCCGTGTACCACCATATATCTGGCTTTCTTAAAGTTATCCACGAACTGTGACACATTCGTGGCCTGAAACAAAACATTTGGAAGCATGTTACAGTTATTGTTAAACATGAATTGGTAATAACCTAATTCGCTATGCTGTCTTTTTGGTCTCGTCAAAAAAACATCGACCTTCAGGACTTGTACTAATATACAAATAAATACATTTAGACCATTAAATATGTCTGAAATGATCCTTGCTTAATCAATTGCATGCCTTTTTTGAATATTATAAAATGGGACATGGCTGGCGTAATATGCATTTAAGATAGATTTATTAAATACATTGAGCGATCTACAAATGGTACGAAACCTTAAGAAATATATGATGACAAAGAATCATGGCAAAACACGTTGCTACGAGCTTTGCATTCACGTTATAGAATTCTCATTTACATAGTCGAGTTGCAGTTAGCCAGCTGGTACGATGAGACATATTCAAGAGTGCCATTCATTCTTTACTGTGATTGACACACATCATAGTGACTAGCTTCATTCATCTCTCACCAAGGGGCTACATTTGTAAATAGTCTATTTGGGAAAGTAGCTGGATGTCTGGGAAGGAAGTTGTGCGGTGTACTGGTATAGTTAGGTGATTAGTTTTAATTGGTTTTTTTACGCCGTTTTAAACATTATTTCAGTTATATCACAGCGACAGTTCACATATTCATGATCCCTGGGTAAACAAGCCTGTACTAGGCAAGGACATATGCCTTGCCCATGGGCACTCCACAATGACCGTCGTACCGCCACTAGAGATCGAACACCCGGTTTCAAATCCCCGACGATTACCACTAGACCACGGCGGATTCCTGTATAGTTACGTAAAATGATTGCCGTGATTTAATTTAAATACTGTTTAAAATGGCTTAAGACTCCAACCAATCAATTGAATAGCACAATAAATACAAACAAAATCTTACGTCATACGCCACTTTGTTGTCCTCGGGCGTCGGTAATCCCATATACCTCTCTGTGTAAATTGAATCTGCAATACCAGAACATATATTTTCGTCCAAGCGTTTTGTGTGAGAAATATAATTATATGTATATTGTATCCAAAAAAAAAGCTAACTAACCTCCTGTCCTAATCTGATACAATAAACAAAATAATGTAAACACCATTGCATCAATAAGTAACGGGAGGGGGGGGGGGGGGGGGGGGGGGGGGGGGGGGGGTGGGTGGGGGGAAAGAGACTTATAGTTAAATCTTGCCAAATATCCAATACTCAAACTGTTCATAGGGTATCGTTTCATTCTACTGACACCATGGCAATGAGAGGGTTCATTAATTATATGCATTGATTTACCCTCGCCATGCAGAATTAACTGCAAAAAGAGATCGATTGTGTTGGTTTATAAATGGTAAATCTATAGTGCCTTGCAATATACGTTGTGAAAACAATTTGTTTTCTCTAAACATAGTTTGTCTTTATAGACTGACATTAAATTAACTCAAAAGCAATACCTTACTTAACTTTTCATGTACATGAATGTGACATATAGTATATATTTCATTCTAAATGAAATACACTGATAGAGAAAATAAAGATTGCTCGAGAAGGGCATTTGATCCAATTCCGACTATTAAATATATGTATCTACATTACTGGTGTAGCAATGCATTCTTATTATATTCTCAAAATGCTTCCTTTATAATATAAGGTGAATTCTTAAAAGACATACCGTAATATCTCCAATCCGTAACGGGCGCCACGGCTATTCCACATTTATATATACCCGATCCCTGCCCAATCACCATCGAGGTCAAATAACCTCCGTATGACTGTAATATAAACGTATCATGTCATGTGACTCCGACAGCACAAGCGTAACAACCACATTAAGTATCGATTTGTTTCAAGAGTAGCTTGATAATATTTGGAAGAGTACCTGGTAAAAGTGTGTGTACGATCTTTGATATAATCTTATTTATTTTATATCGATTGCGAAACAAGCTTTAAGTTTATATTAATCACGCTCGATGTCTGTTTCAAGGAGACTTGACCAGTACTTGCGCCGTTTGTGTGGAAAATTCCCAAGGTAGAACCGCGCATTACGAGATTCCAACTCCGGACCTTTGGTACAGAGGCCGACGCCCTACTTCTGTACCAATTTCTTCCACTTTCTATACATAATAATGGTTCTGAATTATGTGGCTTTCAACCAGCATGGATAAAACAGCGAGTGCATCTTTCATTTTGTAAACATATATTTGGAATTTCTAGGAATGCATTGTTATATGAATATACTGAAGTAAAGAAATACTTAGATGTTGGCGTCGCCTGTCTAAATGTCTGATTATAGGAAACCAAAGCGATACTATATGATGCAGTGTCAGTGCAATGAGTCTTGGACTATATCCGATAGAGATATCTTGGAAAAAGCATGGTTTTATAATGTTGTGTTAAACAAAGGTGTTAAGCTTTGACACTTACAATCAGAAGCTGCATGCTTGCATAATAAATTCAAACTAGCTATTCATTTACAACGTAAATTCATTGAATTGAAAACATTGTGGCACGAAGAGAAATAACTTTTAAATAATTATACTTTCATTGATACAACTTTTTCTTATATTTTTAAAATGTTTTTTAGTGTAATCTACTGAAAATGTTTATGTTTGTAGAAAGGGTTAACAGTAACTAAGTTAATATCATTTAAATATTAAAGGTGGTCACAACTTGACCCCATACAATTGAATAACCATGAGCAGGTTGTCATTTTTCTGCCAGATGAAATCGCACGATACAGCCAACGATCGACTATCACCGCTTCTTTATCTTGTTTACTTTTATGGGTTATCTCCCTTGTTAATATTTTGTAGGCGATATTTTGAATGGATTGTTTTGTGTTTTACACTTTCAACAAGTTTGCTGTCACATCATGGCGTTTCCTGGGTAACTTAACCAGTAATACTGGTCCATATATCCTGACACCAGCCAGTCAGCCGATATACAAGCCCCGCAATCCTGAGCACGTCAAAGAGGACAGCCATTACTACCATTTTTAAAGTATTTGGTATGACCCGACCAGGGATTTAACCCTTTGACCTGCCGCAACAGAGGTGGACGCTTTACCACTACACCACTGAGGCGATTCTTTGAATGGCTGATGCACAGATCAACCTGAGACGCCATGTCATAACCAATCATATGATCTATACGAGCGTAAGCTAATGCAACATCGTTGTAACGAGATCATTACATTGTCAGACAAATATGTTTATTAAGAAGATGACTTCTTCCAATTCAGTAAAACACTGAACAACACAGTATACATGAACAACTGCTATGTTCAAAATAGCAATGTTCTAGTTCGATATAAGTAGTTACAGAGTTAAGAAGGATTATCATCTCGGCTTTGATAACATATTTCAAATCACTAGGTTTCAATGTTCAACCATTTTTATATAAAAGGAGGATATTTCTACTCTAGTCAATTGTGCTGCTAGATGTCTAACGATATTTTTCAGCGTAAATTCAACAGCAGTAAGTTGATAGGTGCCAGCCAGGACAACCAACTTAAGCGAAATTACTACAAGTGTTGTAAAATACCTGCCAGCGCAAACATGTTAAATGAGCAAAATGCATATTGTTTTGCAAACGTTTCTAAAAATTGACATGTAGTACAGAGCCAGAACAAACTACACGGATGCGCTGCCTGATCTATATTTTCACTGGTAGTCCCGAAGGTTTCAGCAGAGCGTCTCAAATTTATTTTACAACAGAAAACTAAAACAAATACTGTACACTCACCCAACCCCATATGGCTAAATTGTCCTTTATATAGTGAAAGTTTTTGAAATATCTGAAAATAAAATGATCAGTCAGGAAAATTTCGTTATAAATCGTGTTGTTTCATTGGATTTATTTCCAATTAAATATTCACATATGCGGCTAAATGTATTTCTAGAAACCATTGCGCTCAAAATGAAATGTTAAACTATCGTCGATTCTAGTTTACATTTATGACATCGAAACGGATGTCATTTAAACTTGTATTTTGGAAACTGACAACGCAAAAAATAAATAAATATAATTTATCACAAATCATTAAACAATTTGCCGGAATATTTGAAGTTGGACCAGCTTCGATTTACCGTTTCCCATATACAGTAAAAAGACAATTTGCGTTTACAGTGTGACTTTGTTTATCCCATTCAAGTTGCCATGTCTGAATCGAGAATAGAACACCACAGTTTGTGCTATTATGAAACATGCCACACGAAAGACGTTCAATTTGCTAATCGATGATTACCGTGAGAGAGGCTTAATTACTTAAGAGATTTAGCATCTTTATTTGTCTTTGTTAAAACAATTGAGTTTAATATAATGCAACTATATGGTATGTTCGCCATTTTTTCATGAATGTAGTTTGCCAGTGTGAAGTATGTGTTGATATCAGAATCAACCAACCAGGATCAATGAAAAAAGCAATTCGGTAAACACAATACGAACCCAGTAGCGATGCAGATCAACCTGTGAATCCGCATGCTGATCATGTTATACACTATTTGTATATTACTTACACACTATTATTTGAGGCTTCTTTCATTTTGCGTAAAAATTTTGATAAGACAGAGGAGGTGGATAGGTTGAAACGAAATTCAGTGTATATTGATTGATTGGACGGTTTTACGCCGTTTTCAACAATTGTTCAGTCATATCACGACTGCCAATTCACCTACCCATGTGTTTCCTGGCTTTCTCACACCAGTACTCTACGCAACATTTCTTTCCAAACAAATGGCTGTTTTTCAACATAGAATGTAAGCCCAATGGTGGAAGACGAATGACGCTTGTCACAGTGACTTTTGTTAAACGTCGGAAAGAATGTTGGCCGAACACTATTGTGAAACAAATACAAACTTGTACTTTTACCCGTGTAAGGGGATGATAGTTTAACTGAACAAATGATAAAAAGTACCAACCTGCCTGCAGTAATTGTATCCTCTACCTCAGTTGTACCAAGGTTTCTATAGTTGGAATGAAGCCATTCCAGGCCACGCCCAGCTGAACCCCGCCCATCTAAATAACCAATCACAATGTTGTGTGTACTGACGAGATATTGTTCCCAGCCTAACTGGAAAGCACTTGTCACTTTTTGTGAACCTGGACCTCCGTATCTGAAAATTAAAATTCTAGAAAGTGAAGGGTCGGAAGCAATGTCTAATCAGAGCTTCAACTTTCTTTATTGACGATAAAAGGGATAAAGGAAACCACTTAGGCTTACCTAGCGATGGTTTAATTTATGCATTAACAATTCATATAACTTACATGTACATGTATCATTAGATCAATAGTGATTTCATATATTTGAGACGCGTACATCGATATCGGGTCTGAATGCATTTCTGCTTTAACATGATTTGAAGACATACTGGCAAATTGCTATTGGGATTATATTTCCCTCTTTTTGTCCGAAAGTGTATTTAGGTATGCATAACAAACATATCTGCTGACGGTGATGACTCTGGTGAGACACTGCGAATGCAGAATCATTTATCACATCGATAGACGGGATTTATTACATATACTCTTAAATAGCATTTAAATCGTTCAAAGTAGTATATATAAGTCTATAACGCAGCATGTATAATGTAAACTAGAACTTGTCAGGTCTAATCAAAAGGAATCTATATATATATATAGTTTACAGTTATTCTTTCCTTCAATATTTTAGCGCCAAAGGCAATATTTAGATGTTTGCAAACAATGCAGATTCAGGTGAGTGCGCTCGAATAGAGCAGACTCACGTCGAATCAACACTGTTTGCATTTTAGTTAATTAACTATTCCAAATCTCTTACTAAATGGGAAATGGGGACGCACGATTTTGAACATGGAAGAGTCTAACTTAAACAATTCGGCGCTGATAGAGTTTAAAAGATCTAGACCAACACTAAGAGAATGTGTTGAAGTGCATTCGTTTTGAGATACTCACACGCTTATAAACAAATCGTATTGTATATTATGTTCTTCTTTGAGATCGTATGGTAATAACAGCTTGGCGTACATTTCTGAAAATATATTAAGTTGCAAAGTAACTTAAATAATTTAACAAACAAAACCAAATTGAACAATCTTAACAAACATCATCTAAGCTATGTTGATTCGAAAAGATACCCTTGATGTTATTGCTATGACTTAAATGTATAGTATCGTTGACTTGTGTTCATTTGTACGTAACTGTATCTACTTATGTCTTACGTCTGTCTTTGCCATATTTTTGTTGTGTAAATGACCAAAATGCAAAGATATTGATAATAACCAATATACATTTGAAACCTTATATAGGGGAACACTTATACTGCCTTTGCTTCACAGCTACCTTACGTCGGGTCAAGAGGTCCAATGGTCGAGCACTGACCACAGATATTCGCTGATCGAAGACCGTTTGCCGGTGAATAAATTTAATATTTGGTATCTTAGTGTTTCTCTGTAAAATGATCATATATAAGTAAATGTGCGTACACCTTGGCGAGTTTTACTTGTAGTTTTTTTGTCTAAGGATGCATCATTGAGTAATCACATTTAGATTGATTGATTGATGGCTTGGTGTTTTTTTCAGTTATATAACAGTGGTTCCTGAGTCAGTTACCAGTACTACGAGAAAATTTATCCTGACACCAGCCAGTAAGTCGTAATGCTAACAAACATCATCTAAGCTATGTTGATTCGAAAAGATACCCTTGATGTTATTGCTATGACTTAAATGTATAGTATCGTTGACTTGTGTTCATTTGTACGTAACTGTATCTACTTATGTCTTACGTCTGTCTTTGCCATATTTTTGTTGTGTAAATGACCAAAATGCAAAGATATTGATAATAACCAATATACATTTGAAACCTTATATAGGGGAACACTTATACTGCCTTTGCTTCACAGCTACCTTACGTCGGGTCAAGAGGTCCAATGGTCGAGCACTGACCACAGATATTCGCTGATCGAAGACCGTTTGCCGGTGAATAAATTTAATATTTGGTATCTTAGTGTTTCTCTGTAAAATGATCATATATAAGTAAATGTGCGTACACCTTGGCGAGTTTTACTTGTAGTTTTTTTGTCTAAGGATGCATCATTGAGTAATCACATTTAGATTGATTGATTGATGGCTTGGTGTTTTTTTCAGTTATATAACAGTGGTTCCTGAGTCAGTTACCAGTACTACGAGAAAATTTATCCTGACACCAGCCAGTAAGTCGTAATGCTAACAAACATCATCTAAGCTATGTTGATTCGAAAAGATACCCTTGATGTTATTGCTATGACTTAAATGTATAGTATCGTTGACTTGTGTTCATTTGTACGTAACTGTATCTACTTATGTCTTACGTCTGTCTTTGCCATATTTTTGTTGTGTAAATGACCAAAATGCAAAGATATTGATAATAACCAATATACATTTGAAACCTTATATAGGGGAACACTTATACTGCCTTTGCTTCACAGCTACCTTACGTCGGGTCAAGAGGTCCAATGGTCGAGCACTGACCACAGATATTCGCTGATCGAAGACCGTTTGCCGGTGAATAAATTTAATATTTGGTATCTTAGTGTTTCTCTGTAAAATGATCATATATAAGTAAATGTGCGTACACCTTGGCGAGTTTTACTTGTAGTTTTTTTGTCTAAGGATGCATCATTGAGTAATCACATTTAGATTGATTGATTGATGGCTTGGTGTTTTTTTCAGTTATATAACAGTGGTTCCTGAGTCAGTTACCAGTACTACGAGAAAATTTATCCTGACACCAGCCAGTAAGTCGTAATGCTAACCCCGCTATAACTACCAATTTTGTTTTAAAGTCTTTGGTATTAATCGCATTTAGACGGACCGTGACAGTTCTGGTGGGACTGTGCAGATGCACAGACTCGCATTCATGAGTCTTAACTGCTGATGCATTGAGACCCCCATATCCCTTGACACAGCTCATATTCATGTTCAATTAGTGCATAGTCACTCCATAAAAGTTGTTCTGTTTTGTGTTCTGGCCCGGGCATCCGAGTTTCCATTTGAGAACATTTGAAAGAAGCCCACCAACAATACCTTGTAAAACTACTAGAACTAGTCTCTTTATGGTCCATATGCTACAATAATAATGACCGTAGAACATACGAGGACCGTGGTACAATAAATAGACTCTCCATGTGGTTGCATACAGTAATAACTCGGATGCTTGTGGTTCATGAATTAATGGAAATACGTCTGAAAATACCCAATTGCTCTTGTTTAATGACTTTACAAACCTCATTAAAAATCAGTGAACTATTAGCAGGTGAAATCAATGATGAATCAGTATGTAATCTACTTTCATTTCTCAATAATCCTGTCAAAAGAATGTTTTTGTTGAACTTACTTTGATCTTTTGATATGGGTATCTGCACTTGTTTGGTCCGTGGTAAAGCTAGCTTCGTTACTAATTCCGCAATATCACTATTATCTTCAAACACTGTTACTGTAATTAAGCAATTATAGACGTGTTTATCCCTTTACCATATGCAGACGATTGTTTACGACTTTGAAGCAGACAAAACCTTTTGAAAATAATGAAGGAAAAAACGAGCAATTTCTCCTTTTGCCACCATGTTTTCCACTTTTAGTCATAGGTTATCCAACTTTTAGTCATAGGTTATCCATTTAATTATAGAGATTTTCTATTTTTTGACAAAATATGTTCAAAGTCGTCTGCTGCAGAATTGTCGTATGAGGGAAAGGGTTAAAGAAGAAAATGCTGTGTTTACAATTGTATTCTTTCTATGCTTTATTGACGCCGCGTGGAAGCGCGGCGTCAGTATGGGGTAGGTTTTAATGTTGTACCATGGGGTGACGTAATCGAAAAGGGAGCAACCAACAAATATTATTGTAAAGAAAGACTCTGTAATATGTTTGAAAAAACAGCCTTTATGATTGAATAAATTGTATTAACTGATTTAAGAAACAACAAGATACAAAATATGGACAAAATTTTAGACACATTTAAATTGTTTTTAATAAGTGTTTCCCAAATAACTAGGCTAAGCGTTTTTTATGAGTTGATTTACGGAGTTCACTAGGCTACGCTTTTTTAATTGTTTGGTCTACTGCTCTGACGAGCTCAGAAAAAAAGATTCGGGTGAGGTTTTTCCCTATTTATTTCTGTTGTATTACTAAACTTAAAACGTTCCTCCCCATACAGTTGTTCATTCAGAACATTGTATTCTTGCTATATGTTGACTATACATGATAACTTTTTCTTTTAATTTCATAAATGCTTAATTTTGATATTAAATATCTTTAAACTTGTTAGAATTATTTGTATTTTTTGTTTATATACTCTCGTTTTATGGAGAATATACTCCCCTCTCTCCTTCCAAAGCTTGTGTCACACTTCACTTATAACTAGAGGCATTAACACTTACGTTAATATCTGTTAATATTTCAATATCTATGTTTTTAGCTCGACTATTCGAAGAATATGAGAGCTTTACTACTCGCCCCGGCGTTCGCGTCGGCGTCTCCGACGACGTCAGGTTAAAGTTTTAGGGCAAGTTGGCATTTTCATTCATAAGTATTTGTGCTAGGGCTTTCATATTTGGAATAAAGTTACACCTTTTAGCTTTCTTCACATTGAATGCTGGAGATGCTGAGTGTTACCTTCTTGTTGGGGTAACAAACATGATTTTGGGTGGTTAAAGGTTTAGGGCAAGTTGGGATTTTCATTTAATTTTTTAATTTTTCGCAATAAGCACTTATGTTAGGGCCTTCATATTTGGAATATAATTACATATAATACATTTCCTCATTCTGTATGCTGAAGATGCTGATTTCGACTTTCTTTTTGAGGTAAAAACATGATTTTGGGTGGTTAAAGTTTTAGGGCAAGTTGGGATTTTCATTTAATTTTTTAATTTTTCTCAATAAGCACTTGTGTTAGGGCCTTCATATTTGGAATATAATTACATATAATACTTTTCCTCAAATTGTATGCTGTAGATGCTGATTTTGACTTTCTTTTTGAGGTAAAACACATGATTTTGGGTGGTTAAAGTTTTAGGGCAAGTTTTTCATTCATTTTTTGGATTTTTCTCAATAAGTACTTGTGTTAGGGCTTTCATATTTGGAATATAATTACATATAATTCCTTTGTTCACATTGTATGTTGAAGATATGGAGTGTGACCTTCTTCTTGGGGTTAACAACATGATTTAGGTTGATTTTGAGAGTTTGAGATAAATTCATTATTTTTGGTTACATTAATTTTTAATTATGATCATTCATTTATCAAATATAGTTCTTCACCATTTCAAACGGGTTTTGGTGTCAAACATTTGGAAAATGCGTTTAGCTCAACGTTAAAGTTTTGATTTTAGCTGGACTATTCGAAGAAAATGGAACTTTACTACTCGCCCCGGTGTCGGTGTCCGGTTAATGTTTTAGGGCAAGCTGGCATTTTCATTTATAACTCTAATACCCTTCATGCAAATCAGTCTTCATACTTCACACATTTGTTAAGGACCATCATACAATTAGGTTACATAACTCCATTGTATCCTAAATATGGAGTTATGGCCCTTGATTGACCTAGGAAATTTGAATTTTTAAATAACATATATTTAAATGTATGTATCTATTCAGTTGCTTTTACATATAGAGTATATATGATTTAATAGTACTTAAAGGCAATATACGGAAATAGTGCTTAAGTGAATAAGCGTTGTAAAGTCGAGCGCGCTGTCCTCCGACAGCTCTTGTTTGTTTATATAATTGATCTAGTTAGAGCAGATTTAAAATTAAGAAACTTCAGCGTGTATGACACTTTATTGTTGCAGTCAATGTTAAGCAAACGGTAAACCAAATGGTTTGAAGGCTTAACTTGTCATTTCACGACTAAACTTTACATGCTGAATATCACATAGATCGTAGCATATACATTTTATAATCCCTACGTCAAAATGGACCCTTTTTGCTCTTGATAAAATTTTATTATAGACTATGGTATCCAGGTGAGCAATAAAGGACATATTGGCCTTCTTGTTTAAGATAAAGGTACACTTGGCCTTCTTGTTCAAAATATTTACATCCTGTCCGTTTGCACAGGTTATTTAAATGTATTGAACTGCATCTGCTTCCCTTTAAGTCATGCTTTAAAATCATGCGCGGCGTCTTAGAAGCTTAGCATCAAAATTCGTCTTGTATTTATTGTAATTGTTTTGCTATTGTAATAACTAAATGTAAATTACTGAAGGTGAGAATTCGAGCGACATGGCTTCTTAAATAAGAAAATACCCTATAGCTGATTCTTTAGATCTTCAACTAAACATACCTGACTCGCTGGTCACAGATTTCAGTGTATATGTTGGTACCCCTGGACCCTCACATGTCAGCATATAATAGGTACCAGTGTGACTAAACATGGCGGATACCCAGGTACAGACATCGTCCACGGTACAAGACATACACGTGCTAGACCGGAAGTCATTGGCTGTCTCGTTTGTAGTAGTCCTAGAAAAATACATTTGAGTTTTCATTAAACGGACTTTAAAATATAAGTCTTGGTAACTATACTTGACTTGACCTTAATTGTCGGCTCAGGATTGACCTTTGCGTCAGTCAATCAAATTGTCAGTTACCATATCGTTCGGTATAGGTCAAATTACGCTAAATACATCCGCAGACCTGCTGATCTACTATAGTCCCTAAAAAAACCTTTGTTTGCATAGAAATGAGTGTATACCATCACCAGAATGTATTGAATATATGAAATTGAGTTTAAATGCATTGTGAATGTGTATAGGATGCACTGGAAAGGATTGATTTGATCACTTTTAGTATTTTTGCCTTGTTTGAAAGTGAAAGTAGAGAATGCTAAACACCGGTTTTGTCCGGGCCCGATTTGGTTCAAAATGACGGTTACTATTTTCGCCTAGTGAGTTTTTTCTTGTATAATGCATGACCCCACATTTTTTTTTTTTGGATTGTTTTAAAGCTAGGAGGTAACTCTTTTCAATGATATATGGTGTTCTACATGAGAAACGCTTAAAAAGTGTGACAATCCAGGACTGAAACTGGTCGATTTACATGGAAACAAAGAAGGGATTTGTTTGGTGTATTGTAACCTATAAAACAGATAAGATAACCTATACAAGTTAACGAGAGAGGGATGCGTTGATTGTATAGAACTGAGCGTATGTTGTATCCTGCGATTTCATTGGTCAAACACGGAGTAAGAAATAATGAGTATTAAAGTGTATAAGGTCAATTCGAGACGAACATATATGCGGTATCGTCCGATTAAATATACATACAGCGAAGTATTTTAGTCTGATTTTAATGATAAAAGACTATATAAGGAATTAAATATTCCAAGGCACATATACATACGGACAGACAGCGGATAAGTTAGTCGTTTGCGTAACATTGACAAGACTGGCGACATAAAGCAAGACATATAACTAAAACAACGATATAACATTCACTTTGACACAACCACACAGATTATAACCAATGAAAGAAGATTTAAATTGTACAGGTTTGCTTAAATATATCAGATGTGCATAAATAAATGTATATTACCTATACAAATGCCGTGATGTCGGGTCGCCAGGTTTATAGGCAATGTAATATCTGAAAAGAAAAAGAAAGACACATTTAGGATTATTCGATCAAGGATATATAATTCCGATGAACGATGTTTATCAGAAGGTTATTAATTTTTTAAATGCTGCGCTACTAATACAGATCATATTTAGACTGTGTGGATGCGTTGGCTGGTCTGGGTCTACGTTGGTCGCAAATACCAAATAATCTATTTGTTTTTATAGAGCACAGCTAAAAATACTATAATTAATATAGATGTTTGCGGAGAATATGTGTAACTTACATTAAAACATACATCAAACAGAAATATATCAATCCATTTCCCTCATACAGACAATTTTTTACTCATCTGCAGCTGACGCCTTTACAAGACACTGTGGCAAAAGATGAAATTGCTCATATGTTATAATTCCATTTACAGACAGCATATTTATATTTTTGTTTTTTATTCCGTCTGATGCAGAATTGTTGTATGTGGGAAAGGGTTAACTTACACTAGCTGTTTACTGGTATCAACCTTTACAATAGAGATCACATCATTGTGGCCGGTAGTTATAAACTTCTTGGTCCCGAAATAGTTCTTGCTAAGCTGTGAAGTAAAATTACAATAGGCTCACTATCAATTTACAATGGAATATTTATCGAATGTCCCCCTCACTCCATTTACGATTTTAAGCAACACAAAATGTAAAATAATTCAAAATGTAAGAGGATTCAGGATGAAAACAATTCTCGTATGATTACATATTAACGATAATAAACCAAAATTATAACTAACACAAATAAATAAACATATGTTCATAATGAGCGAATGTGCTGCAAGTAGGTAGACACGTTAAATATGTGTCGTGTTCTTATACCTTGCAAATTATTACTATTGTTCATTCTTTAATGGGTAATGAGACCGGTTGTATTTATTGGGTAAAGATGCTTGTGCAATAACATCAACAGGTTCGATCCCCGGCCGGGTCATACCAAATACTTTAAAAATGGTAGTAATGGCTGTCCTCCTTGGTGTGCTCAGGGTTGCAGGGTTAGCATTACTTCTGACTGGCTGGTTTCAGAATAATTGGACCAGTAGTACTGGTAGCTTACCAAGGACATGCCGTGATATAACTGAAAGCGGCGTAAAGCACCAATCAACCAATCAATCAATCAATACAATCAAAATGTTCTAATCTGTTTTAAATAACACCTGCTTAACCTTGCCAAAGAGTCTAACTGTATAATATTTTGTGGAGTTTGTTTTGTGCCGATACGCAGGCTAATCTGAATCTACGCTGATCGGAAATGCAAGAAAGGTCGATAACGGGAATCTTATTACGAAAAACATATATATCGCTGTCTTACACGCAGGCTACGCAAATCACAGAGTCAATACTTTCATCTACAGTTGCTGTCGTAAATATGTGTACAATGCGACTAAAACCAGTTGAGACGAAGAGCGACAGACAGACGGGCAGATGTGCGAGAACAAACATTGCGCATCCATGCATTAACAGTAGGTGGCATACTAAAAGTATGTTTAACTCTTTCCCAGATACAGCATATCTGCAGCAGACCACTGTGAAACTATTTAGTCGAAAAGGAGGAAACTCTCTACAAATGAAAGAACAAATATTGAATAAATCTTCTCCTGTTACCACAATGTTTCTGAAAGTCGTTGTTTGCAGAGGCGTCAGAAGGCGTCTGTAAATGTGAAAGTGTTAAGGTCACGTTATATACTTACATCTACAGTAGGTGTTGTATCTATTTGTGCAATGTGACTAAAGGCACCAGCCTTGCCCTCTCTCTGTGGTAATATGATCAAATAGGATCGTCCATCGGAGGAGAAAATAGGCTCTACCTGTTGAAAACAATGAGTATATAGGGTAATGATTCGCTGTTATATCTCAATAAGCCACTGCAAAACATGCCCTAAATAATAAGATGACATAGGATCATCCCTCTGAGAGGAAATGGACGTTACCTGTTAATGAATTGTGAGTTTATAATAATAAGTAGTTGTTAATTTGAATAAACGAATGCGAAGCACGTACTAAATATTAAAAAGAGTGATAATTGAGATGTTTGTTGTCAAAGAATGCAACGTTTCACCAATCTATTATTTTCAGTGGTTACTCTGTCGTTTAACATGTCAAAGGTAATACTGTGTAAAACATGAAACAATACTATTTCATAGTTATCATTGAATTTTGTCTTTCGTAGATATTCGGTATAAGAAATGTAACTGTTATGTTTTGTAGAAATGTGATACAGTCTATATATGGTGGGGAAAAAATCTTACCATTTCATTCCATCCCGTTGTGGATTCATATTGAAAATTCTGTAATGTAAATAACAGTGATTATGCGCCAAAACATTGTGTCGGAATTCAGGTATGCTCATATGATTTGTATGTGTAAGCCAAGTATGACAGATACATTCTGTTAAGAACACCAATTTAAAATGCATTTATATGGTAGCTGAAATAACGTTACGTAAATAACAGAAACAGTTTTAAATGTTAAGACTACATGTTATACAGTCTGCATTACTGTAAGATAGAATTTGCAATATACTTCTATGTTTATATAACTTCATTGGCTACGTGAATAGTTATGTGCATGCCGTGGCCATCACCTCTCATACTTTACAACAAGGTCGCTGTAGATTGACCTTTGTCAGTACATAAACATAATAATAAGTTATCAAATGAAGCCAAGATATATTGTTTTAAACTATTCAAACTTGAAGTCCTCTTAACAAAATAAATGTTCATTGAGAGCAAGTTCTTCTTTTGTTACAATGATTTCAAACGTCGTCTACAAATGAAAGTGCAACTAAATCAAAAGAGCCGCGAGCTAACGCCAACGCTCGTCTGGTTTTATTTCTAAGTGGAAAAAGGGACATACCTGAATAATTATTAAAGCCAAATATATGTGACTTGGTATATACATGCATATTGTTCCTAGGAACATGTGTACCAAGTTTCAGTTTGAAATGTTTAACGGTTTTTGATAAATAATGTAAGGTTAAAGTTGTGTGACGACGAAAACGACGCAGACGACAACGACGACGACGACGACGCTAAGGGTATCACAATATCACGATTTTCTTTTAGACGAGCTAACAAAGAAAACCGCGCAAACTTCTACACGTACCTCATAACAACTTCCGGTTGTGTTACATAGTGTATAAAAAGAAACATTCTGTGCCCTGTTCATCCAGGATAGGAATACCGTGGAGTTATCTTTCCATACGACATCCGTTATATAGTGATCTCTGAAAAAGAAATGGATCGAATATTAACCATTTCAGAGCCGAATTAACCAAAGTAGACTCTTCTATGATAAGAATCGTGCGATTTCATGTATCATTTTAATAAGCTCGTTACGAGCTGACTAACCTGAATATGTAGTGTTTGCAAAACCTTAATATTGCCATTGTTGCTGAAAGAGTTAAACTTTTACTACATTCACACATTCTGCGACAGACAACTTTTTAAACATCTAGGCAAAGCTATCCCAGATATTTCATTAAATAAAAAATAAGTATTTAGTTGAAAACTACATCATGTGCGAACAATGTTTTTTTTTAACATAAATTATGTCTGTTTGTTGGTTTAGTGTTTCACGCCTCTTTCATCATTTTCTCAGTAATATAACGGCATTTACTGGGTACGATTCAAGTACTGCTGGTCCTTTTATCCCGAGACCAGCGAGTCAGCCAATGCTAACCAAACAGTCCTGAACGCCATGACTTCCATATTTATAGTATTTTATATGACCCGGTCGGGATGGAACAAATACATCCCCGCACCTGAGGCGGGCTCTTTACCATTACTCCAGCGAGACGGTTAAAAATGACAAATAAACAAACACTTGCTGATTGCAGCTTCCAACAGAAAAGTGAGTGTTGTTGGTTCGAGCAAGGTCAAACCAATATATGCGACAGGTAATTTTGATCTGCTCGGTGTTCAGGATTGCTTGGGAAACAGGACAACTTGTAGATTGAGCTCGCTAGAAATACTACTGATAAACCCTGAAACAAATGTACTATTGAGCATCAGCTGCCAATGAAATTTGAAAACATTTTGAAAAACAACAAATTTCTCATAAAAACCCGTGTTTGCTTGTTCATTTGTATGGTATTTGTCGACTCTTTCAACAATTTTTCAGTTTTCACGGCATTATCTTGGTCACTATATGGAGTACTAGAGCTGTCTTTCTTAAAGTGTCATCAACAGCTAGAATGTTGTTTCTTTGTTTTATAGGTAAAAAGGGTTAACTGAGAAACACCGTGACATATTCTAAATACTGTTAAAAGTGTTAATCCGAGTCGCAGTCGGTAGCTACGCGGGCTGTAAATCATGGGTTGTGAGTTTAAACCCTAGCTCGGCCACCATACTTTCCGACTGTTATGTTGGGTATTGGTGTGGAAAATCCAGAAAACACATGTATAGGTAAACGGGCCGTCGGGATACGACTGATTTCTTGAAAACGGCGTTAATCCCCACTCAATCCATAAGCCCAAATCAAAATGATAAAGAAGAACCAACCTGTTTTGCAATGATGCCGGTGGTTTTATCACAATAGAGGTATTTAACGTGACACTGTATATCTGTACCGTTACTTCCGGATTAGGAGTACCTGCCTGAGATATAAACAACGACATATTACACAGCAGAACAGAACAGTTTAATCGTACATTGAACCCTTTTCCACATGTAGATGCATATCGACGCCTCCGCAGCAGACGATTGAAAATACTATGAGCAGCATCTACTTAAATATATGAACGAATGAATAAATAAATAGATAAATAAATATATGAATAAATAAATACATAAATAGATAAATAAATATATGAACGAATGAATACATTGATTGATTGGGGTGTAACGCCGTTTTTAACAATTTCTGTTATATCACGGCGGCCAGTTCACCTACTCATGCATTTCCTGGTTTTCTCACACCAGTAACTCCACACAACAATCTTCCCAAGCAGGAATGAATACATAAATAGATAAATTAATCGTATAATTTCATGAATAAATAAATAGATACATAAATATATGAACGAATGAATAAATACATAGATAAATAAATGTATGAATGAATGAATACGTATTTAGATAAATAAATATATGAACGAATGAATAAATAAATTCATCAATAAACTGTATGCATAAGATATACTTTTCTCAAATGTAAATGCATTCCCCTGAGGAGTGGCCAAACTATTTTGGAATCTTGAACGACTTGAATCTTGGTATAATGCATCCTTCCGCAGACGAGCTCGTTCATACAATCAGTCAATAGATGATTAACCTTTCTAATACAACAAAGTCTTACTTTTGGATAATAGATATGTCTGTTCTCTACATACTGATTCTCTAGTTTACCATAGAACGCGAGGTCGTACTCTCGAACGTTCGTGTCGTTGAATGTGAGGTAAACAAAATGGCGTCCGTCATGTGACCACCATAGAGCGCTGGATGACACCTCCTCTGGAATGAAATTGAATATTGAAACACATTTGAACATACATACGGCACAGATTGTTTGCTTAAAATGCATTTCTACACATAAATGAAATGGTATTTTACTTCTGTATGTATTTACCATGTCGTTAATATGTAACCTGTTGGGAAATGAAGTATATGTCTGTCTGTCTGTCTGTCTGTCTGACTATGTAAATAACATTTCGAAATGGATCTTCAATCATTTACATTTATGAATGATGAATAATTATTTATACAACCTCATACTGTACCCAACAAACTGTATGGAAACTGGGAAGGGTTTACTGAACTACATGTATGATTTACGTAAATAAATAACAAGCCTGCTTAGATTGGTACATTCTATAAATAAAAATGCAAATGACAGCATATCTGTCAACAACAACAGAGCGTATGACATATCTGTGGTGTCATATAGTCCAATAGTTCAATAGCCTTTGACTTTGCACAAACATGTTGTTGAACATATTTCATATTAATAACTTATTAAAAACGAGAGCAAAACATTATATTGGTATGTAATGAATTTCAAATGTATTAATGACTCTTAGTAATACTGAGAACCACTGATGTCGGGTTTCGAACGCAATTGGAGAGATTACATATTAGCGAGCCGGCTTGCTCATTTAGTTCGATCCCTTGACTAGCTGTACGTGATTCTCTCCTTGTAAACGTTTTTATGACATCCTTGCCACTGAAGTTTCGAATTTCGAGGACGAATTTCCAATAAAGAATGTCACGTTTCGAACTTGTACACACTTGGAGAGCTTGTATGTAACCGGCCCTGTGAACACAGTTTGTAGGGTACTCGCTCTGAAAACGAGAGGTCCCGTGTTCGGGTGGGCTGCATGTTTATCTCTTCCGACGCCACTAATGCTATCGAAACAGAATAAATTTACACCAGCCTCTTACCTTCATATACCCAGTCGGGCATCCCGTTAAATATTACCCCAGGATCACCGGTCAAGGTCACTCGAGTGACGTCATTACTGGTAATACTTGGTTTGTAGTAGATGTCATTTTCTTGTATAAATAACTGTAAAGAGATGGATTTGTAAATGAGTAAACCCTTTCCCACATGAAGACACAATTTGAAGTGGATACAACAGACAACTTTTGACACAATAGGTTATATTCTTCTCAAAAATTGAAGTAACATTTACAGAATTTGTTCATGATTGTACTCAATGTTTCCAAAGTCTTCTGGTGAAGATTTTAAAGGATAAATCCTTTCCCGAATACAACAAATCTGCAACAGAAGAAATTAAAAAGCAAGCAAATACATTGGAATGCCATACAAAGTAAAGTATTATTTCAGAATTAAGTTGAAATACTTTGTCAATAGGAGAAATAGTTAACTATGAGCATTTTAACCTTTTTTCACAAAGTGTTCAAACATCGTCGGCTATATATGCGTCAAAATGCGAATGTAAGTGGTAAAAGAGGTAATGTTATACATTCAATATAGGTGTACAATTTATTTAATATGGACGCGTCAGACTATTCACCAATTTAGTTTGATTTGTAAATTGTGTTATTGCGTTTTTCAAAATATAGAAATTGTTATAAATGTTTCTTTATTCTTTCTAAAAAAAATGATACAAGGTATTAAATAAAAGGAAAATTATAATGCAATAGCAATATCTGGCTTTGTATTGTCTACCTTTGGTCTCGCGAGATATCATGTTTCCACGCCCGTCGCGGTACAATTCCTAATCCGGTATTGCTACATGTAGTACAACATAGTATTCCCTTTTTGAACTACGACACCTCAATATACACCGACAATATGAAGGTATAACTAATAGTTACTAATATTTTTCTCCTTCTCCTAGCGTATTGTTTTTTGTAAAAGAAAACAAAACATTAGGGAATTAAGGTCAAGTGCAGATCCATTTAAGTATGCGCATTCGTGCAGTTTAATCCGAATTTGCACTGTTCGCAAAATAGTTACAGGCGCTTTTATAAAACGTCTGACAACCCGATGCCATTTCGTACACGTAGAATGAAAGTACGTGCATATCTGTGCATGGCAAAGTTGTTTCGAAACCATTTATGTTGATATTCCTGGAGCATCGCTCATTTTCAAAGATCTGTTGACGTACATGTGTATCAAGCAAGGACTAATACGTTAATGTAACACGTACCAATCCATTCCCATCTGGCGTAAACATAACGAGCTGGAATAGTGTCCCCTTGGGTCCCGTTAAAGAGTCCGAATGACTGAAACAACGAGGAAACATTAAAAGCTAATGTATTGTAGATCATTCTGAATTCGTGGTTATTCTAAGTTCATGATGTCATAATTCTCACCATTTTCTCGGATGTCGTTTTACTAGAACTAAACTTAGAAGTGAATTATTTTCTGATGCATAAAGTTTCATTTAGTTCTCGGAAGGTGTTGCTCTTTGAATGCTTAAGAACTTAGGAAACCCGAGTATACAGTCTGAACATGCTATGAAAGCAAAATAGTATATTCATAATCAACAACCTGAGTAGCATTGGCAATGCGAATACAGGCCATTAATCTATATAACCGACCTGCGTATAACAGACACTGAAACCGAAACATGTTTCGGGAAAACCCGGTAGAGTTTTGTGTTTTTCCGTGAACATCGACTATAAAAGTGTAAAGAGTTGTACATGTGTCATTTAACTCTTTCGATGCTAAAGGCAAATAAAGGGTTTGCAATCAATACAAATCCAGGTGAGATAGTAACGAGCTGTCTCACCTGAAATCTGCATTGTTTTCCACTTAGACATTAAATTGTACATTTTCTGTTGAACAAAAATGGAGAGGTCCAATTTTTTAAATGGAAGAGTCGACTTTGTGAACATTCGGCAGTGAAAGGGTTAAAAGCACCACAATCTAATGCTTCAGTGTTGGTTTCTTTGATTATATAAGAGGAGGGAAATTGCAGCACGCGTTCAATGACATGCATACTGTTCATATAGAGTTGGAAACATTATTCGTACTGGAGAAACTTTGAAAAAGGATTAGTTAATAAAGTGTAAACAAAAATTTATCATTTCATAAAATTTTCCTTTTCGGTCAATGTTTTCAAAACCTGTCTGCAGTAGGAGATAAAAACATCTTTAGTAACAGGATGAATTAATTAATCGAGTGCGAGTCGGTGTGACAAAGCGTCATCCGTCTTCCACCAGTTTGCTAATTGTTGTATATTATGTCAAGTTAGCCGGTTGCCTTATTAGAAGAATAATGTGTGGTGGTACGAGAAATCCCGGCAAACTCCGTTAAGATAGACTGGCGGTCATGATACACTGAAATACCGTTTAATATGGCGTTAACCCTTTCAGCGCCGAATTGTTTAAAGTAGACTCTTCCGTGTTCAAACTCGGACGACTCTATTTTCATGTTATAGGATTTTTGGAATATTTTTATAACTCACAGCCGAACAATGCATATTTCAGGTGAGACAGCTCGTTACGAGCTGACTCACCTGAATCTGTATTGTTTGCAAAAAGTTCAATATTGCCTTTGGCGCTGAAAGAGTTTAATTTCCATCAATCAGTTATTATCAGATTTATCGGGTCGGATGTTTTTTTTACTTATATATAATTTTCAGCCAATAGCACATGTATAGAATATAGTGATTGAGGACCTACCCGGATGTAATATTGTAGAGGCGATATTTCGATCTTGTTGAATGTCTGTAGATCTGGAAAATAACAACACGAAATAGAATAGAATAATGTCCACTATCTTGAAAGGCCCATTTCTGAGTCATGGTAAAACACATATAATTATTAAACGAGTAATGACCGTTTGTTTTGATTTGTTTTTGAAAATGTATGTATCATTTCCAGATATCTAGTTTTCATCTTGTTCGCGATTGTAGAAATAAGTCGTGCAATGCAGCAATAATACAGAATAATCCTTCGGGCATTTAGGACCATTGTAAATTAAAATCAACAAGCGCATCCACGCAGTCTGATCTAGCTCTTCACTCTCCGTCAATAAGTCATAGTCGGTTTCCAAAACAAAATAAAACAGAAATCTATAAAACAGATAAACATTTTGTTTTATCTAGTTTTAACGCCGTTTTCAATATTAGTTCAGTTAAATCACTGAGTCAGTTCACTTAATCAAGATCACTGGTAAACAAACCAGAACTAAGCGAGGAAATGAGCCTTGCCCAAGGACACTCCGCCATAACCGTAGCGCTGCGATAAGGCTTAACAACTCAAGTTAGACTGTTTTCCTTCGGCTTATTCAAAGAGCAGTAATTACTGTATACATTATTTGGCTTTTCAAGACGAGGCTTTATTTCATCCCTGTATATCCAATTCGTGACGTGAAATATATTTTCATAACGACGGCTCGGAATCATTCATGCATGTTCATGCATGTTCAGGACTCACCCAACATGCACGAATACTCTGTCATAACTAATCATCTATTTAAAGAGATCCGTATCGCAGTAAACCCTGATGTGATAAATAATCCAGAGGGATCACGTGATGTCTGTATGTTTACATACCTGTGTAACTTCGTAAGGCAACAAGGCATAACTCCCATCAGGCGATATGGTAAAACTGACCGTGTCGTATTCCTTCTGTAAACACAAACAAAATAAAGCAACATCAATCTATGATAGATTATCCCGCACGGGGTCGGTTTTTCCGTACGAGATAGGTATGTTATTTATTAACTGTATACATGTACGGGAACTTCCGTCCGAAGACGTAATGGATTTGACTTATTTGTGGATGTTTCGGTCATTTCCGATGAAAAGCACACGGACATTACCGATCTTTAACAGAGATAGTTTACCTCAAATCATTACAGTGATGTCAAAAATGGCTTAACTAGCTTGTTTGCGTTTTCTTTTTAAACATATAAAGCGGGCGAAACTATTGTATCATGTTGTAAATGTGAAATCAGTCAAACAAATAACAAGAGCTGTCGGAAGACAGCATGCTCGACTATTCCACCGCTTATTTGATTACTGAGATAATGGACTCTAATGTAGTTGCTTGCTAAACATTAACCACAATGTCTTAAAAGGTGATAATTTTCATTATATACAGGAAAGAGTTATTTTCATAGGTGTGATGGTTAAGAAGGGCTGTATAACGTTTCAATGGAATGCATCAAGTAGTTACTAAGATATGGAAGTCACATATATATCCCCAAAACCGGCAAACATTCAGGCAGCCATATTGAAAGTGGCGTGCGACGATATAATTTCGATACCGGAAATGAACTCGCCACTCCTATATCTACTTGAAAACCAAATTTCATCGAAATCGGAGCATTTTTAGGTTTTGGCGGCCATTTTGAATCCAAATGGCCAACGCGGGATACAATTTTGATACCGGAAATGAAATCGCCACACCTATATCTACTTGAAAACCAAATTTCATCGAAATCGGAGTACTTTTAGTTTTCGGCTGCCATTTTGAATCTAAATTGGCCGCCGCGGGATAAAATTTCGATACCGGGAATGAACTCGCCACACCTATATGTACTTGAAAACCAAATCTTATCAAAATCGGAGCATTTTTAGGTTTCGGCGGCCATTTTGAATAAAAAATGGCCGCCGCGGGATAAAATTTCGATACAGGAAATGAACTCGCCACACCTTTATCTACTTGAAAACCAAATTTCATCAAAATCGGAGCATTTTAAGGTTTTGGCGGCCATTTTGAACTCGCCACACCTATATGTTCACCAAATTTCATCAAAATCGGAGCATTTTTAGGTTTCGGCGGTCATTTTGAATAAAAAATGGCCGCTGCGGGATAAAATTTCGATACCGGAAATGAACTTGCCACACCTATATCTACTTGAAAACCAAATTTCATCGAAATCGGAGCATTTTTAGGTTTTTTGAGGTTTTGAGGTATTGAAGGTCAGTGAACTTGACCTTTGACCTATTGACTCCAAACTCTCCAGGCATCACCAACTTGCTATGATGTATGTCCATACCAAGTTTGAAGATTCTAGGCGTATGTAAGTTATAAGGGTAAATGCTAGCTTTCACAAAAAACTTTAACCATTAACTGTTTCTTTACAGAAAGGTCACAGTGACCTTGACCTTTGACCTAGTAACTCCAAACTCTCTAGGCTAAACCAACTTGAAGACCACAGGCCTAAGTGTATGTTAGTTATAAGGGTAAATGCTAGCTTGCACAAAACCTTTAACCATGAACTGTTTCCATATAGAAGGACACAATGAACTTGACCTTTGACCTATTGACTCCAAACTCTCTAGGCATCACCAACTGCTATGATGTATGTCCATACCAAGTTTGAAGATCATTGGCCTAGGCGTATGTTAGTAATAAGGGTAAATGCTAGCTTGCACACAAACTTTAACCATGTACTGTTTCTATATAGAAAGTCAGTGAACTTGACCTTTGACGTATTGACTACAAACTCTCTAGGCATCACCAACTTGCTTTGATGTATTTCCATACCAAGTTTGAAGATCATTGGCCTAGGCGTATGCAAGTAATAAGGGTAAATGCTAGCTTGCACAAAAACTTTAACCAACGCCGACGCCGGGGTGACTACAATAGCTCCCCTTATTCTTCGAATATTCGAGATTAAAAAGGCTAAGAATATAAAAATGTCGATATGTATATGTAGATAATAGGGTCGAAACAAAAGTATAAACATGCACGTCCATGAATGTTTCAACCCTTACCCACATACAATAAATCTATAGCAAACACCTGAAGACATCAAGGAGAAAATGGAATATCTTTAAAATGAAACTGTAATTATCGAAAGGCGTTTAATACATTGTGGAAAAAGGTGAACTTTTTCAATGTGATTATTTTTTCTTTTGCATTAAAGTTTCACAAAGATCGTCTGATGCTGAGGAATAAAGCATGATTCTACACACAGGAAAGGGTTAATTATCAATTAAAGATCATGAATTAATAGTATTATTTTGTTGCAACTTGTTGATTTAAATCATGCTATTAATTAATCATTCGTTGCATTCAAACCTAGCCTTATAATGGGTTTTTAAAACATGTTTTGAACATTTGCTACAATAGCTCGAGACATTGTTTTCGAATCCAGGACATCAATATATATTTCAATAAATATCAATATTATATCGACACTACAAACATACACCATAGTATTAGATGGATGAAAATACCATCATGTGGGATCTTCTAAAATAAATCAAATGGGTAGGTCCATGGGAAAAGGTACACGTTGGTGTTTGTGAACAGTGCATATACAGATCAGCATGTGCGTCCACACAGTAATATCAAGATCTATACTGTTCGCGTAATTATTGCACAAGCTTATTTCAAGCTTCTATCAACTTGTGTAGGTCATGATACGACTGGGCAGATAGTCGGAAGAAAAAGGGGGAAAAAGACTGTACATATGAGCCGTCCCGCGAGAAAACCAACACTGTGGACTGTGCGTAAAGTATCGACACGTATCACCCTAAGCATGCCGCGCAGGTTAACCCGAATAAACACTTTTCGCCTCCTGTGTATTTTCTGTTTCAGGAATCATTACTCTATACCTCTATCCCCCTGAGACGGAATGTGTCGATCCGTATCAGTCTGCGCGGACTGCGCAGGCTGATCCGGGTCGATATATTACGCAGAGGCCATACTGTTGCTTTTCTCGCAGCTTGACTCATATGTAGATGCTGATCTGAGCGTGATACTTTTCTTATGGACGTCCTCATCTGAAGTGGATGAGTCATTTGTGATGAGTCATTTGTGATGGATTACTTACAAATGTGGAATTGTCCATGATAAAAACCGTTTGTGATGGATTACTTACAAATGTGGATTTGTCCATGATAAAAACCGTTTGTGATGGATTACTTACAAATGTAGAATTGTCCATGATAAAAACAGTTTGTGATGGATTACTTACAAATGTGGAATTGTCCATGATAAAAACAGTTTGTGATGGATTACTTACAAATGTGGAATTGTCCATGATAAAAACCGTTTGTGATGGATTACTTACAAATGTGGAATTGTCCATGATAAAAACCGTTTGTGATGGATTACTTACAAATGTGGAATTGTCCATGATAAAAACAGTTTGTGATGGATTACTTACAAATGTGGAATTGTCCATGATAAAAACAATTTGTGATGGATTACTTACAAATGTGGAATTGTCCATGATAAAAACCGTTTGTGATGGACTACTTACAAATGTGGAATTGTCCATGATAAAAACAGTTTGTGATGGATTACTTACAAATGTGGAATTGTCCATGATAAAAACAATTTGTGATGGATTACTTACAAATGTGGAATTGTCCATGATAAAAACAGTTTGTGATGGATTACTTACAAATGTGGAATTGTCCATGATAAAAACAGACGTATTCGATGAGCAATTGTACTTGATAACAGCACCATCTTTGTTTTTGTAGTAAAACGCATCTTCACCTGAAAATATAGAATAACCGCGTCACGCAAAATAAAGTCTTATTGCATCCCCGTTTTAACCCTTATCCGGCTGAACCCCTGCAACCTATATCATTAATATTGATTTATAATCAGTTAGTATGTGTCATTTCCTTACGGTACTATATTGACAAACGCGGTCAATGATGTTGCAATCCATGCAGTTGACAATGTTTTAATGAACTGTCATACACAGAGTGTTTGCTTGACGTCAATCGACGATCCCTTAACGCAAATCGATTTGATTGCAGCTTACAACACTTTAAATGAACTTTTTTGATATTATTAAATGCACCATTACCCCAAATTTCACATGCATAGTCAAGGATAGAACCTACAGAATAATCAAATAATAGATATTGAATTGAAGGTTTTATATTATACTTTCTTGTGTTAATCATTTATACCAGGGACGTAGATCTACGTCCCTGTTAATACATAGGAAGATACGTACTAAGTTTCAGTTGAATATGTGTAGCTTTTTTCGAGTTAAGATTACATTTTGTTACGCCAAGGGTATCACAATAGCCCGACATTTTTCTTAAAAAAAAAAGGCGAACTAATAAAATGCAAAGTAATGTTCAATGGGAATTATTTATTATTGTAGAGGTGATAGCTAAAACAGCTGGGCGTAAGCTGGAGGAAATAAATCAACCAATATTATAACAACAATAATTAGTAGTGTAATTCTATTGGTGGATGTGCTTACGTTAGGTAACGTTACCGTTATCCGAACAGTCTAACAACTAACAACTGTTCTGAGAAATAATAGCTTACCCACAACCCAAGAAGGTTGAAAACTTCTCGGTGTGTATTTGTGTGTTATAAAATCTTCAAATGTAAACTTCAGTTTGGAAGGTCTGGATTCGCTTCCTGTAAAAATAAAAAATAAATCAGTTTGATAAGCAACTTTAACTATAATTATGAGACAGACTTCGGAAAAAGCAACGTTTAGACTTTTCCTATTCATATAATCTAATATAAATGGACAATAGTTGATCCCATGCGTGAAAAAGGTACACGTTGGCACTTCTGAACTGTGTTGGTTCATATCAATCTTCATATGCTCCACACAAATGGAAGAAGCGTTAACCAAGCGTATGGTAGTCACGTGTAAAGTATTGTATGTCTAGAATAGACGTACATGCTGATCTGGTTCAAAGCTGTTAAAAAATAGCTAATGTGTACCTTTTCGAACAGAAAGTTACACATGTTTCTGTAACTGTATCTGCATATTTAGCGATGTAGATACAGATCGAAATCTGGGGATAAAGGGGTTCAATAAACATACAATCTACCCTGTTTGGTTTTCGTACATTACAGTTGAATTGCTATATACTGTACCCTGGCTTGTTTTCGTACTTTTCAGCTCAACAAGCATTTACTGTACCCTGATTGGTTTTCGAAAATTACTGTTCAACAAACATACACTGTCACCTGATTGGTGTTCGTAAATTACAGTTCAATAAGCTTACGCTGTACTCTGATTAGTGTACGTACGCAGTTCAATCAGCATTAACTGTACTATGATTGGTTTGCGAACATTACAGTTCAATTAGCATACACTGTATGTATCCTGATAAATGATCGTAGATTACAGTTCAATATACAAACACTGTACCATAATTGTTTTTCGTACATTATGGTTTAATAAGCATTCAGTGTACCCTGTTCGGTTTTCGTATATAACAATTTAACAAACATACACTGTACCCTGATAAATGTTCGTATATTACAGTTCAATAAGCATATACTGTACCCTGATAGGTGTTCGTACATTACTGTTCAATAAGCATGCACTATACCCTAATCGGATTTCGTACATTACAGTATAATAAGCATACACTGTACCCTGATAGGTGTTCGTACAATACAGTTCAATACGCATAAAGTGTACTATTATAGGTGTTCGTACATTCCTGTTCAATAATCATATACTGTACCCTGATCGGATTTCGTAAATTACTGTTCAATAAGCATACACTGTACCCTTATTTGTTATCGTATATTACAGTTCAATAAGCATATACTGTATCCTGATAGGTGTTCGTACATTACAGTTCAATAAGCATATACTGTTCCCTGATCGAATTTCGTACATTACAGTACAATAAGCACACTCTGTACTCTGATAGGTATTCGTATATTACTATTCAATAAGCATGCACTTTACCCTAATCGGATTTCGTACATTACAGTACAATAATCATACACTGTACTCTGATAGGTGTTCGTACATTACTGTTCAATAAGCATACACTGTACTATGATAGGTGTTCGTACATTACTGTTCAATAAGCATATACTGTACCCTGATCAGATTTCGTACATTACTGTTCAATAAGCATACACTGTTCCCTGATTTGTTTTCGTACATTAAAATTCAATAAGCATACACTGTACCTGATTTGTTTTCGTACATTACATTACAATAAGCATATACTGTATCCTGATCGGTTTTGGTTCATTACTGTTCAATAAGCATACACTGTACCCTGATTTGATTTCGCAAATTACAATTCAATAAGCATACACTGTGCTCTGATATGTGTTCGTACATTACTGTTCAATAAGCATATACTGTATCTTGATCGGATTTCGTACATTACTGTTCAATAATTGTTTTTCGTACATTATGGTTTAATAAGCATTCAGTGTACCCTGATTTATTTTTAGTACATTAAAGTTCAATACGCATATACTGTAGCCTGGTAGGTGTTAGTACATTACTGTTCAATAAGCATACACTGTACCTGATTCGTATTCGTATATTACTATTCAATAAGCATGCACTTTACCCTAATCGGATTTCGTACATTACAGTACAATAAGCATACACTGTACTCTGACAGGTGTTCGTACATTATTATTCAATAAGCATGCACTATACCCTAATTGGATTTCGTACATTATAGTACAATACGCATACACTGTACCCTGATATGTGTTCGTACATTACAGTTCAATAAGCATACACTGTACTATGATAGGTGTTCGTACATTACTGTTCAATAAGCATATAATGTACCCTGATCGGATTTCGTACATTTCTGTTCAATAAGCATACACTGTTCCCTGATTTTTTTTTCGTACATTAAAGTTCAATAAGCATACACTGTACCTGATTTCTTTTTTCGTACATTACAGTTCAATAAGCATATACTGTATCCTGATCGGTTTTGGTTCATTACTGTTCAATAAGCATACACTGTACCCTGATTTGATTTCGCAAATTAAAATTCAATAAGCATACACTGTACTCTGATATGTGTTCGTACATTACTGTTCAATAATTGTTTTTCGTACATTATGGTTTAATAAGCATTCAGTGTACCCTGATTTATTTTTAGTACATTACAGTTCAATACGCATATACTGTAGCCTGGTAGGTGTTAGTACATTACTGTTCAATAAGCATACACTGTACCTGATTTTGTTTCGTACATTACAGTTCAATAAGCATATACTGTACCTGATTTGTTTTCGTACATTACAGATCAATAAGTATTCAATAAACATACACTGTTCCCCGATTTGTTTTTGTACATTACAGTTCAATAAGCATATATATATATACTGTTCCCTGATTTGTTTTCGTACATTACAGTTCAATACGCATACACTGTAGCCTGGTAGGTGTTAGTACATTACTGTTCAATAAGCATACACTGTACCCTGGTATGTGTTAGTATATTACTGTTCAATAAGCATACACTGTACCTGATTTGTTTTCGTACATTACAGTTCAATAAGCATATACTGTACCTGATTTGTTTTCGTAAATTACAGTTCAATACGCATACACTGTAGCCTGATTTGTTTTCGTACATTACAGTACAATAAGCTTATACTGTTCCCTGATTTGTTTTCGTACATTACAGTGCAATAAGCATAAACTGTAGCCTGATTTGTTTACGTACATTACAGTTCAATAAGCATACACTGTACCTTGATCGGATTGCATACATTACTGTTCAATAAGCATACACTGTTCCCTAATTTGTTTTTGTACATTACAGTTCAATAAGCATATACTGTTCCCTGATTTGTTTTCGTACATTACAGTTCAATAAGCATACACTGTAGCCTGATTTGTGTGCGTACATTACAGTTCAATAAGCATACACTGTACCTTGATCGGATTTCGTACATTACTGTTCAATAAGCATACACTGTTCCCTGATTTGTTTTCGTACATTACAGTGCAATAAGCATACACTGTAGCCTGATTTGTTTTCGTACATTACAGTTCAATAAGCATACACTGTAACCTGATTTGTTTTCGTACATTACAGTGCAATAAGCATACACTGCACCCTGATTTGTTTTCGTACATTACAGTTCAATAAGCATACATTGTACCTGATTTATTTCCGTACATTACAGTTCAATAAGCATATACTGTATCCTGATCGGCGTTGGTACATTACTGTTTAATAAGCATACACTGCACCCTGATTTGTTTTCGTACATTACAGTTCAATAAGCATATGCTGTACCTGATTTGTTTTCGTACATTACTGTGACATAAGCATACCCTGTACCTGATTTTTGTTCGTACATTACTGTAATAATAATCTTACTCGGTGAGAGCATAATGATGGTAGCTATGATTAGAGCACATACGGTAATGATCAAAATTGCATTTATAATAATAAACATATCCAATGAGAGCAGAATGATGATACCTATGATTATAACAAAGAATTATGTGATCAAAATTAGATCTATAATAATAAACTTATACAGGGATAGCAGAATGACCGTAATTAAGAGCACACGATTACAGCATAATAATAAACTCACCCGGTGAGAGCAGAATGATGGTTGCTATGATTAGAGCACATACTGCGGAGATCACGACTAAAGCTATGACAATTCCTTTCCAGTTTCGTCTTTGTGTCACGTGACCAACAAGTTCCTGAAAACATACGAAAAAACACATTGTTAATATATGGAATACTCAAGCCGTACACAAGGTGTGTGATAAAACATCCAGACAGTGCTCCGGTAACAATGGACTCCCAATAACTTTGTATATCTCTTTCACTGCTGATTTTCACAAAGTCGACTCTTCAATGTTAAAATCGGACCACTCCACTGTTCGTACATTAGGGATTTTGGTAAAAATGTAATGTCTAAGTGGCAAACAATGCAGATTTCTGGAGATTCAGCTCGTTATGAGCTGTCAAACCTGAATCTGTATTGTTTGCAAAAGCCTTTAATTGCATTTGGCAGCGAAAGAGTTTAACCGTTTTACTCGAACTATTTCCTTTAGCTATGTGTGTCTTAGGAAAACAGCATCCGCATCGGTTGTGATAGGTGGCATGTTCAATACCTGACCGGGTCTTACAAAATACTTTAAACATGGTGATAATGGCTCCCAACCAGAATGTTGGCCGAGCTGGGGTTCGAACTGACAACCCCTGGATTGACATCCCGCGTCGTAACCGACTGAGCTACCGGGGCTCGGCACCAATACACCACATCTCTAGAGGGGCTTTTTGTATTTTCTAAAATCCTTGTAATCCTATGATGTGGGTACTCAAAAGAATCGTCTCAATGAGACGATTCTTTTGAGTATCCACATCATAGGGTTTGGTTCGATAATAAGAGAGATATTGTGGGGAAAGGAGCTTTCCACTTTACCTCTTGTTCGTCCACGGTATCCATCTGTAGACGGAACTTACGGTTGTGATGTAAATTGTTACGTCTCGGCATTACGTGTGTATACTCATGATGTAATAATAAAGGCTCTTCTTCATAATCTAGTAATATATTATCTGTTTCATAGTCTTCAAAAGGCATTGATAAAGTCTGTGCGTTATATGTGTATGATCATAATTTATAAGTAAATTCTCTATAATACGTATAATCATAATCCGTAAATGAATTCTTAGCATTACGTTGGTATAATCTTAATATATAAATAACTTAACATAAATGATATTTATCCTCGTTTAAAACACTCTCATCTATTATTCCAACATGTCATTTTATAAGACAAAAATAGATGAAAATATGACCCTTTACTGGCGAGTAGTGGCCTTTAATCTCTTCTTATCTCCAAAACACTGTATTTATTGTATAGTACAATACCACATGAATCGTAATTACACTATGTAAGTTGTTTGATTTGCTTTCTATATTCCTAATGTTCCACTTTCCAAACTCAAACTTATATTGATTTATAAAAACGACTTGAACTCTTTTATACTGCCGATTTTCACAAAGTCGACTCTTCCATGTTGAAAATTGGACCACTCAAATTTCTCACAACAGGAAATTTGGTAAAGTTTTTAATGTCTAAGTGGCAAACAATGCAGATTTCTGGAGAGACAGATCATTACGAGCTGTCTCATCTGAATCTGCATTGTTTGCAAAAATCTTTGATTGTCTTTGACAGCGAAATGGTTAACATTCCATATATTCCATCTCCAACTTCTCGGATAATACTTGCTGTTTTTATACACATCCTTGTATAATGTTCAGTCTTACTATGTTTATTGGCCATATAAGTATGTACTATGTATTGCTATACAAATATAAGAATGTTATATTATGTTATGTTATGTAATGAAATGGCTTAGATGCAACATAGCTCTAGCCGCGGTTCAAATCCCATCGATTCTGTTTTCCTTTATGGTAACCCTTTTCCACCTGCAGACGCATTTTGACGCAAAAGCAGCATACGACTTTTGAAAACATTGTGGCCAAAGGAGAAATTGCTCATGATGAGCAATTTATCCTTTGGCCACAATGTTTTCAACTTTATTGAACGAATTAAGCTATCTTTTATGGAGATTTTCCAGGTTTTTGTCACTCTGTTTTCAAAGTCGTCTGCTGCATATCTGTTTTATATGGGAAAGGGTTATTGGAACCCAGACATAATTGCGACACTGCCTTAATATAGAGCTTCAAACACATTTTAATAGAAGAATCTCACACATAGCTCCGTTTTTGTCGTCAAATACCTTTGATTTTTATGATTAAGTTTCCCCCCGTTTACAACACACCTGAAGCATATATACGACTTTTAAAAGATCTAGGCAAAAAATATAGAAAAATTGAAATAAACGAAAATATACTTATTGAATAAAGTTGAAAACATTTCGGCAAAAGGAGACACTACTCATTCTGAGTAATATTTAACTTTGCCAAAATGTTTTCAAAAGTCGTCTACTACAGATGCGTAAAACGCGGGTGAAACGGCTTTGAAATTATGACTGTATCTTAACATGTGCAAGAAATCTGAAGGAAAAACAGCAAGCATACAGTGTACTCTGATTGATGCGGGTGAAACGGCTTTGAAATAATGACAGTATCTTAACGTGTGTAACAAATCTGTAATCACGCTCGATGTTTGTTTCCTGGGGACTTAACCAGTACTCGTGCCGTTTGTGTGGAAAAATCCCAAAGTCAGGACCCGCTCATCAAGGGACTCGAACCAGGGACCTTTGATACGAGAGGCCGACGCTCTACCTCTGCACCACTGTCTTCCATGAATGTCCACAGTCTTGAATGTAGTTGTAAACTTTGTGCCTAAATGACAAAATGCTCATTTAAAGGAAACCATTGCTCTGTATGCTCGCCAACTAGTTTATTCTGCACGGCGAGGGTAAATAAAATCAAAGAATAAATAAATAATGCGCCGCACTATTTTTTTAAACACCGTTTCTGACTCGTATGAATATGTTTTGAATGTGTGAATGGGTCGCATACGTGACCACACATAGAGTTATTTTATTATATGTAGAACGAAACTATATTATAAAATCTCTCATCGTATGTTTGCGATTCAACGGATATTTAGAAACGCTAAAGGTGCTAATATAATTAAAGTCCTAATTTCATTATCAATTCGTTCAGTGTTTAGATCCAAATTCGTTTAGATCCAAAGTTGAATATCATTTCGATCATTGTTGAATTTCTAATTATATTTTACCAATCATTCATTATTTATATAATAGTTTTTTTTTATCAATACCTTGATAATGCAAGCACAAACGAACCTAATATATTAACATTAATTTATTATTATAAATCCATTCATTGTTTTTACATCTTAATTTTATTATCAATCCGTTCCTTGTTTGCTGTCTAATTTTAGTATCATTTATGCACACTTTATTATCAAGTATCACCAATATCATCCAAATATACAGGAAAAGAAAGAAACTGATGTGCCACTCTGTTCGGTATAATTTACAAATAACTCTTTAACCCTTTCCCTAATATAGACGCTTTCTGACGCCTCGGCAGCAGACGGCTTTTTGAAAACATAGTTACAAAAGAAGATATTGCACAAAACGTGCAATTTCTCCTTTTGTCACAATGTTTTCCACTTTTAGTCATAGGTTATCCATTCAATTATAGAGATTTTCTATTATTTGACAAAATATGTTCAAAGTCGTCTGCTGCAGAATTGTCGTATGAGGGAAAGGGTTAAACGGTGACCAACCTCATGTTCACTCAAAACTTCCATCAGGCTTATAATAACAGATAAATATCCTCGTCACCGCTCCCATCGATTCCAATGCTTTGATTATATAATAACTCTTTCAGCGCCGAATTGTTTATTGGAGACTATTCCATGTTAAAAATCGGGCGTCTCCATTTCTCATGTAATAATAGTTTGCCATAACTAAAAGGCATTCAATGCAGGTTTCAGGTGAGACAGCTCGTTATGAGCTGACTTGCCTGAATCTGTATTGTTTGCTAAAACCTCAATATTGCCATTAGCGCTGAAAGATTTAACCCTTTTTCCACATATACCGACTATGCAATGAGTAACTTTGAAAATCTCATGGAAAAATGATGGATGTTTTTCTATTATTTAAAGTAAAGTTATTGAAAAGAGTTGAACAAATGTGTTACAAAATGAAAATGTGATCAGCGTTTTGAGACATTTCTTTTCTTATTTTGCTATAATGTTGTCAAAATATATTTCAGGTCAATATATAATTAATATTGTTTCTGCGAATGGAAAAGGGTTAAACATCATGACTTCACAAAGATACAAGTACAGTCAAACATGTCTTAGGCAGCCATCGACGGGATATACAAAATGTGGCTGTTGGAAACAGGTGGCTGTTTAATACAGGTCAACTAAAGAAGAAAATGTTGTTTTGGTGAATCTTATAGAGACTTCATAACAGAGGTGACTGCTAACAAAGGTTTTACTGTATTATGTATGTAAATTTATTCTTTCCCTCATAAAAAAAACTTTTAAAAACAAATAACTAACACTATGGACAATATTTATAAATGAAAGTTATAAACAAGAGTTGAAAACATTGCAGCAAATGTTATACATATTTATTCCGAGCATGTTTTCATTTTGCTACAATGTTTTCAAATGTGGTCTGCTGTAGAAGCGTCGTCAATTGCGGTCTGTATATGGGAAGGGTTAATCACGATATAAGTCATCTGTACATGGCATTTAACGCTTATCATACGTAACCAATGCAAGTGGTCTGCCGTAGTAACGTCAATAAATGAGCAGACCCGCGAGAAAACCAACAGTGTGGACTCTGCGTAAAGTATCGATCCGGATCAGCCTAAGCATAGACACTTTTCACCTCCTGCGGATTTTCTGTTTCAGGAATCATTACTCTATCCCCCCAGAGACGGAATGTGTTGGCCCGGATCACTCTGTGAGGACTGCGCAGGGTGATCTAGATCGATACATTACGCAGAGGCCATTAGACACTTTTCGCCTCCTGTGGATTGCATTACTCTATACTTCTATCCCCCTGAGACGGAATGTGTCTGCCCGGATCAGTATGCGCGTACGGCACAGGCTGATCTGGGTCGATATATTACGCAGAGGCCATTATGCTGGTTTTCTCGCGTGACGGCTCATTTATGGTACGGGTTTATAAATATCACTACACCCCGATACAAGTCATCTGCACATACGTAATTACACCTTCCTTGATTCGTTGTTTATCTAGGAGTTCATTTGGATTTAACGCCGTTTTCAACATGTTTGCAGTCACGAGTAGCTCTGATCAAGGCGACCTGCTCACCTACTAATGTGTAGTCTGACTTTCTAACACCAGTACTCAACATAACAGATTTTCTAAGCATGTCGCTGCTTTTCCACATACAGTAATCCCTTCGATGGAAGACGAGCAGATTAACGATACGGCAGACATACGGAATGATTTATAAACATATTCTTTGTTCTATGCTCTTTCTTCTGTAAGAATTTTGTCAAAGCAAATCAAAACAAAAACTAAAAAAACAATTAAATGCATTAAAAAAAGTTTATAAAAATAAATAAAAAAGATGCATACAAATCCTTTGCCATTTGAATCCGTTTTACTTATTTCCATGTTTGCACATTAGTTGCACCGGTAAATATGTTCTATGGTAAAGGTATGTAAGTAGTATCACATTGATGATCTAGGTTATGCTCAAGGGTTGGTCAATAAAGACTCGAATATTCTGACATACACGACATATCTTCTGACAAACAAGATATATCATCTGCCATACAAGGCCTATCTTCTGACATACAAGACATATCTTCTGACATACAAGACATATTTTCTGACATACAAGAAATATCTTCTGACATACAAGACAATATATTCTGACATAAAAGACATATCTTCTGACATACAATACTTATCTTCTGACATACAAGACATACCTTCTGATATACAAGACATATCTCCTGACATACAAAACATATCTTCTGACATACAAGACATATATTCTGACATAAAATACATTCCTTCTGACATACAAGACATATCTTCTGACATACAATACAATATCTTCTGACATACAAGACAATACCTTCTGACATACAAGACATATATTCTGACATACAAGACAATATCTTCTGACATACAAGACATACCTTCTGACATACAAGACATATATTCTGACATACAATACATATCTTCTGACATACAAGACAATATCTTCTGACATACACAACCTATCTTCTGACATACAAGACATATCTTCTGACATACAAGACATATCTTCTGACATACAAGACAATATCTTCTGACATAGAAGACATATCTTCTGACATACAAGACATATAGTCTAGCATACAAGACATATCTTCTGACATACAAGACATATCTTCTAACATACAAGACATATATTCTGACATACAAGATAATATCTTCTGACATAGAAGACATATCTTCTGACATAGAAGACATATCTTCTGACATAGAAGACATATCTTCTGACATAAAAGACAATATCTTCGGACATAGAAGACAATATCTTCTGACATAGAAGACATATCTTCTAACATACAAGACAATATATTCTGACATACAAGACATATCTTCTGACATACAAGACAATATCTTCTGACAAACAAGACTTATCGTCTGATATACATGACATATCTTCTGAAATACAAGATATATCTTCTGACATACAAAACATATTGTCGTAGACATTGGTGTTACAAGGAATAGAGAATGAAGCAATGAATATACACGATGATAAAACAATAACCTCAAATAATTTGAATACATCTATTATAATTGTTATTTATATCTTAATACTTTTGACAATGTTTATTATATTGAAACGTCATGGCAGATCTCGGTCACATGACTTTTATTGAACGCCCTTCATTCAAACCCTGTGATAAACACTTGCAGCTGTCTTCTTATCCCTTTCTCACATACAACACGTCTGCAGCAGACGACTTTAGACTATAGTGACAAAAACCTGAAAAATCTCCATAAAAGATAGCTTAATTGTTAAATAAAGTTGAAAACATTGTGGCCAAAGGAGAAATTGCTCATTATGAGCAATTTTTCCTTTGGCCACAATGATTTCAATAGCCGTTTGCTGCTTTTGCGTCAAAATGCGTCTATATGTGGAAAAGGGTTAAGCATATAACGGTTGCTAGTAAATTCAGAGCGATGGGTGAATGTCTACCCGTCTTTTACACACACAAGGGGGTGTTATTTTCAGAAACATTTGTATTGGACCGGATTGAGATAAGGGCAATCGGACAACCCGACTCGGCGATTTACGGAAATAACGGTTATCACTATCGGAACTATTCGTGAAGCCCGATTGAGATAAAAGTCAATCGGGCACGACTCGGGTATTTTCGGAAAAAGTGCTCGGCACGATCGGAACAATTCGGTTAAACCAAAGCCAAATAACTTGTATATATTGTAATATTTATTTATTTATAGGGGTTTTACGCCGCTTTCAACATTATTTCAGTTATATCACGGCGACAGTTCACTTATTCATGATCCCTGGGTAAACAAACCAGTACTAGGCTAGAAAATGTGCGTTGCCCAAGGGCACTCCACCATGGCCGTAGTGCCGCGACTGGGGATCGAACCCGGGACACCCGGTTTCGAAATCCCCGACGCTAACCACCCGACCACAGCGGATTCCTGTATATATTGTAAAGAGAAGGGTAAAAACGACGCTTAAATAGAGTTTTAATTATTTAAAGACATTAAACACACATGTGTCACACTATTTAAAAAAGTCACCTGCTGCAAATGTGTCAAACTGCGGCTGTAAGTGGGAAATGCGTGAAGGCGGGGTGCCATTAAAGAAAATTCTAAAGACGCGACTTATAAACGTTCATTAACAATACTAGCTGCTTTTTCCACATTTTCTCTATAACATCGTGTGATTTTTTTTCCCTCTTAAAATGATAGTAAATACTCTCTTCTCTTGTTCTATTCCGTTCGTTACTGTATATTATGTATTTTGTATGTGATTACATGACGAGATATTATACTATGCATACGTCAAAATCAATGTTTAAAATACTTACCACTTTCGTCCCGTCCTCTTCCAAAGGGTGATAACCCCCGTCATCACTCATTATCTCAAGTTGTACGAGTTATATCCCTTTGAATAAATGTTCGTTGTATAATACCATTATACAAATTGTCTAACTTGTCCAATGTCTTCCCGTGTATTTTCACTTTGAATTATTTATATATGTTAATCGTTTAATTTATTGTTAAGACATTGAATCATAAGTTATTCTTAATCATGCCTGCAATTTTGTTTGACACTGTCCATAAATATATCACTGGGAATGTTCTGTTTAAAACATGCACACTTAGAAAAACCAATCTACGTGGGGTTTAACCCGTTACCTGCTACAAACAACATTTTATATATGTGTAGATGAATTTTGACTCATCTGCAGCAGATAGCTTTTAAAAACATTGTGACAAAAGACGTAATTTCTCATCATGAGTAATTTCTACTTTTGCCACACTATTTTAATCTCTATCGAATAATTCCTCTTTCATTTACTGTTTTTTTCTCTAGTTTTGACAAATGTGTGTCTTCTGCGTTAATTAAGGTTAATTAAAGTTCGTCCTGCTACCCCAAGGAGTTTTATCAGGGCCATCCATTGTATCGAATGTGTATGCGCTTTAAAGGTCTTCATAACTTTCACAAACTCTGACGGGCAATTTTTATTTGACAAGGCTGGGTAAAATTATTTTGTATGACAGTACGCGTAAAACGACAGTTTATATAAACTTAACACGTCTGGTTTGTATATTGTTGTACAAGGCCGTATGATAGACATGTTTTTTATGTACATGTACAATATGAGACCATCGTTAAATAAGACGTGTTTGAAAATTTCTTTTCATTGTTGTCGTTATATATTCATGAAGTCGTCAGATGCATAGACTATATGTGGTAAAGAGAATGCAGTTATTTAATGAGTTTTTGTGTAGCAGTCAAAAATGTTGTCCAGAGTTGGTTGGGATGACTTTTAAACTGTTTTCCTGAGGCCCACCATTAAATTACTGTTGTATTACCTGATCCAATAGTATTGCTTAAAAAGAAAAAAGACAAATTATTCACTTTAAGTAATAGCCCAGTCACGCCAGAACGTTTTAGGCCAACGCGTGAGTAATGTGTTGGAATTTCGGCACCTTGCTGGCAAACGCTGACTAACGCTAGGCCAGCGTTAGCAACAGCCGGAGTGCCGTATTCTCACGCTGGGAAACGCTGTCACACGCTGAAGCAAAATCATTTTTTCAACATACCTAAAATTTTGAGTGTAACTCACGTATCGAACGCGCTTAGAAGCCCGGCAACCCTGAGCGCCAAGAAGGAAAGCCATTACCATCATTTTAAAAGTAGTTGGTATAAACCGACCGGGGATCGAACCCTGGTCTAACGCTCCCAAGGCGGTCGCTCTTACAACTACACCACTGAGTCGATTGTTAGTTCTAGTAATACTCGTCATATACCAAACAGACGCATATATATATATATATGACAATGTCAATAACATGACAACACTAATATCAATTTATTTATTTATTCATTAGGGTTTTACGCCGCTTTCAACATTTTTTCAGTTATATCACGGCGACAGTTTACTTATTCATGATCCCTGGGTAAACAAACCAGTACTAGGCTAGAAAATGTGCCTTGCCCAAGGGCACTCCACCATGACCGAGGTGCCGTGACTGGGGATCGAACCCGGGACACCCGGTTTCGAAATCACGCTAACCACTCGACCACAGCGGATTCCAAACTAATTTTAACCATGTAAGCCTTGATTTGTTTGTATGGAGCGTGACGTTGCTTTCAATCAGTATTTTAGTTATATCCCGTTGATTTCTAGGTAATTTACAAAGTAATACTTTCTTAATTTAACCTTTTCCCTCATATAGACGCTTACTGACGCCTCTGCAGCAGCTTTTTGAAAACATAGTGACAAAAGAAGAAATTGCTCTAAACGAGCAATTTCTCCTTTTGCCACAATGTGTTCCACTTTAAGTCATAGGTTATCCATTTCAACTATAGAGATTTTCTATTTTTTGAGAAAATATGTTCAAAGTCGTTTGCTGCAGAATTGTCGTATGAGGGAAAGGGTTAATCAGTCGTTTTGCTATTTATGCAGAGGGGGAGCAATTACTACCATTTATAAGTCGTGTAAGCCACAGTCACTATATCCAGCGTATAGATCAAATGCGAATCGATGTATGAACCCTTTCCGACACGCTGAGACTTTTGACGCATCTGTAGCAGACGACTTTTGGAAAACGTCTGTTATAGAGAGACACTGAACAAATAAGTATTTTCTCCTTTTGTGGAAGGTTTTTTTTCAACTTTGTTACATTACGTGTTTCCATTTTAAAGCTAAATAGTTTCAAAACAACCTAATATAGAATCTTTCTTGGGAAAGGGTGAATTTATTTACATAATTAATGCAATCTGATCGCTGCCCGTGTATATATATCTCCCATAAAACTACATCACACACATAATCCACATACACCGTATTTATGTCATACACACTATATATATTCCTGTAACATCATGTACATATATAAACTCAATGTAGACGGTATTGATTTATCGATTAACACTCACACGTACACACAGAAAACAATACCAGATAATAACGACAGAGGAAGTAAAAATCAATGCTCACATTTTATTAACCTGTCATATACCTGATAGACATGTAGTGGATTACACATTTATTTTTAAAATGGATCAAGAAATCAACCGGTAAATCGTGAATGCATACACACTAAATTACCGGGGATTTGCATAATTTATTTAACATACCCCCGCTACCTTAACCCTTTCCCTCATATAGACGCTTTCTGACGCCTCTGCAGCAGACGGATTTTTGAAAACATAGTGACAAAAGAAGAAATTGCTCAAAACGAGCAATTTCTTCTTTTGCCACAATGTTTTCCACTTTTAGTCATAGGTTATCCATTCAATTAAAGAGATTTTCTATGTTTTAACAAAATATTTTCAAATTCGTCTGCTGCAGAATTGTCATATTGAGGGAAAGGGTTAATAAATTTTATGGTTTAAACTATTCCGGCTTGAAAACAATGGAGAAAAGGGAGAGAAATCCGATATACACGAAATGGTTATAGTAAAAGCACAAGAGTTGTAAACGTTGAAACAGGAACCCCGTTTTTTAAATAATGTTCGTCAGACGTTGTGTTTTAAAAATATCAAAACAAGTATCTCCATTGTACTATCGTAAGTGTGTCCTATCCGTTCAGGATGAACACTCTTATTTCTCAAATGGTCACGTACATGCATATCATTCTTCTAAACGATGTGACAAGAAAAAAGATCCAGATCAGCACCCGATCTTCCCCCCAATATCGCGTCTTACATGTAACCATGATATATGCATGTACAGTAAAATTATAGCATGGGATCATTTAGAACGTTTAATCAGAAACGTGATATATAAAAAATGAAAAAAAAAAAAATATATATCCTAAGGTCGTTTTCCACGTGGCGTGACTGAAACAGTACATGCTACAGTGTATGAATATTGATTTAAAGAAAAGATGTCCATTTAAACGCCTACAGCTCTACATTCAGTGAAATAGTCTATTAGCGCACGGCTTAACAATCCTCAAAATCAAATTACAACTATTAGTTAGGTAGTCTGGAGTTCATTCCCCTTATTACTGGCACAAATCAAATAGGAAGTCGGAATCCAGACTATGTAAACCGTGGGGTATCGAACCGTTTCACTGAATGCATGTCATCTGTGCTGTGTAATCAGACAATGCACTGTTCCCAAATAAGTCAAAGAAGGTTGAAAATAAACACAACATAAAGAAGAGGAGTCCAGTTGAATCCTTAACATGAATGCACATGCGAGTCGCACTTAAGGTTAAGGGATAGGGTTGGTTTTAGTAGACCACTATTTACATGTATGAAGAATTTATAAATGGCTTTTCCTCCAATTTAAAAATGGCTTTTCCTCCTGGTGTCAAGATAAAAGTACCAGTAGTACTAGTAACTTACCCATGACAATGCTTAAATGAAGTTGGCATTAAAACAGCGATCTCTCGAACACGTGGATATCTCGAAGTAATATTTGTGTTCCTTTCAAGGTCGAGTTATCACGAGTCGATACTATGAAAAGTTGTTGGTAATAAGCTGTTCAATTATATAACCCTACTTTTGTTTGACTTATCGGAAATCTAGAAACCGAGCGTCGGTAGTTCAGTCGGGAGCGACGCGGGGTGTCAATCCAGGGGTTGTGAGTTCGAACTACACCTCGGCAAAAAAATAAATATATATACATGTATTATATACTGAATGATAAAATATAGAGATTGCCCAACTAGAGAAAAACCTAAAACATGCTTTTTGTCTACTGAGCAATATCGCCTAGTGTGCGATATAGCTCACTAGCCGGATTTTCGGAACTACTTTTATTAATCCCTATTTTTTAATTTTTTTAATTAATTAAGCTCCGTTTTCACTACTTAACACTTTATTTCCATGATGAAAAGTTAAATAATCCACAATTGCACTTTTAAATCCGCAAATAAGAACTTGAATAGACATGACACATTTATTTCAATCAATGTACACATTTGTCAGTGCGCACGTAGTGACGTCACTGCAAAACTGGCAGATTACGTCATTCAGATCTCTCCGCTTCTGAGCTAAACATAAATGAGCTGCAAAAACGAAAATTATCGCCGAGTATATAATAACATTGTTTTCATGATTAGTGAATTAAATCCCTCTTGAAAGATATTCTTGCATATAAAAACTCGTTTTTATATCGCAAGAATCTCTTCCACTTGGGATTTAAATCCCGTATCATGAACAAAAAATGTTAATTAAACTCTATATATCCTACGCTTGACAAAAGTAAATGCGATTAGCGTCGTTCTTCTTTCGTCAACGGGCTTATGTTCTATGTGGAAAAGAAGCTAGTCAATTTTAAATGCAGTTTTGAGGATTACTAGGATAAGCCAGCAAGAAACCACATGGTAAGGTGAAATGATTGAACATTTGTTAAAAACAGAGTTAAACCCTAATCATTCAATCAATCGGAAATTCTACTCGTATAGAAAGCAGGGGCGTAGCTCCCTTTAAGTACTGTATGCACGTGCCTAGACCTTTTTTTCTCAAAATGCCCCAAAATGCAGCTGCGGCGATACACATCTGCGTAATTTATCGACCAGATCAGCCTGCGCTGTCCGCGCAGACTGATCCGGCCGACACATTCCGTCTTAGATGTATATAGTAGTTATTCCTGAAACAGAAAATCCACAGGAGGCCAAAAGTGTCCATCCGGGTAGGCCTGTGTGGCATGCTAAGGCTGATCCGGGTCGATACTTTACGCAGAGTCCACAATGTTGATTGTCTCACGAGACGGCCTACACATTGATTATTGCAAATCTACGCCCCTGGAAAGTATACCAAGAAGGTAGTAGTTCATGACACGCAGGGGACATACGTGACTCGATGATACTATAATATCATGAGGCCATTACAATAACTCGTCTTGGGCCAGACGCATCAGCTATTGCTAAGTTCTAAGACCAAACTATAACAGGCAATATAGAACAATTAAAATGTTGACTTGCTGTCATTTAATTTTTCCCTTGTATTCCCCAATTCCAGTTGCATTTTAGACGCGCCGGTTGTTTTATGCTATTTTGGTGTCAGCGTGCTTGGAAGATTCTGGTGCGTGTAACACTTTTTTTTAAAAATACATACACTTTCTGATACCTCTGCAGCAGACGACTTTTAAAACTATTCTGACAAAAAGTAGAACTTGCTCATGGTGAGCTATATGCCTCTTTCTGTCACAATGTTTTCATCGTTATTCAATAATTGTTGTTTCATTAATAGAGAGTTTCCGTATGTTTACCTATGCTATATATTCACAAAGTTGTCTGCTGCATATCTATTGTACGTGGAAAGGGTTTTCTGACGTCAAACGTAGCCATACTGATGTTACGCCAATGTCACATTAACCCTTTTCTTTTTGTACATTTTGTTACTATAGAAACACGTTGTCATTCTCAACGAAGAACACAGATCAGAAAATGACTGATTAAATAGGGAACATCGCGTTCTACGTAATAGCGCAATTTTACTGAAATAATGGACACAGATAAAGAAATGGAGGCACTTTTTCGCGAACTTTTTAAACACACCTCGTATATAATCTCACCAAAACCTTCACTGGTGCCCTGCATGTTACATATAGCTACATCGTGAATAGTTTCACTGGTACCCTGCATGTTACATAGACCTACATTTGTCTTCTCGGACGTGAAAAGTAACCGCATTGATGTTACGCTGTTACGCCAATGTGCTTCTATCCCTCTCCCACTTGCAAACGCATTTTGACGCATGTCCAGCACACCACATTTAAAAACAGTGTTGGAAAATTGGGAAAATACTCATAACGAATACTTCCCATTTTACCACTGTTTTTCAACTCTATTCAGTACATTTTCTTTTTTTCTATTTAAGATATTTTTAAATTTTTGCAAAGTCGTCTGAGACATTTATGGTGACGAATTTGAAAAAAGTCACATCTGGCGATTACGAGTCTTATTGCGGTAATCTCCGATTTTGCTTCACTTAACAGACCTTTAAATCATACAGATATTTTCTAATTTGTCTGCTGCAGATTTGTTGTATGAGCGAAAGTGTTAGACCATTTGAAATGCAATCTTTCTCTTAATATACTTACAATATAATGAGACATAGTTTGAATACTAACATTGCGTTGAACATGATATTGCATTTGATATTAGTAAGTCTATATCGTTTTGCTTCTTTTCAACAGTCATTCAACCCTTATCCCTTTCTAACATATGTTGTAAAATATCTTGATTGATTGTCTGGAGTTTTACGCTGCGTTCAACAATGGTTCATTCATAGCACAGCGTTTCCTGTGTAAGCTACCAGTACTACTGGTTCTTTTTACCTGACAAAAGCAAGTCAGTCTTTATGCTAACCCCGCAACTCTGACTAGCAAGGAGGGCTCCCATTACTACCATTTTGAAATGTTTTGGTATGACCCGGTCGGGTATTGGACCCACGACCTTCCGCGGACAATTTACCATTACACCACCGATGTGGTTAGCTCGATATGATCTGGCTAGCCTGAATCTGCATTGTTTGTAAAAGCCTTGTATTGCCTTTGACAGCGACAGGGTTAGGTCTGACCTAGTTTTCACGATCAATGTACATATAATGGAAATTAACGAAATTTATATATTTTCAGCATCGTGATGTGTTTGTTATGAACAGATAGCCAGTGATAAAATCATATCAAGCCAACAGCACAGAATTCCTGCAACGTTGTTTTTAAAACAAAGGTCCGTTTCAAGAAATAGTTCGAATCACACGATATATTCGAGTTGTTCCATGTTTGAGTTATAGCTAATACATTATACTCTTCAAGAGTTGTTCTATGTTTTAGTTATCGCTAATCCATTATACTCTTCAAGAGTTGTTCTATGTTTTAGTTATCGCTAATCCATTATACTCTTCACGAGCTGTTCCATTTTTTAGTTATCGCTAATCCATTATACTCTTCAAGAATTGTCCTATGTTTTAGTTATCGCTAATCCATTATACTCTTCACGAGTTATTCTATGTTTTAGTTATCGCTAATCCATTATACTCTTCAAGAGGTGTTTTATGTTTTAGTTATCGCTAATCTATATACTCTTCAAGAGTTGTTCTATGTTTTAGTTATCGCTAATCCATTATACTCTTCAAGAGCTGTTCTATGTTTTAGTTATCGCTAATCCATTATACTCTTCAAGAGTTGTTCTATGTTTTAGTTATCGCTAATCCATTATACTCTTCACGAGCTGTTCCATGTTTTAGTTATCGCTAATCCATTATACTCTTCAAGAGCTGTTCTATGTTTTAGCTATCGCTAATCCATTATACTCTTCAAGAATTGTTCTATGTTTTAGTTATCGCTAATCCATTATACTCTTCAAGAGTTGTTCTATGTTTTAGTTATCGCTAATCCATTATACTCTTCACGAGCTGTTCCATGTTTTAGTTATCGCTAATCCATTATACTCTTCAAGAGTTGTTCTATGTTTTAGTTATCGCTAATCCATTATACTCTTCAAGAGTGGTTCTATGTTTTAGTTATCTCTAATCCATTATACTCTTCAAGAATTGTTCTATGTTTTAGTTATCGCTAATCCATTATACTCTTCAAGAGTTGTTCTATGTTTTAGTTATCGCTAATCCATTATACTCTTCAAGAGTTGTTCTATGTTTTAGTTATCGCTAATCCATTATACTCTTCACGAGCTGTTCCATGTTTTAGTTATCGCTAATCCATTATACTCTTCAAGAGTTGTTCTATGTTTTAGTTATCGCAAATCCATTATACTCTTCAAGAGCTGTTCCATGTTTTAGTTATCGCTAATCCATTATACTCTTCAAGAGTTGTTCTATGTTTTAGTTATCTCTAATCCATTATACTCTTCAAGAGTTGTTCTATGTTTTAGTTATCGCTAATCCATTATCCTCTTCAAGAGTTGTTCTATGTTTGAGTTATCGCTAATCCATTATACTCTTCAAGAGTTGTTCCATGTTTTAGTTATCGCTAATCCATTATACTCTTCAAGAGTTGTTCTATGTTTTAGTTATCGCTAATCCATTATACTCTTCAAGAGTTGTTCTATGTTTTAGTTATCGCTAATCCATTATACTCATCAAGAGTTATTCTATGTTTTAGTTATCGCTAATCCATTATAATCTCCAAGAGTTGTTCTATGTTTTAGTTATCGCTAATCCATTATACTCTCCAAGAGTTGTTCTATGTTTTAGTTATCGCTAATCCATTATACTCTTCAAGAGTTGTTCTATTAGTTATCGCTAATCCATTATACTCTCCGCGAGTTGTTCTATGTTTTAGTTATCGCTAATCCATTATACTCTCCAAGAGTTGTTCTATGTTTTAGTTATCGCTAATCCATTATACTCTCCAAGAGTTGTTCTATGTTTTAGTTATCGCTAATCCATTATACTGTCCGCGAGTTGTTCTATGTTTTAGTTATCGCTAATCCATTATACTCTCCAAGAGTTGTTCTATGTTTTAGTTATCGCTAATCCATTATACTCTCCAAGAGTTGTTCTATGTTTTAGTTATCGCTAATCCATTATACTCTCCGCGAGTTGTTCTATGTTTTAGTTATCGCTAATCCATTATACTTTCCAAGAGTTGTTCTATGTTTTAGTTATCGCTAATCCATTATACTCTCCAAGCGTTGTTCTATGTTTTAGTTATTGCTAATCCATTATACTCTCCGCGAGTTGTTCTATGTTTTAGTTATTGCTAATCCTTTATACTCTTCAAGAGTTCTAATTAGCTAGTGTAATAAACACGCATAATGGTTTTATTTGTCATAGTAGACAATTAGACAATAATATTTCTTAATTAGTCTAGACAGAGATATGGTTCTTTAGGGAAATCGACTTGGAGAAACCGTAATATAAAACCATACTTGAGTCACCTCTGTTTAGATCATACACTCAATTTGAGTTGTTTGTCTCAACATTGTTTTTAGTAACATAAAGTTTTTTCCAAAGTACACGTAATTTGTAGGTACTACTGGTCCATTTATCCTGCCAAGAGCCAGTCAGTCGTAATGCTTACCACATACTCCCGAGCGACAAGTAGGGTAAGCAATTACTGCCAAGTATTTCGTATATTACGGCCGAGGATTGAACTCTCAACCTCCAGCACGCGAAGCGGACGCTCGACGACCACTACACCACCGAGGCGGTAACATGCGTTGATATTAATCTGTTTAAGACCCACGACGTTTAAATGTTTATTTTAAATCTGAAGATTCTTGAAGGCTTATGTGATGGCTTCGACACCATCGCAGATCCAGACTAGACTGCACAAATGCGCAAACAGATCTGGTTCTACAATGGTCGACAAGTCCGTAAGGTTAATTTTCCTAGAGCGATTTCCTTTTCAATCGAATTGAACACAATGTATACTCTATGTATATTTGATCTTACGGTCGTCAATAAATGACCATATATATTTAAATATTCATAGTTTAAAAACAATCGGAACAACCGATAATCACCAATTCCCTATCTCAATTATTTATATGGGTTATCTCCCCTGTTTAAACCGTAGGTACAATTGCGTAGGTGGCAATTTGATTTACTGACGCAAAACGTCAGTCTGAGATGACCTGTAATAAATCTCTACGAGCGAATGCTATAGTAGCGAAGTTAATGTCTTGTTGTAATGAGATTGTATATACATCTGACGTCGTTTCTGAACAAACCAGTTAATGATTAACGCATGGTTTTTTAAAAACACATTGTGTATATAACAGGTAAAGTCAGTCCAAAATTCTTTAAAAATGGCGGAAGTGAATTTCCTACTTGGCGTTCAGGGTTGTGGGGATAACAGTAGGACTGGTACGCTACTGTCCGGATTTGCTTACCAGTAGTACTGCTAGTTTTTCCACAAAACAAATATTGAAAGAGGCGGAAAAAGTATATGAGGATGAAAAGACAGGACAGATAATAGTGTCTATTGTTATAATTTGGATATACACCATCGCAAGGAGATAAGTCATTTCCGTATACCAGTTTACCGTGATAAAAAATATGAGAGGTTAAACAGTTTATACATGTCGCAATCGTGACACCAAACTATTTCGTTGTTTCCATGTAAATCAACCAGTTTCAACCCTCAATTGTCACATTTTCTAAGCGTTTCTCATGTAGAACACCCTATAACACTGAAAAGAGTTACCGCTAAGCTATAACATATTCTAAAGAAAATGGGGGTGGGGGTCATGTAATATGCAAGAAATAGTTCACCCGGCAAAACGGGTTACCGTCATTTTGAACGAAATCGGACTGGAGCAAGGCTGGTTTTCTACTTTCTCTTTCAAACAAGGTTACACTACTAAAAATGATAAAATCAATCATATACACATTTACAATGGATTTAAACTCAATGTCGTATATTCAATGCATTCTGGAGATGGTATACACTCATTTTTAAGCAAACAACGTTTTTTTAAGGGACTATTTGCACTATTGATGGCGAAAGAGATGGACTTAAAATATGATATCAATCAGATGAGACATTTCACCCTTCACATTCAAAATATTAATTGTGTTTATTAATGAAACAATCTGACTCCAAAGAATCAAGTAAAATTAATGCAAACTCTGACTGAGACTGTTTGTACGACGATGGCAATATTGAGTTGTTTATAAAACAAGACAGATTGGGTTTAGTCAGCTCGCAACGAGCTCCTAACGGAAATCAGCATTATTTGCATTCTAGTTATCAAAATATTCCAAAATTCTTAATTTTTCTTATTTCTTGTAAAAAGAGTATACTTTAGAAAAATCGCAGCAGAGGCTTTTGAGGCACTATATCCCTGTTTTCTACGCTTTTTTTTAAAGCGTCTGTATTATATTTTTCCACATACATCAAATCTACAGCAGACGCATTTGAAACATTTAGTAAAATATATATAAACTGTCTATTAATGAACAAACAATTATTCAATAAATTGAAAACATTGTCGGAAAAGAAAACATTTATCGCGTTTTGAGCAATTTCATGTTATGAAGATTTGTCTACTGCAGAGGCGAAAGGCAGCGTCTGTTTTTTTAGTTGTCTTCTCTTTTCTCATATAAATCGTCTGTAACGGAAACGTTAGCCGTTGTTTCTATACGAGAACGTGCAACATTTCTATAACATGTCCCCCAAAGTACTTCTTACAAGGCAATATAACAGCTCTATCGTAGATGTCACACGGTCGACTACATTTACGACATCCATAACTACCATCATGTCTTATAATGTAGTAATGACTATCTAGATATGTGTGAAAGACCTCTCAATTAAGAAAGTTAACAGACACCTATGTGTCAAGTCGAGTCGCATTTGGACCCTACTATTCTACAATAATTCTGATAAGTCTCCATAGGACTAACGGGAAAAAAACATCCGGGCATGTTGACAAGTGTAGACGTAACCATATACTATTATCCAGGGTTGTTGTTCATACATGGTTGTTGTTGTTGTTGTTATTGTTGTACGAATGGTTTTAAGTGCTACTTTTAACCAGTTCTTAATATATATCAAGGTGTTTCTTGCAGATATTTGAGCTAATGACAGCAGAAAAGAGAGGTTTTGTCCTTGCTGTTATGTTCAAGAAGGCATATTTTAAAAGGACTAAGTAAGTAAGTATTATGTTTAATTAACAAGAATTTATTGTAAGCGTGTATCCTTATACTTGCGCTTCGGTCGTAATTACATCTCAGCAAGCCTGAACGCCATGGAAGGAAGCGATCCATATGCATATACCAATCGCATGTAAATGACGCTGTCTTTAAAAACACGCTCACCTATTTGTCTTTTAAACTAAGTTAAACAATATGACCTGTCCCGCGAGAAAACCAACATTATGGCCGACACATTCCGTCTCAGGGGGATAAAGGTATAGAGTAATTATTTCTGTAACAGAAAATCCAAATTAGGCGAAAATTGTCAATCTGGGTAAGTCTGCACGGCTTGCTTAGACTGATCCGGGTCGATACTTTACGCCGAGTCCACAATGTTGGTTTTCTCGCGGGACGGCTCATGAATTTTACATAGCCATTTACACGTTACCTATACATTATTTTGATTGACTTATCAGCATGGATTATTCAACAATTGGAACCACTTAAAATCCCTCTTATGATGAGTACTAAATTCATTTGTGGTGGGTCATGAAGTGGGTAGAGGTGGGTAGAGCTTCATTAACTATGTAAGAAGACCAAAATTATCATCTCCAACAACAGCAAATGGAATCTGTTGATCACCATTAGGTAGTGGTTGAGGCTCTGGCATACCCGCAATATCTTCATTCAGAGCTTGGTAGAAGTTACACTCTTTGAATACTTCCCAATATGAGTAGCCTCCAATGGCTCCAATGTCAAAAATAAAAACACTGCAGTGCTGATAGCCTGGGGGCTGCTGGAAGGATTGATTTTTCGACGCACGGGCCCTACGGCCCCCGTTTAATCCATCACTGTATGTTTCACGTGACTTCTTTCTTTTTTTCCATTCCTCTTCGCGAATGTTAATAATGTAAATAAGCGTTCATATTTGACCTCTCGGCGCATTAACTTCTAAAATATTTCTTACACTTATATTGGAGTACTCACGCCTTAAGTTTTTCACTGATGTTCCAACAACATTAAAATGATATTTATGGGGGAGATCCTAACCTTTTAAATGCAGTTTTATTGAATCCATCATGAACTATTTTTTTTTAAAATACCCCAGGCCAACAAAAGACTCGTAGCCAGAATCAACAGAATCGTTCTCAGGAAGAGAAAGTAAAATCCCTAAATGAAGTAAAAAGTAGAACCTGGACAGAGAAGAGCAATGCGTTTCCTATCAATGGCTCATAGGATGTCATGATTGTTCCAGTGCTGGTAAAATGGCTGGGTAACCTCTTTCCGTGCAACTGGTGTTTTTGCGCATTCAAAAGTATCTTGTCCATACTCAGTGAAGATTGCATTGCAAGTATAGGCTAATGGTGTTGCGTGCGACTCGAAAGTCGTACTGTAGTGACAGGTGAGAGTCTCAAATAGCTATCAATCGTAGGGTTATGGCAATACGTAGCCCTGGCTCCAATGTTTTCCGGTAGAACGTTTCTTACATCTGTAGGCGATAATCCACACGATCCACGAGCTCAAGGAAGATTTCTGGTGGTACAGGAATGAAGCTTGTATACCCTCTCGGAGTGGTCTAACCCACACGGTCCCTTTAGCTGCCACTCTACACCTTCTTCTCCGACCCATACAAAGTTGCAGCAGCGCCAGATTAGTCAATATATATTCTCTTCTTCAAGAGCAGTTGTTGTTCGCCATGTTTAAGAATTAACGTATTTTTTCAGTTTAACCTATATTAAATTTTATATATATTACAAAAGTTGGTCTTGGTAGGTCGTAGGTACGTCGTAATGTTGTCGGAGGTAACGTCGTAGCAAGTCGAGAGAGGTCGTAGTAGATCGTAATAGATCATAACATAGTCTTGATTGAACTTAGCATGTCATAGTGGCGTTGTACAACCGTGTATATATCTAACGAAAACCGCTTGATTTGCAACGTCTTTTTAATCGAATCAATGGTGATGAAGGAATTTTGTGGTATAAAGGTTAAGCATATAAAGCAAAAATGGCTTTCCAACAAAGACAAATAAACGACGAAATGAATGAGACCTTCCGGAGTGAACTGTCAAGAGCATCGTAAATATATCTCGGAATAGACACAGTCGGACACTAATGGAGTCTGGGGTCAAAGAAAAACTGGAAGTTTATCGCTGGTGATAAAACTCGATATCGCATCAAAAACGAACATGATTCTATTCATTCAAAAAAAGGACTGTCTCGCTACTTTCAAACAACAACATCTATCTCGGTGTATTACTCGTTATCAAAATCAAAATCAATTTGAATATAGGGTGTATTTATGCGTATGTGAATATGTATATGTGTGTATGTATGTGTATGCAACTGCATATATGAGTATGTACGCTTATGAATTTGTATGTAAGTGTATGTGTATGTATGCATGAGTATGCATTTGCATGTCTGTGTATGTATGTGTATGTAGGTGTATGAAGGTTTATGTAGGTGGTTGTGAGTGTATATATGTGTATTTTTACGTATGCTTTTGCGTGAATGTGTATGTACGTGTATGTATGCCTATGTATATATATATATGTATAAGTGTGTATGTATGTGTATGTATGCCTATGTATATATATATATATGTATAAGTGTGTATGTATGTGTATGTAACTATATATGCATATGTATGCATGTGTATGTAACTATGTATGTATATGTATACATGTGTATGCATGTGTATGTATGTATATATATATATATATATGTATGTGTATGTGTATGTATATGTATACATATATGTATGTTTGTATGAATGTGCATGTATGTATATGTATGTATATGTATGTGTGTATGTGTGTGTGTGTATATGTGTATATGTATGTATGTATGTATATGTATGTGTTTGTATGCATATGCTTGCCTGTGTATGCATGTATATGTATGTATATATGTACATGAATGTGTGTTTATGTATGTTATGTAACTATGTATGTATATGTATGTATATGTATGTAAATGTATGCATATGAATGTGTGTGTATTTATGTGCATTTACTATTTATGTATATGTATGTGTGTATGTATGTGTATGTAACTAAGTATGTATATGGTTGCATGTGTATGCATGTGTATGTATGCTTGGGTATGTATTTGTATGTGTGTGTATATATGTGTATGCATGCGTATGTACGTGTATATGTGCAGTAAATGTGCAAAAAATAACCTCATGGGTAATTCTACCAATACACCGAGTACTTAGGCGTATGCTACATAATTCTTTCCAATATATAGACGATGTCAGACGCCTCTGCAACAGACGACTTTCGAAAACATTTTTACAATAGAAGAAATCGCTGAAAACAAAAGTCCTGCTTATTTAATGTTTTTCGGAAATGGTAAAAGCTGAAATTTGTTTGGAGGATTCGGCTATCCTATAACATCCTACAGATCTACAACTTTAATGTTTGACAATTCTTACACCAATTAACATACCTACAAGGATCACGTGATAAAGGGATTTACTTCATAATATAATGTTTAAGCATCATTTTGCCAATATATAACTCTTTTACAAGATTTCTAAACACTTTTACTATTTTCATATTCGAGTCAAATGTATGTAGATGTAGACGGTCATGCGTAGTTCAAATAGTCCTTACTTGACTA
>JASEVX010000012.1:36185554-36320529 GCA_031761405.1 Serripes groenlandicus
CAGAGAAACATTCAAGACATTTTGATCAGTTGGGCCGATAGGACACATGCATTTTAGCCGTTCAACGAGAAAACCAACATTATGGATTCTGCGTAATGTATCGACCAGATCAGCCTGCGGAGTCCGCGCAGGCTAATCCGGCCCGACACATTCCGTCTCAGAGGGATAAAGATATAAAGTTATGATTTCTTAAACAGAAAATCCACAGGAGGCGAAAAGTATCTGTCCGGGTTTGCCTGCGCGGCATGCTTAGGCTGATCCGGGTCGATACTTTACGCAGAGTCCATAATGTTGGTTTTCTCGTGAAACGGCCTTAATTATAATTCATGCAGTGTTATGCAGCTTAAGTATAACCTTATGTGTGGTGCATTGGTAGAGCGTCCGCCTCGTAAAAGGGAGGTAGTTGGTTCGATCCTCGATGGGGTCAGCCGAGCTCCGGTAGCTCAGTCGGTAACGACGCGGGCTGTAAATCCAGGGGTTGTGAGTTCGAATCCCGGCTCGGCCAACATTCTTTCGGACGTTTGACAAAAGTCAATGCGACATGCGTCATTCGTCTTCCACCAATTGGCTAAGTCAATGTGGAAAAGAAGCCAGTTGCTTGGGAAGATTGTTGTGTGGGGTATTGGTGTGCGAAAACCAGGAAACATATGAGAAGGTGAACTGGCCGCCGTGATATGACTGAGAAATTGTTAAAAATGGCGTTAAACCCCAATCAATCAATCAATCGATCGGGTCATACCAAATACATCAAACTGGTAGTAATGGATTTTCATGCTTTGCACTTGCAGTCTATGTGAAAAAACAGCCATTTGCTTGGAAAGAAAGTTTTGTGGAGTAATGTTGTAAGAAAGCCAGAAAACACATGAGTAGGTGAACTGGCCGCCGTGATATGACTGAAAAATTGTTGATTACAGCATTAAACCCCAATCAATCAAACCTTAGCACTTGCTGGTGTCAAGATAACGTACCAGTAGTACTTTTAATTTGTCCAGGAAATACCGTTATTATATCTGAGAACTTGCTCAAAGTGGAATCAAACCCATATATACAAACATCTTAACCCTTTCCCTCATATAGACGCTTTCTGACGCCTCTGCATCAGGCGGCTATTTGAAAAACATAGTGACAAAAGGAGAAATGGCTCGTTTTGAGCTATTTCTTCTTTTGTCACTATGTTTACCACTTTTAGTCATAGTCATAGGTTATTCATTCAATTATAGAAATGTTCTATTTTTTTCCAAAATATGTTCAAAGTCGTCTGCTGCAGAATTGTTGTATGAGGGAAAGGGTTAATCTACAAAAGTTTCTCCTCCGTCTATTTATTCGACGCAAACCGCAGCACATGTTGACACACGTAGTGACACAAATATGCCCTTGGTCACATGATCAGTTACGAGCCAAATCGACTTATACAAATAACGTTTGGATGTGAGAGAAAGTTATTGCACAATATAAGTGTTGCATGTGCTACGTCAAGGTTTACGACCGTCTGGCGACCTGAACTATTCTTGGAATTGAATTATTTTCTAAGACATATTTTATGGTCAAGTTAGCCATTCTTGTCGTATTATCTTCAGACTAAGTAAATGTCAAATGTTAAAGAAGATTATAACATATAATCACATTTCTGTTGTTTGCTGGTGGACTATTAAGGTAAAAGCTATTGAATGTATCACATTAATGCATACTTTCATATTGTCCCGTTCACTTTGCATTGCAGGCAGTGGTCATGATTTTTCGATCATGACCGGTGTCAAGAAGTGATCATGACCGTAGAAAAGGGCGTGCGAAAAATCCGCATAATTATATGCTAGGGATTACTTTTTTATGTAAAACAAACATAGCTGACATAAATATCATTATTTTTCCTAACGTGACTTTGTAATGTTAAATTCTCATATACTGATCATGCACAATTTCTTACTGGCTCAAGCTAACGGTAAGTTTTTGACCGAATAACAGTCTGAAACGCGCGTCTAAAATGTTGGTTATGCACGTTCATGACGTCATTTAAAATAAAATAAATGTTACGTCACTGTTATAATTCATCTTTCCAAACGGCATTTGCAACAAAATGACTACATTTGTAAACAAACAGTTTGTTTCGATTTCGGAAACAGATTTATCAACTCTAGCGATAAAACAAATGCCACAGTGTGAACTAAATAGTTTACAATATTATGAAAGTATGGAATTAAAAGGTTATTGACCCTGTACAGTGAAATCATCGTTGGACCTCGTTCTTTGGCGAACGTAGCCTGACAAGCTCGGCAACGTCAACCCAAGAACTCGGGCCAACGATTGTTTCACAGTACAGGGTCAAAAGTGAGAACATTGTTCACTGTTTTCTTTGTCGTTATTCATAGTTCAAACTCAGGGGCGTAGCTTTGCAATAATCAATGTGTAGGCCGTATCGTGAGAAAATCAACATTGTGGACTCTGCGTAAATTATCGACCCGGATCAGCCTAAGCATGCCACACAGGCCTACCCGGATAGACACTTTTCGCCTCCTGTAGATTTTCTGTTTCAGGAATAACTACTCTATACGTCTATCCCGCTAAGACGGAATGTGTCGGCCGGATCAGTCTGCGCGGACAGCGCAGGCTGATCTGGTCGATATATTACGCAAATGTCTATCGTCGCAGCTGCATTTTGGGGTATTTTGAGAAAAAAATGTGTAGGCACGTGCCTACAGTGCCTAAAGGGAGCTACGCCCCTGAAACTTACATGTACATTTATGTAATCATCGTGACATAATAAAACGGTATATAATACACGTAATGATAGTGCAAAAGATGTATTCAGCTCATAACGATAGTAATTCATATTTATAACAAGAAATTAAGTAAAGATGTAGAGCCGGATTCAAATTCATAAAAACATACTTAAAACTGTCAATGACTCCTCAACAAACAGGACAGAGTTGGTTAAAAGTGAACATATGTGCAGGTTCCTCTAGATCTACATCGGTGAAAATTTATCATTTCGTGACAATTTTTTCGTCACTAATCAATAATGATCGTTTACGTAATATATACATTTAGCGTAAGAATCGAAATTGCCGCGATCGCTTTTTACCCTTTCCCTCATACGACAATTCTGCAGCAGTCGACTTTGAACATATTTTGTCAAAAAATGGAAAATCTATATAATTGAATGGATAACCTATGACTAAAAGTGGAAAACATTGTGGCAAAAGTAGAAATTGCTCGTATTGAGCAATTTCTCAATTTCTCACTATGTTTTCAAAATGCTGTCTGCTGCAGAGGCGTCAGAAAGCGTCTATTTGAGGGAAAGGGTTAAGAACCAAATTGAATACACAAATAACGTATGGATGTAAGTACAGTTATTTCACAATACAAGTGTTGCATTTGCTACGTCAAGGTTTACGACTGTCTGGCGACCTGAACTATTCTTGAAAATGAATTATTTTCTAAGACATATTTTATGGTTAAGTTAGCCATCCCTGTTGTATTATCTTCAGACTATGGAAATGTCAAAGAAGATTATAACAAAACAGAACAGAACAGAAATTTTATTTTTCAACTTAAGCATAAACAGCTCATGGTTGATATTCACAAATATACATACAGAAATGGTTAAGACAATGAAATAGTTGAGCAATAGTAATTAACTAAGTTTAAATTAAACTAGAACTATCACTGAAGGTGATGCATACCGCCATATAACATATTATTACTGTTGTTTTTCGGAGGACTATTAACCCTTTCAGCACCGAATTGTTTAAAGTAGACTCTTCCATGTTCAATCTCGGACGACTCTCTTTTCATGTTAAAGGATTTTTGGAATATTTTTATAACTCACAGCCAAACAATGCAGATTTCAGGTGAGACAGCTCGTTACGAAAGAGTTAAGTTAAAACCTATTGAATATATCATAATACAAATCACTGTTTGAAAAGTGAGAATAGAGTTCACTGTTTACTTTGTCGTTATTAAGTATCTGCATGTCATCAGTAAGTAAAAGCAAGTTCTAATCAGAAGAATTTTTTGCTTAGATGTCAGATGGAGATGCGTTACAATGAATGCTCACTAAAAGTTGTATGGTCACCTGCAGCTTGGCAACTAATGATTATACATTAAATATTTATTCCGAAACAATAGGCTATATCATCCAAGTCTTGAAATAATGCAATATATATGTAAAATGTATATGCCACAAAAATGTATATGTACATATTTATTTGTGTGTTTGTAAGATTGCATGTACAAGATGGACATTTCGTCTTTTGTGAATAAAATTTTGAATCATTGAATCGTTGAATATTGAATCATATCATTTTTCGCTAATGATGAATATTACTTTTTATGCCGTAATATGTAATTACTTCTTTTGCCACGATTAATTTGATTGATTTCAATAGTGATACTCTCAGAGAGCTTCCTAACTATTGTTAATGCTTTCTGCTCAATCCTAATCATATCTATATTTGAAATGTATATATATATGTCATTTTGAATAATATGAGTATAGGTGCTACCTATTTCGGGTAAACATTTATTAACTTTTGTGATCGGTAAATAAATCCCCGTGAACTGCAGTTAGCCCCTTGCTTGCAGCACGATCAGTTATTTACGTCAATTACGAGTCCTAACGACCTAAGCAAAGAAGACAACAATCATCATTAGGTTAATTAAGCTTATATTTAACTTTAAAATATGGCCAAGATTTAAAATCCATGAAATGATGATGACGGCTATAACAAATAATCAACTTGCCCTTCATAAAGTTCTTCAAATAAAACGATCCATAATTTACGGAACTACATTTGTGACAAGTCAAACTAACCCTCCTATACTAATTTCTGTCGTTTCCTTTTGGTTATTTATTCATCATTTGCGTTACGCTAATAGAATGACGTCATATTATGACGTCATATTACAGGAAATTGGATTTGTATCTTCCGGAAAGTCAAAAAATCCTTATGAGTTGTTTGAACTCGTTTTAGAAATAGACGACGAGTGTTTTTAACGCAAATGATCACACATAAAATTATTTGTGCTCGTTCCTTTATCGAGTAGATATATCTACGTATTGTCATATTTAATTATTTTCTCTAGAAGATGTTTTTGTTTCGATATTTTCTTTTCATCCACTCAAAACGTAGCAGAATCGAGACTGCATCGTAAAATCCACTGTGGACACAATTTTTGGAAAGACGGTATTGCAAATTTTACAAAGTTCATACACATTACCTATTGACGGGAAACATCATTTGTTTACCCGTATACATAACATATTGATTAATCCCAAAACTTCGATATTGCCATTAGCGCTGACAGAGCTAAAGTCTAAGAAATAAATCAAATGTGAAAGGTGACATGGTACTGTTTCAACATGTCGTAAATAGTGCACGAATTACAAATGAAGCATAAAAGAATTCCATTCATCATTGAACAAAAATATTTAGTCTTTGTGTGAATGCTTTTATAAGGTTTTAACCTTACTGCAGCCGCGAGACGAAATCGATTATTTTTCACACGTGACACATTCGGATGTGACGTCATGCCAGACATGTCCTTTTTACATTACACTTGTCTTTATAGAAATTGAAGAGATTTTAAGCGTGTAATACATAATAAATGACAACACCGGCATACTTTTTGTACATTTCGAAAACTAATTAAATAAAGGCAGTCAAAGCTCCAACATTGGTAACCTTCTGTTAACGCTGAAAATGATTATTCACCAAGAGTTTAAAAAAATCGCTTGGAAAATAGTCCTGGTGTCAGAACGAGATTACATTTTAAATGACAGATAATGCTTTATACGAGATAAATCTGTCGGGAAGATGTCTCGTTTCGTGCGAAATCTAACAGATTGAAAATGTACCGTGGCACACCAAAGACCGATATTGGGGACCCATAACTCTAGATAAGAAAAGTATTTCACATCCCCAAATCCTTATTTGACCTTCAAACCCTATGTTGTGGGTACTCAAAAGAATCGTCTCAGTGAGACGATTCTTTTGAGTACACACAACATAGGGTTAAATTATGTCACAAGAGAGAAATTGATGGAAAAAGACGACTTTACTCCTCCTTATCTAGCCCGGGAATTCGCGACCACAGACGATGCTAATCATCCTTGAATTTGATAATGAATGGTTATGACCCCAATCTGGACATAAAGGTTTGCAGTTTGATCATAAAACACGTATGGAAAAAAAAATAGAATAAAACAAAAAATAAATGTTTTGGGAGATACATGACATTTTAATGGATAGGTTTATTGATTTTTAATACTTTATTATTAGTATACATGTTACTCAAAACATTACACTAGTTACTCATAAATTCAGACAAGTCACATATTAAAAATAGAATGCATTTATATCAAGAATGCGTGATATAGTTCATATCACAAGATAAAAATCTTCAATCATCATTGATGTTTGTAAATGTATTCATAATTGTTATAATTAAATGATAAAATAAGAACACAAACATTTTAGAACCAGTAAGGGCCGTAGGGCGTGTAGTGCGGTCATACGTATATTATGCATATCCAAACTTAATACTAAATCAACCACAGTTTACCTGAAAGCGTAAATGCATCGTATTATAAAATACAGATGAATAGGCTTTGATACATTCCTTTCCCAGACTTAACAAATCTGCATTTGACGGCAAAGATATGGTATCTCAAGTTTAACAAGAAACAAGAGCTGTGGTATTGATAATGTAGTACCCGATTTTTTCATAGATGCTAAAGGTTTTATATCACCATTTTTAGTTAAAATATTTAATAAGATTTTTGAAAGTGGTGTTTATCCGGAATCTTGGACAAGGGGTACTATAGTCCCAATCTATAAAAAGGGAGATCCTACTAATCCTGGTAATTACAGAGGTATAACTCTAATAAATTCTATGGCTAAAATATTTTCACTATGCTTAAGGAATAGACTAAATAATTGGTGTGAAAATGAAAATATTCTTAACGATACGCAGTTTGGTTTTAGAGATAAACGAAGTACGGTTGATTGTGTTTTTATACTGCAAAGCGTTTTGATACTATTACTCGCGACGCTTTATGGGTAAAGCTTGTCGAGATTGGTGTAAGTTGTAAATTCTTGAATATTGTTAAATCATTATATAAACGTGTTTCTTCGTGTGTTAAAGTTTCTTCTACTCACAAACTGTCCGATTTTTTTGAAATGGCACTTGGATTGAAACAAGGGGAACCACTCTCCCCTCTGCTTTATATAATATTCGTAAATGATGTAAGCGAGTCACTTGATTTTAATAATTTGACAGAGTCTGACTTAAATCAGCTCTCAGTATATCTTTTGTTATTTGCAGATGATATTGCCGTTTTTACAACAGACAAAAATAGCTTACATGCGCAATTAGATAGTATATCTATGTATTCAACTAGATGGAGTCTGAAAATAAATGTTAATAAGACGAAAGTATGTATATTTGAAAAAAGAAAGCGACGACATAATTTTGAGTGGTTCATTGATAATGTTAAAATTGAAGAAGTTGAAAGTTTTATTTATTTGGGCGTTAAACTGGTTAAAACAGGAAATCTTCGTTGTGCAGTCAAATCCTTATCTGATCAGGCTCTTAGAGCAATGAATAGTCTATTATCGCTTTTGTTAAAAAAATAATATTGATCTTAATACAAAACTATCCTCATTTGATAGATTGGTTGTTCCAATTTTATTGTACGGTTCCGAGGTTTGGGGAATATATAAGTATAATGAGATAAATAAATTACACATTAGATTTTGCAAAATTATATTGGGTGTTAGAAAATAAACCACAAATGTTGAAGTTTTAGGTGAACTAGGGAGAATACCGTTATCTGTTATTGGTATTAAAGTACTGGATTAAATTAAAGCGAAACAACGGTAGTTCTATTTTGTATGATATGTATGTACAACAATGTAATGTATTATGTATGAACGACAATAGCTGGGCGTTTACCATAAAAAAAAAAACTTGATAATTTAGGTCTTTCACATATATGGGACAATTTTAATCCAGATATAAACTATTTTCCTATAATACAAGACGATTACGGGACCAAAATATCCAAGAATGGAGCGCAGGTTTAATTGCATCACGCAAATTGGAATATTACTCTAAATATAAAAACACTTTATAATTCGAATCATACCTACATAACATTACTAATGATACATCTAGAATTCAACTAACAAGATTTTGGTTGTCAGCACATCATTTAGCAATAGAAACTGGTAGATACAATAATATTGAGAGAAATGATAGGTTATGTATAGTTTGTAATCAAAAACAGATTGAATCTGAATATCATGTTTTACTTGTGTGTCCGAAATATATTGACATTAGAAATCAATTACTTCCTAGATACTTTACATGTTGGCCTTCTTTAAACAAATTTATATCTCTTATGAAGAATGATGGGAAAAAGGTACAAATTAAATTAGCAACATTTATTAAAGAAGCTTTTAAAATTAGAAAATTATGTATTGAACAAAATGAATAATTTAATAATCCTTAACGATTGTTTGATAGTTATGTTGCATGTATATTAATATGTATTGACTACTTGTGTATTGGTCATGAATGTATATTGCTGTGTGTCTTTGCCATATTTCACTTAAAGTTGTTTGTAAATGGCCAAAGGCATTATTTTATGCCGATTGCTAATACAGTTGAATTGAATTGAATTGAATTGAATTGTTATCTCTCTAAATGTGAGTGTAATAATTTAATATACTTCATAAATGGTAGTAGTATTATCAATCATGACAAAGAAAGTCATATACAAACATATACAATGCACACACAAATTAAGACAAGTATTATACATGACCATTCTAACAGATGCGATATAAGCATATCGCACAATCATTGCATTTACTATTTACAACATAGAGCCAAGAATCAGCTTCTAACTTGTTTTTTAAAAAGAAAATCGAACACCGGTACTTTATTGTACCCAGTGAAACGTATAGCCACTAATGTAAAATTAAAGAATAATTTAAAACTAACTCAACCCAACTCAACTCAAATAATTTTATTAGGCAAGTCGGCACTAAATGTGCCATTGGCCATACAAAAGACATACAAAATGGTTGAACATGCAAAATACATGACTACAAAATATCATCACATGCATAACAAAACTATTCATATATACATTATAACATCATTATTAATAGTATAAGGTTTTTCTGTGGCTATGATTCAAATAGCAGGTATCGATATAAGATCCCTCCTCCTATTTGAAGCTTAATTCATAAATCTAGCAAGACTACTTTGTAAATTTCTATTTTTAGTTGACATTAATCGCGAAAATTTAAACAATGTTGGAAAAGACGGTTTAAAATACTTTATTCTTATATCTCTTAATGAGGGACATGTCAAGATAAAGTGGTATTCACTTTCCAACGAAAGTGTGTTGCACAGTATCTTTCATTTCTCGCAATATTTGTATATCTACCAATTTCAATAGCTAGCTTATTATCCGATATACGTATTTTTGTCAAACAAATTCTTAATCTATCAGTTTTGATATTTTCTAGGTAGGATTCGAATTCAAAAGTCGTTTTAAAATCTTTAAAGTAATTTAGTTTAGATGAACTATTGATGTCTGAAAACCACTTTTGAATAAATTGATCCCTCATACGGTTCTTAATTATTGGGAAATAATTGCAGTCTCGATCATAATGTGTCCAAACAAAAGAAAATCCCAAATCTGATAATTGCTGTTTAATTCTATAAACCCAGCTTGTTTATAAATTTAAAAGATGGACACAACTGTCAAAGTATTAATATGTAACTGTCAAAGTATTAATATGTAACTTTCAAAGTATTAATATGTAACTTTCAAAGTGTTTATATATAACTTTCAAAGTGTTTATATGTAACTTTCAAAGTGTTTATATACAACTTTCAAAGTATTAATATGTAACTTTCAAAGTGTTTATATACAACTTTCAAAGTATTAATATGTAACTTTCAAAGTGTTTATATATAACTTTCAAAGTGTTTATATACAACTTTCAAAGTATTAATATGTAACTTTCAAAGTGTTTATATATAACTTTCAAAGTGTTTATATATAACTTTCAAAGTGTTTATATATAACTTTTAAAGTGTTTATATATAACATTCAAAGTATTAATATTTAACTTTCAAAGTGTTTATATATAACTTTCAAGTATTAATATGTAACTTTTAACGTGTTTATATATACTTTTCAAAGTAATACTATACATTTTTCAACATATTCTGCATTTAATCAAAGTATTTTGTATTTTCTCAAAGTGCGGTTTTCCTCGGGCGAGGACTTTAATTTGATTCTTATCACGTGTCGATCAATCTAAGCTAATTCCGGATAAAGTAACATGGAAGCTGATTAAAATAGCAAATCTGCTTATAACTGGCATATCTATAATTACAGTCGACTTTGATAGGACAGCAGATGATTTTTGCATTCCTTATTATATATTTTACCAGGCCATACACAAATCAACACTTCAATTGTTACATTCATTTTGATATAAGTTGGAAATCCGATAGTCAGGACTTTGCACCCTATGAATATGTAACATCATACTATATACCTGCGTGCATGCTACGCATATGCCACGGACGGCATATATGCACCTGGTAATTTTCGTCACAATATAACCAATATGACCCTGCCTCATTTAAAGTAATAGACGTAGGGAGAGATCAGAGAGTTTAAGAGAGATTGCTGATCGAGCAGGCTGTTTCGAAGTAGGTGAGCTGTGTCTGTGGAGCTGGACGCTTGGAGGAGGTGGGCACACGTGTAATATGTATAGCAGATATAATTCAGAGATTGACACGCTGCCTATCTGGCGGAATTTGGTACTTGTGTGTTTGTTTCTTAAACAATATAAGTAACAAGAATTGCTGTAAGATGCAGCAATTGGCGCGGGAATCAGCATTTTATGGCTTAAGAAATACTATTTGATTCGAAAACCACGAAACCCGCTTTTAAATAAAATATATATATAAATATGATATACATATATGATAACAATAGTTTTTTAGTTAAATACGTTCCCAACGTATTGACCTCGATCTCCCAACATTATTATAAACATTTGTCTGCGCATGCGCGTCCCCCTATCATATTCTTAAAATAGCAAAATTTAGCACAATAACTTCGCATTTATGAAAGTATTCCCATTTTCCTAATGTAACGGTAACGGGCTATAGGTATATGTATAACTGTATCACTTCTATAGACTTGCTGTGTAAGCCGGCTTTTATAGCGACGTTGGTAGAGTGGTTGACCTTTGTGTAAAGTTAATTAAGCAACGTTCATCGCGGTGAGTGCCTGGATGGGTGACCCGCGATGGCTTAAAGCCGGTACACGTTACAAATGGTTGCAGCGGTGTTTTTAACAAACTATGGTTTTAATTTATATTTTAATTATAAAACAAATACTCGCATAAATGGACTGGTTCACTAATCTTAATATTCTATTGTAAACTCAAACGAGAATCAGTCAAGTGACGAACTGCTACGGAAATATCTGAGAGCTGACGGTAAAATACGGCGCATGCGCAAGCCCATTGCACCAGTGATAGTTTTTTCACAACCAATATGTTATCTGGTGTTGATGCACCCGCGCAATAATGAAATGGAAAAACACAACGCGAAATACATTTTAATAAACGATGCGATACCCTGTTGTGTCATAAAGAGGTCCACGTATAACGTACAATCTGATCAGGTTCTGCTCTGTTAGCAATATTGTCGTTCTATCATCCCTAATAGCTCGAGAGAACGGCAATTACAATACATCAACACTTAAACATAAGTCGGTTACCTCCCATGATATCACGGTATCAGTACAAAATAATAAAAATTATGCCCGTAAGGTATTTCTAGGTCATGGCGCTTGCGCTGTTGATGTGAACAATGAGTTTGACATTTTTGCGAGAAGTTTATTATATACGCTGAACGTATTTCGATGTTGATTGCTTCTGATAAAAGAACACTGATCAGGTGTCATCCAACTAAGAGACGTGAGGTTAGTGACACTTGCGAAGTTGATGTTAACAACGATTTTGACATTTCTGCGAGTTATTTATATTCATAATCGCTCCTGATACAAGAAATCTTAGCGGATGACATCCAATTACAATAGGTTATCCTAGCTGTGAGTACACCCGAAATCGAATGATTCTTTTTTATTTTAAATAAACGCCTAAAATTATCTATCGTTTTTCATATGGTCTTGATGAATATATAATATTAATACGAAGTCAGTTTTCATATGGTCTTTATGAATATATAATATTTAAACGAAGTCGGTTTTAATAAGGTCTTGATGAATATATAATATTGAAACGAAGGCGGTTTTCATAACATCTTGATGAATATATATAATATTTAAACGAAGTCGGTTTTTTATAAGGTCTTGATGAATATATGATATTAAAACGAAGTCGGTTTTAATATGGTCTTTATGGACATATACTATTCAAACGAAGTCGGTTTTAATATGGTCTTTATGAACATATAATATTAAAACGAAGTCAGTTTTCATATGGTCTTGAAGAATATATATTAAAATGATATGTTTTCTTTCAATCCGATATTATGCCCGATACTATCTTAGGATGTTTCAAAATATACGAATAGATATTTCCAAAACTTCAGGTAATAAAATGCAGACCTTTTTTTTTACTAAAGTTGAATTTTAGCAGCAGACGAATTTTATAAATATGGGGATAATGAGTAATTTTCCATTTTGACGCTGTGTTTTCATTTCTTTTTCTCCAAAACTGTGTTAACGAGTTAACGTTATATATGTGTATGTGTATGTGATGGGAAAACAACAAGTTCAAAATAACCGTATTATTTTATAAGGGCTTTCAACATCCTCTAATTGATTTGCAAGTGTTGTCAATATCCTATTTATGAGTATTTTTGTGTGTGCACAGCTGTCAAATTCCTCGTAATATTTTCTGCAAAGAATATTGTAATTCCCTTGTCACCAATATCGCGTTTAGGAATATTATTTGGATACCGATATTTATCTTTCAAACCCATTTTCAATTTCATTGAGCGTACTTTGATTATAGAGTCAGTCATACATAGAACACATATCGGGGCGATGCAATTTAATCAAGGAGTACATATTTGGTTAACTCTAACCCACATACAACAATTCTGATACTGACGATTTTGAAAAAGAAAAGTAATATATTGATGTGTGAATATGATGATTAATAAGAGCTGAACTATTGTGGTTAATCAATTCTCTATTGGCCACAATGTTTTTAAAAGAGTTCTGCTGCAATGGGGGTCTTGGGGCGTCTGTTTATGTAAACGGGTTAAGATAAAACACTTCTAATGCGCTCGTTGTTTTCCGTATTAACAGTATAAGGGCTCGGTGATTTCCGCCCGAAGTCGTTCGGAGATCGATATCGTATTTGTCATGTCCACTGGTAATTACCGACCAGCCCGATCCAAAACCGACCTTTAACGAATTCATACGGGAACTGCCGAACCATTAAAAGTTGTTCTACCTTAAGGCAATTTATAAGATTCATGCCAAGCACATTAAGTAAGACTAGTCCAGACAATGAGCTTTCTCCTTACCAGCAGACGATTTCGAAAACATAATGATAAGCAAAAATATGGAAATCTCTATAAATGAAGGTATAGTTTTAAATAAAACTGATAAACAATGTCGCCATTTTTCACAATGTTTTCAAACGTCGTCTGTTGCAGAGGCGTCAACAAAATTATGAATATGGGAAAGGGTTAAAGCTTTTGCGACCAGTGTAATTCAGATAACATTGCCTATCCGCCTGGTTTTATCTGAATCTACACCGTACTAAAAGAAATCACATATACTTCCAAGAAGATTCTTACAATGGTAGTACAAACATACATTAGCCCTAACCAATTTTAGACTCTTTAGACTCTTACGGAAGCCTTTGCAGCAGACGGCTTTGGAAATAATTTTGATAAAAGTAGAATTTGCTCTTAACGAGAATGTTCTCCTTTAGCCACCATGTTTTCAACTTTTCTTCAGTAAGTATACGTACGTACCTTAATACATAGAGAATGTCAATAATTTGTCCAAGATGTTTTCAAAGCCGTCTGCTGCATATGTGTTGTTTCACTTGTACCCACCATCTAAGGTTGGATTTCCCAGAACTTGGTTCCATTTTTCGTCTTCATATATTCGAGCCACATAGGGCGATTTTCAGTTTTGATACCCCTAGTTTAGAAATATTGACTGATTGGAGTTTAAAGACATTTTCAATCATATCAGGGCTGTCAGTTCACCTACCCATCATTTTCTTGGCACTCTCACACCAGTATTCCAAAGGACAGACGGATATAGCAGCCTTTCTACATAGACTGTCATCGATATGGTATTAACTAAAATTGTATTGGTTTAAAACAAGTAAGCCTATGCATGTTATCATTTCGATTACACTACGTTTCGATAGTTTATTGGCGTAACAAGGCCTTCGCCCATATTCATTTATCATGGTGTTGTTTTAACTTCGCGAGAACGGATTAATTGAGTACGAATTCTAATTGAAATCAGACCAAAATACTTCGACGTTCGAGTGATTGGTACTAAAGCAAAGTTTAGGTCTGGGTCTAAAAGCGATTGGGAATTAAAGCGAAGTCTATGTCTGGGTCTAAAAGCGATTGGGAACTAAAGCGAAGTTTAGGTCTGGGTCTAAAAGCGATTGGGAACTAAAGCGAAGTTTAGGTCTGGGTCTAAAAGCGATTGGTAACTAGAGCGAAGTCTATGTCTGGGTCTAAAAGCCATCGGGAACTAAAGCGAAGTTTAGGTTTGGGTCTAAAAGCGATTGGGAACTAAAGCGAAGTTTAGGTCTGGGTCTAAAAGCGATTGGGAACTAAAGCGAAGTTAATGTCTGGGTCTTAAAGCGATTAGGAACTAAAGCGAAGTCTATGTTTGGGTCTAAAAGCGATTGGGAACTAAGGCGAAGTTTAGGTCTTGGTCTAAAAGCGATTGGGAACTAAAGCGAAGTCTATGTCTGGGTCTAAAAGCGATTGAGAACTAAAGCGAAGTTTAGGTCTCGATCTAAAAGCGATTGGGAACTAAAGCGAAGTTTAGATCTGGGTCTAAAAGCGATTGGGAACTAAAGCGAAGTTAAGTTTTGGGTCTGAAAGCGATTGGGAATTAAAGCGAAGTCTAGGTATTGGTTTAAAAGTGATTGGGAATTAAAGCCATGTTAAGGTCTGGGTCTAAAAGCGATTGCTACTAAAGCGAAGTCTAGGTCTTGGTCTAAAAGCAATTGGGAATTAAAGCCAAGTTTAGGTCTGGGTCTAAAGGCGATTGCTACTAAAGCAAAGTTTATGTCTTGGTCTAAAAGCGATTGGGAATTAAAGCCAAGTTTAGATCTGGGTCTAAAAGCGATTGCTACTAAAGCGAAGTCTAGGTCTTGGTCTAAAAGCGATTTGGAACTAAAGCAAAGTTTATGTCTAGGTCTAAAACCAATTGCTACTAAAGCAAAGTTTAGGTCTGTGTCTAAAAGCGATTGGTACTAAAGCGAAAGTTAGGTCTGGGTCTAATAGCGATTGGTACTAAAGCGAAAGTTAGGTCTTGGTCTAAAAGCGAATGGTTCTTAAAGCGAAGTTTAGGTCTGGGTCTATAAGCGATTGCTTCTAAAGCGAAGTTTAGGTCTTGGTCTATAAGTGATTGGTACTTAAGCTAGGTTTATGTCTTGGTCTATAAGCGATTGGTACTAAAGCTAAGTTTAGGTCTGGGTCTATAAGCGATTGGTACTTAAGCGAAGTCTATGTCTGGGTCTAAAAGCGATTGGGAACTAAAGCGAAGTCTATGTCTGGGTCTAAAAGCGATTGGTACTTAAGCGAAGTTTATGTCTGGGTCTATAAGCGATTGGTACTTAAGCGAAGTCTATGTCTGGGTCTAAAAGCGATTGGGAACTAAAGCGAAGTCTATGTCTGGGTCTAAAAGCGATTGGTACTAAAGCGAAGTTTAGGTCTAGGTCTATAAGCGATTGCTACTTAAGCGAAGTCTAGGTCTTGGTTTAAAAGCGATTAGTTTAGGTCTAGGTCTAAAAGCGAAAGTTTAGGTCTAGGTCTAAACGCGTTTGCTAATATTACTTCCCTCAAATTAAATTACAACGTAATACCTTCTTAATTGATAAACCGTCTATTGTGACTCTGAAAATTCAGAAATATATCACGATCAGTATATTCATGTAGCACATAGGCAGATAAAATACTGTTCAGGAGTTTGCTTGAATCTTCTTTTCCAAAGGTGTCAAAAGTAATCTCGATCGTAAGAAGTTGTCTTACCTCGTGTAAAAACCTTATATTGATTAATCACTTTGTAAGATGATTACGAAGATAATTTATTATTTAATATAAGAAAATGCCGAAAATTAAACTTAACTTCTTTCGAAATAACAAATTAAAGGTGGTGTGCTTCGCAATTAAACGAAATGACGTCGGCTAATTGAATCTTTGATCCAGACGACTTCTAATAGGATTTTTTGTTCGTACCCAATCTCTCTCTCTCATCAACTCTTTCCGACATACACCAAATTTGCAACAACGACTTTGAAAAAACATATTGAATAAAAAAAAGAAAATTCCATATAAATGAGAGTTTAAATATTAAATTAAGTTAAAATCATTGTGGCAAAAGGAGAACTTTCTCATTATGAGCAATTTTTCCTTTTGCCACAATGGTTTCAAAAGTCGTCTGCTGCCGAGGTGTCAGAAAGCGTCTATATGTGGGAAACTGTGAAAGCCAGACCTATGATTCGCTGCAGTAGCAAATGTTCGTATAGACCAGATATCTGCTGCCTAGTTTTACAGGTCGTCTCAGAATGTGTTTTTTTGTATCATCCAATCAAAGTGTTGCCTAACATTCCTTAGGTATCAATAGCAGAGACAAGAGTTGCTGCAAGATGCAGCAATTGGCGCGGGAATCAGCATGTTATGGCTAAAGAAATACTGTTTGACACGAAACCCGATTTTAAATATATGATATAAATATATGATATAAATATATGATAGCAATAGTTCTTTAGTTAAATACGTAAAACGAAAACAAAACTATCTTTTCCCAACGTGTTGACCTCGATCTTCCAAAATTATTGTAAACATTTGTCCTTTTTTTCCCTTAATATATTCTTAAAATCGCAAAATTTAGCACAATAACTTCGAATTTATGAAAATATTCCCATTTGTCTAATGTAACGAGAACTAGGTATAGGTATAAATATCACTTCTTCAGCCTTGCTGTGAATGCCGGCTTAAAAAACTATGATTTTAATTATAAAAAAACTACTCGTATATAAATAGACTGGTTCACTAGTCTTAATATTCAATTACATACTCGGAGGAGAACCAGTCTATTGACGAACTGCTACGGAAATATCCTAGAACTGACGGTAAAATACGGCGCATGCGCGATCAAGACGATTAACACGGCGCATGATCAAGCCCATTGCACCAGTGGACGTTTTTTCTCAACCAATATATGTACTGGTGCTGATGCACCCGCGCAATAACCGATATGAATAAACGAGATAAAGGACCGGTAAGAGAGAGCATACGCACAGCTGAGATAACCGATATAAATAAACGAGAAAGAGGACTTGTAAGAGAGAGCATACACACAGCGGAGATAATCGATATAAATATTCGAGATAGAGGACCGGTAACAGAGAGCATACAGACATTCTCTCCAGTATTAACAACGGAGATAACCGATATAAATAAACGAGATAGAGGACCGATAACAGAGAGCATACGCACAGTGTCTCCAGTATTAACAGCGGAGATAACCGATATAAATAAACGAGATGGAGGACCGGTAACAGAGAGCATACAGACATTCTCTCCAGTATTAACAACGGAGATAACCGATATAAATAAACGAGATAGAGGACCGATAACAGAGAGCATACAGACATTCTCTCCAGTATTAACAACGGAGATAACCGATATAAATAAACGAGATAGAGGACCGATAACAGAGAGCATACGCACAGTCTCTCCAGTATTAACAGCGGAGATAACCGATATAAATAAACGAGATAGGGGACCGATAACAGAGAACATACACACAGTCTCTCCAGTATTAACAGCGGAGATAACCGATATAAATAATAGAGAAAGAGGACCCGGTAACAGAGAGCATACGGACAGTTTATCCAGTATTAACAGCGGAGATAACCGATATAAATAAACGAGATAGAGGACCGATAACAGAGAGCATACGCACAGTCTCTCCAGTATTAACAGCGGAGATAACCGATATAAATAAACGAGATAGAGGACCGATAACAGAGAACATACACACAGTGTCTCCAGTATTAACAGCGGAGATAACCGATATAAATAAACGAGAAAGAGGACCCGGTAACTGAAAACATACACACTGTCTCTCCAGTATTAACAGCGGAGATAACCGATACAAATAAACGAGATAGAGGACCGATAACAAAGAACATACACACAGTGTCTCCAGTATTAACAGCGGAGATAACCGATATAAATAAACGAGATAGAGGACCGATAACAGAGAACATAAACACAGTGTCTCCAGTATTAACAGCGGAGATAACCGATATAAATAAACGAGAAAGAGGACCCGGTAACTGAGAACATACACACAGTCTCTCCAGTATTAACAGCGGAGATAACCGATATAAATAATAGAGAAAGAGGACCCGGTAACAGAGAGCATACGGACAGTCTCTCCAGTATTAACAGCGGAGATAACCGATATAAATAAACGAGATAGAGGACCCGGTAACTGAGAACATACGCACAGTGTCTCCAGTACTAACAGCGGAGATAACCGATATAAATAAACGAGATAGAGGACCCGGTAACAGAGAGCACACGCACAGTCTCTCCAGTATTAACTGCCCGGCTGAATGCTATATTGTGAGTAACAAAAAACAAAAAAACACAGAAATTTAACACAAACATTTATCTTGTATTTCCGTGTCGTATTTCCTATCATATATGAATAACCAATACCAAATTATATTTGCACATACAATGAAGGAAGGAGTTGTGTCTCTTACCAAAATGTGTTCACAGTGACTTTGGCATTGACACTCGATACTTATGATTGTTTTTGTATGTCAGTTCTTGAGTTTGTTTACAATGCCATGACATCTTCCGCCGTTAAGAAGTTGTTCACTATTATGTTCACAGTGCAGAATTTCACCGAATTATAAATGGTCATTAAATAATGACAGGATGCATAATGAATAATCGAACCATTGCTCCATATAATTTTCTCAATCATATCACCTAGCCTCAACATCAAGGATAAACAATAGGTCGTACTTTATTTACATTATTTTATCAAAACATATATCGAGGGCTTGGCGTGAAACAGTTGTAACTAAAAACCTATTTTGAAAAGCTTGGTTTAGGGGCAATTTTCACACTTGTGTAAACAATGAAAATTTAGATGCCATTGCTCAGAACGAGCACTGGCACCTAAATATTCATTGTTTACCAAGAAAAATGATTTATCGCTAATAAAGACTTCATGATGAGGTGATTAACCTTGGTAACAAAAATACCAATTTTAGTTACAACCGTTTCACGCCAAGCCCTCGATATATGTATCTGTTATGTCATAATTTCAGCAAGGGGGATTAATTTGGTGTATATGTACTCTCCTATCTAAAATTAGTCATGGTTTATTTTGCGGAAGATCTCCATCAAAAGGCAGGGCTTTATTACAAAACACAGAGTATGTAAGTGGCAGGGTATAATTACAAAATCAAATATGTTTTCCGTAAAGAAGCCCAGTGGGATATCTTTCGCAATGCAATCAACTATTTGGAACAAGTCACACGAACACAAACCTTAAGTGTATGTACATTAAAGTCTTACACTGCCGAATTTCACATAGTCGATTAATCCATGTTGGAAATTGGACCACGTTTTCTTCCAAAAGGAAAGTTTGTGAATTTGTAATGTCTAAGCGGCAATCAATTCATATTTCAGGAATGCTCATTCCAGCTCTACATAAGCTGTCTCGCCTGAATTTGTATTGCTTGCAAAAACCTTTAACTGACTTTGGCAGCAAAAGGGTTAATGAGAATAAAAACCGGTATATTTCGGATTTGGTCATAGCCCTACATACAACATATGAGACTTATATTGTATTCAACTGAAACCATGTCTGTGATTTACCCTTTACTATCATAAAGCAAATCTGCAGCAGACGACTTCGAAAACATCTAGACATTTAGACAACATAAAGTAAAATCTCTTAATAAGAAAGTATGATCACGATCTATTTCTTTTTTGTCACAATGTGTTCAAACGTCGTTTACTGCTGATACGTATGTCTAAAAGCGTCTACAAATGGAAATGGGATGCGCGTTTTCCAGTCGAAAAAGCGAATACGGAATAGGGATTTTTTTTGCGACCGCGCAAATGCGCTTGACAAAAGTCCCGAAAGTCAGTTTTCGTGAGGTGTGGTCCATTTTAATAACTTTAGGTTGATTGTTGTTTTATACTAAAAAACATATTGGATTCCATTCTTGATTATTCTCATCAAGTAAAGCAGATTTATTCTCTTTGAATTCAAGTGAATACTTTCTGCCAACTTTCGTTGCAGTGCATGAATACATTTGGCTCGTTTTGGTTTACAATTTATTTTATTTCTAGTTCGGACCTGGTTCCAGTTAACACAGTTATTGTTCAGATATTCCCTTTTTGCTTGTACAGCATTTTCAGGCATTTTACAAAATGTGCAATGTACCAGGGTTTTTTCTTGATCAAACAAATTATCGCAGATTTCAGGAAAATGCAATTGCTTTTCAGAATTAGAAATGTTGTTATTTCACTCAACGATTCCCTAACATTTTTACCATTAATCACCGAGCTTTCTACTTTTATCTCAATGTCAATCAGTATAACGCGTTATTTATGTTACTGGTAGCATAGCCACTGGCTTATATGCGGTTCTTCCAAGGGCTAGGAGTAGTATTTACATACACGATTGGTGAACAGCATATACCTATATTAGACTGTGCGCATGCAGACCGCTCTTGGTCGATACTTATGCACTACACTTTTAAATACGGTCATTGCGATCAACTTAAATGGTGTTTAGAATAATGTTCAGCAGGATAAAGGTTAGCTCTTTCAGCGCCTAAGGCAATATTGAGGTTTTTGCAAACAATACTGATTCAGGTGAGTCAGCTCGTAACGAGCTGTCTCACCTGAAATCAGCATTGTTTGCCTTTTAGTTATCAAAATAGTACAAAATTGTATTACATGAGAAATGGAGACGCCCGATTCTGAACATGGAACAGTCTACTTTAAATAATTCGGCGCTGAAAAAGTTAACACGTTCAAAGAAGCAATGATAGATAGTGGTTGTTCGTGTGCTCGCCTATGTAAATATGTATTCACGTCAATGTGTTAGTCTACGTATATGTGTGGTATCTTCAATGTGCTCGCTTATGTAAGTGTGTGGTCGCGTCCATTTGGTCGTCTATGTAAATGTGTGGTCTCATATGTAAGTGTGTGTTCACGTCACTGTGTTAGTCTACGTACATGTGTGGTCTCTTCAATGTGCTCGCTTATGTAAGTGTGTGGTCGCGTCCATTTGGTCGACTATGTAAATGTGTGGTCTCATATATGTAAGTGTGTGTTCACGTCAATGTGTTAGTCTACGTACATGTGTGGTCTCTTCAATGTGCTCGCCCATGTAAGTGTGTGGTCGCGTCCATTTGGTCGCCCATGTAAGTGTGTGTTTACGTCACTGTGTTAGTCTTTGCAATGTACTCGTTAATGTAAATGTGTGTCCAGTTGAATGTCCTCGCCGATGAAAACATACTTCAAACTTATTTGAGACACAACGCACTAGAGTCGATATTCAGATGTTTGAAGATGAATGCAATTACTATCCAATCCTATGCATGTACAGTCAGTTTTGGACATAACTGTTCCCCAGGTGGCCGTTTTATTAATATGGTCCTAGTAAGAACCATGATAAAACGGGCCCCGGAGTATATAAGGAAATGAGTACAACTACATTTCGAACAGACAAAACCTGATCAGAATGCCTACATTCTGATCTTATCCTTCGCTGGTCGCAACAATAAAAAGAACGGTCTCATTCAAATTTTGGTAATCCTTCCAAAGAAATATATGTTTGTTTCTTTTAACTCACATGAACGGAAAAATACATTTGAAAACAAACTAGAATACAATTCTCAATTCGCTTTAAGATGACAAAAAAAAACCACACGACTATCCCAAATATGATACACGCACCAATTATTACGTCTGGACGAAAATCTAAAAATGATTATACCTTGATGAATAGATTAAACTTTAACACGTGTTGTATCTCCCGAATAAAACCTTATTCTAAAATATCGTTCTGGTAAGTCGAGACAATTTCGATCGAGTAGTGGTAGAGCGCCCACCTCAGGTTCGGAAGGTTGCGCCTTCATAAACTTCGTAGCCAATTTAGACTTGTGTTCGCAGACAATCAAAGTACCGTTTTGAACATTTTAGTAAACTTTGTCTGGCTTCCTGCACTTAAAAGACACTTTAAACGAATTAAATTTAAAGCACGCAATAGGGGACCAGGACATTCTCGGAAGATCAAACGAGCTTCAAACACTAAGATACCAATTATTATGTCTGGATTGTATCCAGTAAAAATGTATTTTAATGACGAAAATAGACCAATTAACCCGTGATCTGTAATTGAAATTTTAGAATATAATGGCGAATCTAGGAAAATGATAGAATATTTTAGAGTAATTAAGACGAAGCACGAAAGTCATTTATTCGAAACATATGACATAATACTGGTTGGATAAATGTTTGATGTATAAAATATGACATAATACTGGTTAGGTTGGATAAATGTTTGATGTATAAAATATGACATAATACTGGTTTCTAATATTGAAGTTGCTACTAGAGTGAAGTATAGGTCTTGGTATAAAAGCGATTGCTACTAAAGTGAAGTTTAAGTCTTGGTCTAAAAGCGATTGCTACTAAAGCGAAGGTCTTGGTCTAAAAGCGTTTGGTTCTAAAGCGAAGTTTAGGTCTTAGTCTAAAAGCGTTTGGTTCTAAAGCGAAGTTTAGCTCTGGGTCTAAAAGCGATTGCTACTAAAGCGAAGTTTAGGTTTTAGTCTAAAAGCTTTTGGTTCTAAAGATAAGTTTAGGTCTTGGTCTAAAAGCGATTGTTACTAAAGCGAAGTTCAATGCTGAGTCTAAAAGCGTTTGGTTCTAAAGCGAAGTTTAGAATTGGGTCTAAAAGCGTTTGCTAATATTACTTCCCTCAAAATAAATTACAACGTAATACTTTCTATACATCAAGAATAAACAATAGGTCGTACTTTATTTCCATTATTATACCAAAATATTTGAAGTGAAACATATATTTGTATCGCATAACCGATACATGTCAAACTAGTTCCGAAATCGACATGTCATAATTTCAGCAAGTGGAATTAATTTGGAGTACTCTCCTATCTAAAATTAGTCATTTTGCGGAAGAACTCCATCAAATGGCAGGGCTATTACAAAACACAGAGTATGTAAGTGGCAGGGTATAATTACAAAATCAAGTATGTTTTCCGTAAAGAAGCCCAGTGGGATACTTTTCGCAATGCAATCAACTACTTGGAACAAATCACGCGAACACAGACCTTAGGAGTATGTACATTAAAGTCCTACACTGCCGAATTTCACATAGTCGACTAATCCATGTTTGAAATTGGACCATTCCATTTTTCGTCCAAAAGGAAATATGGAAAATTGTAATGTCTAAGCGGTTACCAATGAATATTTCAGGAGAGACAGTTCTATATGAGCTGTCTCGCCTGAATCTGTATTGCTTTCAAAAGCCTTTAATTGATTTTGGCAGCGAAAGGGTTAAAGAGAATAAAACCGGTATATTTCGGATTTACTCTCATACAACAAATCTGCAATAAACAACTTCGAAAACATCTAGGCAAAATAATGCAAAATCTCTTAATAGAAAAGTATTATCACGATCTATTTCTATTTTGTGACAATGTGGTCAAACGTCGTTTACTGCTGATACGTATGTCAAAAAGCGTCTACAAATGGAAATGGGATTCGCGTTTTCCAGTAGAGAATAAGAAATAGGTGGGGGTTTTTTGCGACCACGCATACGCGCTTGACGTTTAGGTCGGGAAATCCCGAAAGTCAGTTTTCGTGAGGTGTGATTCACTTAAATAACATCTAGTTGATTGTTGTTTTATACCAAAAAAACAAAAAATTGGATTCCATTCTTGATTATTCTCATCATGTAAAGCAGATTAATTTTCTTTGAATTCGAGTGAATAGTTTCTGCCAACTTTCGTTGCAGTGAGTGAATATGTTTTGTTTGTTTTGTTTTGGTTTTACAATTTAATTTATTTCTAGTTCGGAGGTGTTTCCAGTTCACGCAGTTCTTGTGGAGATATTGCCTTATAACTTGTACTGCATTTCCGGGCAATTTACACATTGTGCAATGTTCGAAAATGGTACCCGGATATTTCTAAACCAAACAAGTTACCGCAGATGTTAGGAAAATGAAATTGCCTTTTCACTCAACTACTGCCTTAAATTGTAACCATTAATCACAGAGCCTCTTACTTTTATCCCTCTGTAAATCATTATCACGCGTAATTTATGTTTTTTTTGTTTTTTTGGGGTGTTACGCTGTTTTCAACATTATTTCAGCTATATATCGGCGACAGCTCACTTTGTCATGATCCATTAGTAAACAAACCAGTATTAGGCTAGGAAAGGTGCCTTGCCCATGGGAACTCCATCGCCATGACCAAAGCACCACGACTGGAGCTCGAACCCGGGACGCCAGGTTTCAAATATCCGACTCCAACCACTAGACCACGACGGATTCCTGTAAGTTATGATACTGGTAGCGTAGCCACTGGTTTGTATGCGGTTCCTGCAAGTTGTATTAACATGAATACACGATTGGTGGACAGTATTGACCGAAATAAGACCGTAGGCATGCAGACTAGTCGTGGTCTTACTAATGCACTACTCTTTTAAATACTGTTATTGTAATAAATTTAAATGTTGTTCAAAATCAGGATAAATGTTAACTCGTTCCCACATAAGCACATATTCAGCAGACGGCTTGGAAATCATCTAGAACAAAAATTATATATATAAAAAAATATTAAAATAATAAAAGAGTTGAGGACATTGTGACAAAAGGAGAAATTGCTCGTTACGAACAATATATCCTTTTGTCACAATATTTTCAAGACTCGTCTGCTGCAGAAAGTGCCTAAATGTGGGAAGGGGATAAATCGTTCAAAGGCGCAATGATATGAATGGGTTATAGTATTCCGTGTGTTCGCCTATGTGAATATGTGTTCACGTCCGTGTGCTCGCCTATTTGAATATGTGTTCACGTCAATGTGCTCGCCTATGTGAATATGTGTTCACGTCCGTGTGCTCGCCTATTTGAATATGTGGTCACGTCAATGTGCTCGCCTATGTGAATATGTGTTCACGTCCGTGTGCTCGCCTATTTGAATATGTGGTCACGTCAATGTGCTCGCCTATGTGAATATGTGTTCACGTCAATGTGCTCGCCTATGTGAATTTGTGTTCACGTCAATGTGCTCGCCTATGTGAAAATGTGTTCACGGCCGTGTGCTCGCCTATGTGAATATGTGTTCACTTCGATGTGCTCGCCTATGTGAATATGTGTTCACGTCCGTGTGCTCGCCTATGTGAATATGTGTTCACGTCAATGTGCTCGCCTATGTGAATATGTGTGCACGTCAATGTGCTCGACGGAATTCACCATGACCGAGTGGTTAAGCGTCTTGGATTTGGAACCCGTGTTCGATCCCGGGTCGCGGCAATCATGTTGGAGTTCCCTTGAGCAAAGCACATTTATCCAGGGATCATGACTAAGTGCTAACCTATCTAAATGAGTTTGTATGTGTTCATTTCATAGTGCCCTCCTATATATATATGTCTTCATTCGTTAATTTCAATATGGTGTCACTTAAATATGCTTTCCTACAGTATGTAAATGTGTTTTCAAATCAATGTTCTCGTCTATTTTAATGTTGTGCTCTTTGCAATGTACTCGTCAATGAAAATGTGTATTCGATGCAATGTGCTCGCCGATGAAAATTTACTTCAAACTTCGTTGACCCACAACGCACTAAAGCCGACATGCAGATGGTTGAAGATTAAGGCAATTACTATCCAACAGGGGCGTAGCTCCCCTTTAGGCACTGTAGGCACGTGCCTTCACGTTTCTTTCCTAAAAGTGCACCAACATGCAGCTGCGGCGATACACATCTGCGTAATGTATCGGCCAGATCAGCCTGCGCTGTCTGCGCAGACTGATCCGGCCGATACATTCCGTCTAAGGGAGGATAGATAGAGTTGTGATTCCTGAAACAGATAATCCACAGGAGGCGAAAAGTGTCTATCCGGATAGGCCTGTGTGGCATGATTATGCTGATCCGGGTCGATACTTTATGCAGAGTCCACAATGCTGATTTTCTCACGAGACGGCCTACACATTGATTATTGCCAACCTACGCCCCTGTCCAAGCCTACATGTGTACATGTTGTGTCTTTATGGGCAAAACCAGAGTCTTTAAAATAACAAGTACAACTTTATTTCGAAAAAGTGAATTCCTGATCAGAATGACTGGAGGTTCATGCTGCTCTTATTCGTCGCTTGTCGCAATGTTCAAAGAATCGGTTTTTAAGATGTCTGATTCTAATTGTGTAATTTGTTGCAAAGATATAGTATTGTTTCTTTTAACCGACATAAACTAAAATAAAAAGACATTTAAAAACAAATTAGAATCAAACAATCAATTCGCTTTGAAACGACAAAAAGCACACGAACTATCCCAAATCTGATACACGCACCAATTATTACGTCTGGGTGATACTCTAAATATGGTGTAGTCCGACTTTAATGAATAAAATAAACATAAACACGTGCAGTCTCTCCGGAATAAAACTGTTTTCTGAAATATCGTTCTAGTAATTCGAGACAATTTCGGTCGTGAAATTGTAGAGCGTCCGACTCAGGTGCGGGAGGTCGCGGGTTCGATCCCCGATCGGGTCATACCTAAGACTTTATTAATTGCTTTCCCTCATTGGTGCTCAGGATTGAGTGATTATGATATCGCCTGACTCGCTGGCGTCGAGATAAATGTACCAGTAAGACTTGTAAGTTATAGAAATAAACCGACGTAATATAAATGAACATTTGTTGAAATTGGCGTAAAACGATATATAAACAAACAAACGAAAAACCAAGTCGAGACTGAGAATTCAGGTATAACAATGTTTAAAGTCTGAAAGAAAGAATTAGATTTGTAATTTATTTCATAAACTTCGTAGCCAATTTAGAAGTGTGTTCGCAGACAATCGACGTACCGTTTTGAACATTTTAGTAAACTTTGTCTGGCTTCCTGAATTTAAAGGACACTTAAACGAATTAAATTGAAAACACGCAATAGAGGGTCAGGACAATCTGGGAAAATCACACGAGCTTTAAACACTAAGATACCAATTATTACGTCTGGATTGTATCCAGTAAAAATGTACTTTAATGACGAAAATAGACCAATTAACCCATTATCTGTAATTGAAATTTTAGAATATAATGGCGAATCTAGGAAAAAGTATTGAATAATTAAGATGAAGCATAGCACGAAAGTCGTTTATTCGAAGGATATGACATAATACTGGTTAGATAAATATGATATAATACTGGTTAGATAAATATGACATAATACTGGTTAGATAAATATGACATAATACTGGTTAGATAAATGTTTGACGTATGCATTACTATTGAGACTTAACTCTTTCAGCGCCGAATTGTTTAAAGTAGAATATTCCATGTTCAAAATCGGGCGTCTCCATTTCTCATGTAATAAAAGTGTTGGACTATTTTAATAAATAAAAGTCGAACAATGCTGATTTCAGATGAGACAGCTCGTTACGAGCTGGCTCACCTGAATCTGCATTTGGTGCAAAAACCTCAATATAGCCTTTTGCGCTGAAAGAGTTAAAAACACGCATCATTAAAAGAAAATTTGATTCGAACATTTTGTTTAAAATCGCGCACAACAGTTTAGATATTTAAATAGATTACCCCTTTACCATATGCAGACGCATTCTGAAGCTTATAAGCAGACGACTTATAAAAACATTGTCACAAAAGAAGCAATTACTGACAAGTTTTCAAATCTTTTCAATAAGTACTCTTTTAATTCCATAGATTTTGAATAATTATGTAGATGTTAACAAAGCCGTCTCCTTCAGATGTGTGGTAATTGAGAAAACTTTAACGTAAGCCAGTTTCCATCAACGAAATATAACTTACCGAGGTCTTCAACCAATCCAATCAAATACTATAAATCTGTCACATGGAATATTGGAGTTAGGAGATAAGCATAATGCTAAAAACCTCATCTACATTTATATATGTGACAAATAACTAGATTCACAAACAGATATCGAGAATTTCTATGGATTCGGATATTCATCAAACATTTTCAAACTATTAATCCAAATCTCTAACAGTAACGAGTAAATTGAAATTATCAAGAACGCAATAACGATTCATTCACGAAAAAACGGCGGGCACAGTTTTTGACCCATAATTCACTCTGTCAGTGCCAATGGGATAATGGACGTTTTTGGCAAACAATATAGATCCAGGTAAGTCAACTCGTAACGAGCTGTCTCGCCTGAAATCAGCATTGTTTGCCTTCTAGTAATTAAAGTATTCCAAAACTCTTGTAACAAGAATTATGAATTTTCCCGATTTTGAAAATGGAAGAGTCTACCACTTAAAGAGTTAACTAGATATTCTCATATCTCACCCGCGGCCAAGGTGAGACGAAAGCGGCATTTGACCTCGTTGGGTTGATGCGGAATCTGTTCGACGTGCACGCATGTGTCAGAATAAACATTGCAGCAAACATGTCTGAATGTCTATAAATGAAAATGTAATTATTTGAAAGAGTTGAAAGCATCATTGCAAACGGAGAAACTACTCATTATCAGCAATATCACATTGTGTCACAATGTTTTCAAAAATTATTATTTGTAGACGGTTCGAATTTCTTTCTACAAGGGGTAAAGGATTAAAACGGAAATAAAAAGCGATCTAGACAAACATATGAAATACCTCTCTACTCGCTAAAAGAAATTCAACTCTTTAACGCGTATACTCTGACATGATTTACCTCCATTTCCTTTGAAATAGCTACAGTCGAGTTCTTTCTTAGAATTTCTATATGTAAACAGTAAAAAGCAAAAGTCAATGACTTTTCAACTGAGTACGGTGACAAGGAATTGATGCTGTATTCCTGCTTGGGAAGCACATACAGTAGTATGTGTGCGAAATCCATCTGTAATATGCGGTGTTTATTTTACAATAAAGGGTTAACTCATACACAGTAAATTTGAATTGGTTCCTGTAGATAGAACCGTTTCGTCACTGTCTTGTGTAAAGTGCTGTTGCGCTGTTTTTTTGATACAATGTTATTATCACTGGCTTGCTTGGCATATTTAACACTTTAGTAGAAAGGACATACGAAGCTGACAATACATAAATTATATAAGCATGAACTATGCTTACTTGCGAAAGCTTTTATTTTATATTAATATGATTAATGAGTATTTCATCCCGTGTTGTCATACATATTGAAGTAGGTCTTGGCTGCCAAGAATACGAATTCAAACATTAAGTCGGTTTTCGTACACAGTCCTAATTACCAAACAGGATACCATTGTGAATGCCGTATCGTGTAAAACATTAGGTTGACAGCAAATACGAAATAGGGTTAATGGGAATAAAGACAAACAAGTTCGATCGGAGAATGTTGACGGAGCCTAATTAGGCTAGTAGAGATCTTACCGAGAACGAATTAAATCTTGCAAACCACTGAAGCCAATTTACAGGGCCTTTCTTTTACTGGTGTACATCGGTAATGAGCTTTTTCTGTGAATACGTCTCAATGTTCTGTTAAGATGCCAACAAGTGCATACAATACAGTTTCAGAGGGGAAAGAGGTCACTCATGTTATTGGTCTTACTAAGAACCAATTAAACTTTGCAATGCAGGGAAACCAATAACCTTTTTTCACGTACGTTTATATGAGCTTACTCCATACATATGTTTCGTGTTGTTGTTAAGGTGACTGCATGGAATTATTCCAAGCTTAATACTTCCATACACGTACGGCAGTGTATAATTTAAAGTCGTCTGCTGCAGATTCGTTGTATGTTTTAATTTGTGCCAAAGCTCGTGATTTATTGCAACTTATATTTTACTATTGATTGAATGTTTGGTATTTTACGCCGCTTTCAACAATTTTTCAGTTATAGCATAATTTTCCTGGGTAAGTTACCAGTGCTACTGGTCCAATTATCCTGACACCAGTCAGTCAGTCGTTATGTTAATCCCATTCGAGCCTGAGCACCAAGAAGGGCATCCATTACTTTGAATTTTCCTAAAAGAAGATTCATCAGCGGCTAATAATCGTCTACGAAATGAGGATAGTAATCAACATAGAAAAATGAGTTTCTTAATAAAAAAGAAACTGATTTTAAAACAGCTATTGACTATCAGTGTACACTTGTATCCAATAGCACGAGTATACTGAGGGCTTGGCGTGAAACGGTTGTAACTAAAAACCTATTTTGAAAACCCTGGTTCATGGGCAATTTTGATCCCTTTGTAAACAATGCAAATTTAGGTGCCATTGCTCAGAACGAGCAATGGCACCTAAATTTCCAATGTTTACCAAGAAATATGATTTAACGCTTTTAAATACTTTATTGCAAGGTGATTAACCTTGGTAACGAAATACCAATTTTAGTTACAACCGTTTCACGCCAAGCCCTCGATACGACGTATATGGCGATTAAACCCTTTCCAACATACTAACAAATTTGCAGCAGACGAATTTGAACTTTGTTTACACCAGTTTTGAAAATGTCTATAAGGTAGAGTTTTTATTCTTGAAAAGAGTTGAAAACATTGTGTCACAAGTCATCTGAGGCTTTAAAACGCGTTAAAGTGCGGGAAAGGGTTAACAAAGCATGCGACAGAATATAAGGGCTGACATTTCCATGAGCTTGTTTCAAATAAAGAAATTAAATTGAGTAGGCGACGTGACCTATGTCTTAAATGCTGATTCGACATTGATAAGAAGAGGGAATACTTTCTATTGAAATATCAAATTGCAGTCTTCTTTTGAGAAGCTCTTATATTATATCAGACGGTTTATCATCGTCTTTTAAACTGCCTATTAACAAAGACCTGTCAAAGGACATCATAGCCTGCCTGCTAGGGATTAACTGGTAGAAGTGTTGTGCTGCTAACTCCGACACGGTTAACGATGCCGGGGGGAAATGCATCTGGTTCACACTACTTGGACACACTCCTGGAACACGAAAATGTGACTCATTCCTGGGATACACAATCTTGACACACGTTTCTTGCACACACGCCTTGTACATTCTTGATACACATTCCCGATACACAATCATGGCACACATTTTTGAGATGCACTTCTGTGACACACTTCTGGCATACACTTATGACGTACATGTACGCTCATGTGATATACTTTTTGGAGTCACCCATTCTTTAAATACACTCCTAAAACACATTCCTTGGGAAACATGCATGAACATGCTCATGGACACACTCCTCCTGAGCATATCATTAAATTCCTTCGGGAGAAAATTGGCAGTTCTACGTTTGGTTTCAGCACCCCAAAATGGGAAGCATATAAACATGTGATACCATGAATTAGAAACCAGCCAATACTACCGGCAAATGCATTCTTATTATTATATATTTTTGAAATTCACTATCCCATATGCTGGACGAGAAAACATACACGACATTAACATCTGACGAGTAGCATACAGTGAAGACGAAGTTCCGCGTTCAAGGTGTAAAACCAAAGATGTAACCTCCGTCGAAAGAATAGGCACGTAGCCCCGCGGAGATGTGTTAAGACCATATATCGCCTGACACGAGTGAGCTATCTGTAATTGATTGATTGGACTTTACACTCATTTTCAACGGTATTTCAATTATATCACGGCGACCAGTTCACCTACCGTGTCTTTGCAGTTGTCTCGCGCCAGTACACCACATAACGTTCTTCCCAGACGACACACTACATTCCAAGGCTAGTAATGAAAGACGAATGACGCTTGTCACAATTACTTTTGGCACTCATCGGAAAGTTTGACGAGCAGGGAGTTGAAGCCCCGACGCTTGGTTGATAGGCATCGTCGTTACCGACAGAGCTATTGAAGCTAAACTAAACAATTTAAAGCTTAAATCGAATTCCTGAAGAATCAACGATCATCTCGATGCCACGTTTTGGGATTTGAAGCCCCGACGCTGGGTTGATAGGCATTGTCGTTACCGACAGAGCTATATAATCTGAACTAAACAATTTAAAGCTTAAATCGAATCCCTGAAGAATCAACGATCATCTCGATGCCACGTGCGTTAATTGATATTAGGTAAAAAATGACCACATTTGAAAAGACGCCAAAAAAAATTGAAACGTTATTGCATTTAAATTCAATAATTAAAAGACAAGTTAATTGTTTAATCTGGGGTGCCAAATGATTATCAGAAGTTTATTTAATTTGGTGAGAGATAAAAGCAAAAACGGGCAGTGATTGAAATTACAAAAAACTAAAAGACGATATTTTTCCGTTTATCTTAAATGGTATTTTTATAGATTATTTTTAAAACTATATTTTTAAAACTGTTAAATCAAATAGAACATTAGCACTGCGAATTCATTAGACAGTTTAGCATAATTTGGGCCAAAGGAAAAAATAATATAATTGTTGCTCTCCCTAAAATAGTTTGAATACCTATATTGCATTGAAGTCAATGAAAAACAACATACTGGACTCGAACTTCGAAAGGGATGCTTAATACATGCTACATTATACAGCTATTTACTCCTCTTGAGGTCAATTAAAACCCCTCATCAAGGGATTCGAGCTCGGGACATTTGATGCGAAAGGCTGACGCCCCAAAGAAATAACTTAAGTATTTCAGTAAACCAAACGATATCTGAGACCTCTGTACATGGACCTGTTAGAGGAGATGTTACTCTAAATGAGCCATTCTCCTGTAATAACAATTAAACGGTGCATCATGAAAAATACCCTTAACGTGAGTATTACACGCGTGGAAAACAACATTCCCGCGTATCAATGCTAAGGATCGAAATGGATTATGCTTTTCAGAACTATTCTTGAAATCTTCTCTGCCGAATAATCGAAAACATTATAGCCAGAGCTGACTGCGCAACTGCGCTGGCTGATCTGGATGCACTTTTATTTAAATGCCCTGTGTTTTTTTTTGAAGAGCGCCATTCATTTTTGTTTGCCATTGGAGTTCGTTCACTATCTCAATTACGATTTCACTCTTCAGAATATATCACACGAATGATGATGACTTTCTTTAACTGTTTTCAGTTTGACAAATCCTACAAATGGCTCCTCAAGTAACGAATTAACACTTTCCGACTTACAACTAATTTGCAGCAACCACAATTTGAAAACATGTAAGCAGAAGTATGGAATATCTATAGAAATGGAAGTCTTATTGTTGAAAGATGCTGGCAAATGAAACACTTCCCAAGTTGCTGAAGTGTTACTAGAATTCGTCAACTGCAAGTGTGTCTAATACGTCTGCACATGGGTTAAGATCAACGGTTTATCGAACCTGATATGTTGAGAGTCTTGCTTTTAAAACATCTGTTGAACATGTAACATCTTAACATTTGAAGGCCTATGTCAAAATCCAAAGTTGAAAATTACTACCTTTTAGTCGTTTAGGGTAGATTTTCCTTTTTATCACGATGTTTTAAACAATGTCAACAACACATAGGCGTCAACGTTATATGTATCATTTGGGATACATTAAACAATCAAGACAGTTTCATTGCTCAATTGGGAGGAAGACATAATGAGAAATGTTACAGAATTGCGGTCCCACAGTGGAACATAACACGTGTGTTATCACCAGTGTTATTGGATTAGGGAGTTAACAAGTGTGTCCTAATTACGTTACAGTACACTGTAAACAACTTACAATCCATGGCACGCGAAAACAGTATGGTGCGAACAGAGTTATTATTTTTAGGGGTATATAGCAATCACCCTGTCCGTCCGTCCTGGTGACCGAGTACTTGTGGGGTGTTTTTTTTTTTTATAACGGGTATCTTATTTACATAATTTTATTAATGCTATTCATTCCGTAAAAGGGGAATAATTACGGAATGAATAGCATACTTGTGGGTTGCATCCCACAAGTTTGAAACAAAAGAAATAACCCCACACTTCATGGGTACGTCCGTCCGTCCGTCAGTCTGTCTGTCCATATGTCTTGTAAGCGCAACTCCTCCTTAACGGCTGGACAGATTCTGATTTACACAGTTGCAGTACAAAACCTGAGGATGTGCATGAAGTAAGATTATCCCGGTCGAAAATATATCCGTCCGTCTGTCTCCATATGTCTTGTAAGCGCAACGGGGGTATCCTTTAGTGAGTTCACTCACAGTTCTAGTTTTTATTTGTGTTTTACACCGTTTTTAACAATATTTGATATATATCACGGCGACAAAACACTCTTTTATGATCCCTGTGTGATATAAGCCAGTACTAAGCTTGAGAAAGGTCCTTATTCAACAGCCTACGACCTTGAATGTAGTGAGACAAACAGAAACGGCTCAGACGACCATGTGAATACGCGCAGTCTAACCAGAGCCTTCACGGTCCGTCTACACTGAGAAAGAAAACGTCTATTCGTGAATGTCATGTAATACCTGTTAATGCTTTCCCTTGAAATCAAAACTATGTAGACGACATTGAAACTATTTTAGTAAATAGCATGAACAATCTCTATAATTCTAAGTACCATCATTAAGCAGAGTTGAAAACATTGTTGCAAACGAGGAAATCTTAATGATGAGCCACTACTCCTCTTGTCATGCCGTTTTCATATGGCATATGCTGCAGATGCGTCGAAATGCGTCTGCATTTCGGATAGGGTCTAACGTGACGCCGTTTATATGCTACAGATGGGATATTTATTGCCTGGCACGGTACCTCGAACATCATAAGGGATGCTAAATACATGCTACATTATACAGCTATTTACTCCTCTTGAGGTCAATAGTGAAAAACTATTCTTCCAAGTCAATGACTATTGACCCGAAATAGAGAACTATTGACCTCGACTTCGTCTCGCTCATTAGTTCTCTATTTCGGGTCAATAGTCATTTGCGAGGAAGCATAGTTTTTCACCATTGACTCAAAAGGAGTAAATAGCTGTTTTATTATATATCTTCATGAAAAACGCATATTTTAACAAGTTTATTTACATGTATTACATTGCTGTCATCATTTTAATTGGGAAAATATAAACACAGGATTATTATTAAAACGGTCCATTGTTGTTGTGTTGTCATGAGAGCGTTCTGAATAGTATGCTATTGACTCGAAAATGAACTATTGGACCGGAATTTTAGAATAAAAGCGAAAAGGAGTCAAATAGTCATTTTTTATTGAATCACACGTGACTGCTTCTCATCCAATCAAATACTTTGATTCATAGTAGGTATATTATAATCCTGTTTATATCATATTTGTAATTAATTTATTCTTTACCGCCTCGGTTGAATTATTTGTGTACCAAATATTTTAAAATTGGTGGTAAGGGTTTACTCCGTGGCACGGGGTTAGCTTTACGAGTTACTTGCTGGTGTCAGGATAAAAGGACCAGAACGTCTAATAACTTACCCTGGAAACGCCATGATATAACTGGAACTTTGATGAAAGCGGTGTTAAACGCAAAACGATATATATTATTTAAAGTCTGTTATGGTGTATATATGTACCTTTAGTACAAGACATGTACACTACATGTAAGTAGTCGTTTTGGGAATGATCTGCTTTTATTGTAAGAGTGGCGAAATACACCAAATAATCATTCACAGGGGCGTAGCTGCCTTTAGGCACTGTAGGCATGTGCCAACACATTTTTTCTCAAAATTCCCCAGAGACCATACCAATAAACAAAACAAATGATTCAGTAAGGTAAAAAATAACCACAAAAGCGTTTAATTGGGATAATCGTGAACAACATGTACCGCCTTGCTTTGATTTGAGTATAGGAAACAGGGGCGTAGCTCCCTTTAGGCACGTGCCTACACTTTTTTTTCTAAAATTGCCCCAAGATACACATCTGCGTAATGTATCGACCAGATCATCCTCCGCTGTCCATCCGGGTACGCCTGTGTGGCATGCGTAGGCTGATTCTTTGCATGGTCATTAATCGAACAAAATTCACCCACTTGCGGAAAGAAATAGCTTTCGAGAAAATCTGTGAATAATTCGACTCCGAAATAAAGTGATTCACGCGGACCCGACCGTATTGGATAATTGTCAGACTCATTTTTCCATGGAGAGCAGCCATATCTTCCATTGTATAGTCTTTTGTATGACCAGGCCGGGGATCGAATCCGCCGTCAATAAGAAAATGCACAAGTTGGCATTGAATTGTGTAGTTTCAGATCATCTTGGCAGTCTAATCAAAAGCTACACACATTGACAGAAGCTTCCTAATCATACAGACCTCTGTACATATTGTGACAGAAGTATAAATTGCTCAATATCTCTCCCTTTTCCTCTTTGTTTTCAAATTAATGCAATAACAGTCATTTCGCTTATTGAGATATTCCATATTGTGTACCTAATAAGTAATTATGTTATAGGTGTGTGCTGCATATTTGTATATGTTAACGGGTTATGTGAGTGATATGAGACAGTGTGTATCGAGGGCTTGGCGTGAAACGGTTGTAACTAAAAACCTATTCTGAAAACCCTGGTTTAGGGGCAATTTTGACCCATTTGTAAACAATGCAAATTTAGGTGCCATTGCTCAGAACGAGCAATTTCCATTATTTACCAAGAAAAATGATTTAACGCTTATAAAGACTTTATGGCGAGTTGACTAACCTTGGTAAAAAAATACCAATTTTAGTTACAACCGTTTCACGCCAAGCCCTCGATATATTGATTAGACTGTGTGGATGTACCTTCTCAACTACATTTATGTATGCACTGTTCAGAAGAGTCAACGTGTACAATTTCCCTTAGGGTAATTTGCCATTTATTCATGAACGTTCTATGTTTACTTCGATTTTACAAGTTTTGTCGAAGGAATCCGAATGTAGGTCTTCCTGTGCACGTGCTCATTGGATAGTGTGTTCATTGGCTGCGGGTTTGACGGACATTTAACGAGTTTTTTTCGAAGAAAGCCGAACGTCTTTTTTTTGCACCTCCTCATGCGCATGTGTTGTCATAAGTTGCATGTTTGACGTACATTTAAGCGCCTCGGGTGTGTAGTAGTTGAGCGTCTGCCTCGGGTGTGTAGTAGTTGAGCGTCTGCCTCGGGTGTGTAGTAGTTGAGCGTCTGCCTCGGGTGCGGGAGATAGCGGGTTCGATCCCGGCCGGGTCATACCAAATACTTTAAAAATGGAATTAATGGCTGCCCTCCTTGGCGCTCATAGATGTGGCATTAGCATCGCGACTGACTGCTGGTGTCAGGGTAAATGGACCGGAAGTACTGGTATTTTACCAAGGAAACGCCGTGATATAACTGAAAAAAATGTTGAATCAATCAATCAATCAATCATTTGACGGACATTTCACGAATTTCGTCGAAGAGAAACGAACGAATAACACAGACCGGAGATTAACTAGGATCGGTTTTCTTGTTGCCCTGTATTCACGAATTAAAGCGAACGATTGACGTAGGTCGAAGATTGCCGATGATCAATTTTCGTGTGGCACTGTCTCATATGTTTTCATTGACCTCTTTGACGGCAATTTTACGAACTTTGTCGAAGAGAAACGAACGGATGATACAGGCCAGAGATTACTGAAGGTCGGGTTTCCTGTGGCACTGTCTCATATATTTTCCTTGACCCCAGTGTAGAGGACAATTTACACTGTCTTTATGGCATCGTTGAAACTGCAGACAGATACATCAAGTACCATCACGGAATATTTAACTCAATTCAACTCAATTTTATTCAGCAAGTCGGCACATAAAAGCATAGGCCATTTACAAGTACATATCAAGGGATTGGCGTGAAACGGTTGTAACTAAAGACCTATTTTGAAAACTCTGGTTTAGGGACAATTTAGGCCCCTTTGTAAACAATGCAAATTTAGGAAATTTCCATTGTTTACCAAGAACAATTATTTAACGCTTATAAAGACTTTATGGCGAGGTGATTACCCTTGGTTAAACAATACTAACTCTAGTTACAACCGTTTCACGCCAAGCCCTCGATATTATATACACGTACAGAATATGGCCCAATGACGTAAAAATACATTCATTTAAATGATTTACATATACAAATACAAAGATCAATTCTAATTTGCAAAAGAAGTACTATTATGTTTAGGTAGATATGATTCAAGTTCTAAAGAAGTCTTAAATTGTGTCGAAGAGAATCGAATGATTGACGCAGGTCGAAGATTGCCGAACGTTGATTTTCCTATGGCACTGTCTCATATGTTTTCATTAACCCCTGCGAAGAGAACAGTTTACACTGTCTTTATGGCGTCGTTAAAACAGCAGACAGATCAATTAAGTACCACCACGGAATATTTACTGTCGCTAATCTGGGTCTGTAAAAGCCGAACCTTCCCGACACGCTGTAAATAAATATGTTTATGATCAACCTCATCGGAAAACCGACATGAAAATGTGTCCTGATACAGCTGTCTATTCTTTGCAATTTTGCGAAAGAAGTCTGGTAAAAAGTAGTTATGTCTGTTATCATTCCAAATGGTCATTATCAAATTCGTTTATTTAATTCGGCAGTGCCGAATGTCCTAAAGTAGACTATTCTGTGTTTGCAAATCGTGCGACTTCACATTTTATCAATTAAAAGTTTTGGAATCCAAAATGAAAACAAAGCTGAGTTCGTAACGAGCTAACTCACCTGAATCTGTATTGTTGATAACAACCTCTATATTGCTATTGGCGCTTAAAGAGTAACTTCTTTCCCATCTGTAGTCGAATTCTAAATTTGCAGGGTTCTAATAAAAAGTGATTTTTTTATCATTTAGCCTAGCTGCTTTGAGTATTGTCTACATTATATGTGTTGCACATAGGAAAGAGTTAAACTATATATGTGTGGCTTCACAAAAGGACACTATACTTGTAATTAAGTGTCCTTGCTTAAACTAAAGCAAACAAAAACCTATTGAACACAATGACACTGTTGTAGAACAGATTTAAGATTCAAGATTCAAGTTTATTTATTCGGCATATTAAGTTTTTTACTTCGCCGCAAACATATTTATATGACAGTTTAACAGAACAGAACAGAACAGTTTATTTTTGACGTAAACAAACACACAGTCCTTGACAAACATAAATACATACGGAATATTATGTTGTGGGGTGGATACATGAGTTCGTATTCCACGACAAGTAGCGTGGGAAAATCGATATCTTACGAGACCGTAGGTCAAGCTAAGATATGGATTTCCCCACGCTACGCGTCGTTAATACGAACTCTATTATCCACCCCACAACATAATATTTCTTTTATTACATACCTACAATCTATGAGCAGCGAAAATTAGTACTAATATCGTCATCAAACCGGTTACGTCACTGTATGACGTCACAATCTTGTATTTACACCGCATATAGATACGGAATTTTAATCTGTCGTGGTGTATTTGCGCATGTCAATCTGTGTGTATTTCCACCGGAAAATAAACAGGCATGTAATAAATATACTAACTATACAGACACGTGGGTTTGAAATGGGGGAAATAAAAAGAAAAAAAGAAAAAAAGAAAAAGGAAAAAAGTAACACAAAATCAATTGAATGAAAGTTTGTATCGGAATATATTTTCCGATAAAGAAACAGAACAGTATCTTTATTTCTCTCGTGTACAGATATGTTACAGCACGAGTAATAACATTACATACACGTGTCACTTAAATAAAATATAAAACTACTACCACTACATTGTCAGTATATAATTACAGTCACGCAAACAAGTGTTAATATCAATATATGGGGGAAAAAAGGTTTTTTTCAAATTTATTTTTTAAATGAAAGAAAGCAATATGAATGCTAGGCAGAAGCATATATATATATATACACACAAGAAGAGCATTATCGCCTTACATGAGGCTCAGCACATTTTGTTCAACAATTTAAAATTTGTCTTTATAAATATATTAAACGACCTTACGTCTCTTTGTATAAAAAAGTGCATCCAACATTACAAAATAATGTATTTACTTGAAATCAAGTTTGTAGACCGCAAATGTGTCCAAACTTGGATCATTGAAACTGGCAGCTAATTTTAATATTTAAAAAGAAATATGAACTAAAACTTTTTCCAACATATTACAAATCTGCAGCAGACTGTTATCAAAACAATAAGATGAAAGGATGGAAATCTCTGTAACTGAAACTATTATTAATGGATAGAGTTGAACACATTGTAGCAAAAAGAGAAATTGCTAATTTTAAGCCATTTCTCTTTTGGTCAGAATTTTTGTTCAAGAGTTGTCGGCTGCGATGCGTTAAAATGCGTCTGCAAGTAGGAAAGAGTTGAAAGGATTGTCTGGTAGTTGATATATCTTTAATGAAAGAAATTACTTTAAACATGACTAAATATGATAAACGCTACCTAAAACCCCATTATTCGTCATTTCTTCGGCGATGATTTAACGAACGATTAATTCCGAGGTTATTTTGCCTGAGATGATTATTATTACATTATTCATTTGTTGTTTAGAATTATCAACGATTATTTAGCTAGGAAATACCGATCTTAAATTGTTATCAGAATCAATGAGTGTCAGGACATCTAGAAGCAAGTTGGCATATTGAGGGCTTGGCGTGAAACAGTTGTAACTAAAATTGGTATTTTTTTTTACTAAGGTTAATCACCTCACCATAAAGTCTTTATAAGCGTTAAATCATTTTTCTTAGTAAACAATGGAAATTTAGGTGCCATTGCTCGTTCTGAGCAATGGCACCTAAATTTCCATTGTTTACAAAGGGGTCAAAAATGCCCCTAAACCAGGGTTTTCAAAATAGGTTTTTAGTTACAACCGTTTCACGCCAAGCCCTTCGACATGTTCTATTTTCTTTAATCAATACTATACACTAATTGACTGTAGAATATCATATCATATCCGATGGCTCAAACCGCATCGGTGGTGTAGTGGTTAAGCGTCCACCTCGTGGGTTCGAATCCCCTGCCGGATCATACCAAAGACTTTAAACATGGTAGTAATGGCTTTGCTCCTTGACACTCAGGGTTGCGGGGATAGCATCACGACTGACTGGCTGGTGTCAGGATAAATGGACCAGTAGTACTGGTAACTTACCCAGGAAACGTCGTGATATAACTGAACAATCGTTGAAAGCTGCGTAAAACACTAAACAAACAATTAATCAACCCATTGCTCAAGAGTCTACAGTTTATTTATTGTATGAACATATAACATTTTATTCCAAATGTTCTTATGGGTAGTCAATTGGAGGATGTTTCGATAACATTCCAATGAGCCGTCATTTGTTGTGAACCAATATTGTTGACTCTGCGTAAGGTATCGACCCGGATCAGAATAAGCATGCCGCGCAGGCTAACACGGACAGATACTTTTCGCCTCCTGTGGATTTTCTGTTTCAGGAATCATTACTCTATACCTCTTTCCCACTGCGACGGAATGTGTCGGCCCGGATTAGCTTCCGCGGACTGCGCTGGCTGATTTGGGTCGATACACTACGCAGAGTCCATAATGATGGTTTTCTCGTGGAACGGCTCAAATTAAATATATTTACACTTACACATTAATTAATATGCCCACGTGTAAAACTTTATATTAAGGTGTCTGAGTCAGTGCATGAGAAAAAGGTAGAGATTGATTTGTGTGAACAATAAAGATTATGATCCGCATGTGAATCTGCGAAGTCTAATCAAGGTCTACACCGTCCACATATTGCATACAAAAGCTTGTTAGAAAGTTGTGCCAATTTTAATTGATTATGATAAGACTGAACAGGTACACACTATGATCTGAACGTTTGTACTGTTCAGAAATGCCAACTTGTACATTTTCGCATGCTCAAATATTTATAATACGCGTTCCCTATTGTTAACTTTATTGAACATTCCGTTATAATTATTGATATCGTAATGACAGGTCAATTAGCAGTTTCCAAGTACCCGTTTTAACTTTATTATCGGGAAATTAATCTGAATTGAAAACGCAGACAGGGTACCTCAGTGGTTGTTTACCGGCGTATATCGTAAACAACCCTATTCGGGGTTCGCTTAAACCGAATGAGCAGGTTTAAATCGATTGGTTCTTGTTAATCCATACTTTCTAATCATATTCCATGATGTAGTGTGTGTTATTTTTGTTTTGTATACATGTATATTTTTATCCCATTCCTAATGTGTATTCACATCTAAATAATTAACACATATATATGTTCTATTCAATAGCCCATACAACAAATGTATGGTCTATTCGATAGCCCTATCCATATCTGAATTATCGAAACATTCTCTGACGGTGTCTGTTTTATAAATCGTCACTGCTCTCCGCTATGAAACTCCCAAAGCAAGCCCCATCGGAGCATTACTCATACAAAAATCTCTACTTCTTCATTAACATGCATACATACAACAATCTAAGCAGCCATCTTGAGTAATGGGTTATTACATCTCGTAAATGGGAAAGTATTATGTTTGCCGAGCTCCCTTGGCAAAACTAAGCGGAGAGAACGAGTCCCTGTACAATATTTACCATAATTATGCAATAACATTTTTATCGTATATTTTGATATGTTCTACTTAAAATGTTGTATTGTATTCATTTTCATTACCTAGATATGTAATAATATTAACAATTGTTTTGTAAAAGTCTCATTTACAATTTATGGCGCAGTTACTTTCCTTTCGATTGATTGGTAGCATCGTTGAACATAACAAAATGTACAGCGACGCCATTTTGTTTCGAATCGAATTGTGTGAGAAAAAAAGAAATAACTACTTCGGGTCAGTTTATTCTTTAGTCCACGCTGCGTTCATAAAAGTTACACTTGCTACCGAGGCGTCAACAGTCGACTGTATGAGAAGCAATATTAACACATGATTGAAATACAGATACGGTTGGCTCTAGCAAGCGATCACTCAATTATTGTTAAACTCGAACCTTGTCCTTGAACTGATCTGTCTTTTGGCAAACAGTGGAACAAAGTCAAATTACGCTAAATAAACTAGAGCCAAATAGTCCGTAAACAACCTTTGTTTGCAAAGACATTATTACCATCACCAGCATGCATTGAATATATAACATTGAGTTTATATTCATTGTAAATGTGTATAGGATGCACCCGGTATGATTGATTTGATCACATTTGGTATTTTGACCTTGTTTGAAAGTGAAAGTAGAGAGTGCTAAACACCGGTTTTAATCGGGCCCGATTTGGTAAAAAATGACGGTAACCGTTTTCGCCTGGTGAATTATTTCTTGCATAATGGATGACACCCCCCCCCCCCCCCCCCCCCCCCCTATTTTCTTAGAATTGTTTTAAAGCTTAGAGGTAACTCTTTTCAATGTTATATGGTGTTCTACATGAGAAACACTTATAAAGTGTGACAATTGAGGGCTGAAACTGGTCAATTTACATTAAAACAAAGAAAGAATTTAATTGGTGTGTTTTGACCCACTTCAGAGTGCTAAGAATCGTTGCTGCTCTGTGTTTCAGTTCATTGTCGGCTTCCTTTCATAACAAACACGTAAGTATAAATGAAGAACGAAGCTTGTAGAACATCAATTAATTCAGGATGACAAGAGATTGTCATTTATAAGTCAATACAATGATTGTCTAGTTTTATTGAATAAAACACGGTAAAAGAGATACAATATAACCCTCTTTCGCCTGATCTGGCTCTTTTATAGAAACCCTTTCCCTCATACGACAATTCTGTAGCAGACAACGTTGGACATATTTTGTTTAAAAAAAAGAAAATCTCTATAATTGAATGGATAACCTACGACTAAAAGTGAAAAAAAATGAGTCAAAAGTAGTTTTGAGCAATTTCTTCTTTTGTCACTATGTTTCCAAAAAACTGTCTGCTGCAGATGCGTCAGAAAGCGTGTATATGAGGTGAAGGGTCAACATTGTATTAGGCAGAAAAGATTGAATGTCTAATTTTGGGAAACAGTACATCTGATTCAATCAATGTAACTATGTTAGCGTCAATTTTCGAAAATAAAAAACAATTTCGCTTCTCATCTTTACAGTACAGCCCGTATTATCCCTTTCCCGCATACAGCTAAACTGCAGCGGAGTATTGTGACGAAAACTTGAAAAATCACCAGAAAAGAGAGCTTAATTATTAAATAAAGTTGAAAATATTGTGGCCAAAGGAGAAATTGCTCATCAATTTTACCTTTGGCCATGATATTTTCAAAAGTCGGCTACTGCAATTGCGTCAAAATGCGTCTGCAGGTTGGAAAGGGTTAAAGCATCTAATTGTTTAAGGGCATGAACGCATAAACTTCGATTAAGAATGTTTGATCGCATTTGGAGAAAAGAAAGCCCGCATGCATTAAACTTACGTAGACATTTATTGACAAGTTCTAAGCTTTCTCGAATTATGTACCCTTTTACCGATGTGGTATAGTCAATTGACTTTGATGCGAATCAAAATGAACTAGAGAACGCAATGTTCAAGAAACGCGATCGTATTGTGGTTTTATTTATTACTTCCTGAATCCAAATTCAATAACAATTTTCAAGCTCAATATGACATCAATATGGAACACTGACTTGTTAGTATAACCAAAAACTCAAGTAAGAGTTAGTCGGCTGTTTTTCCATAAATATTTGAAGTTCAAAGCTCAGCGCTTCCCTTTCCAATACAAGTCAGACGGTATCGACTGTATTTCCTTTCTCTCTCAGAAATAATCGGTTCCGGACCGTCTTAAATACCCCCTCTTGTCCATATGCATAACTCATTTCCTTGACCCAGCTTCATATTGGAGAGACATGACTGTCCCCTCTCAAGATAGCACTCCGGCCTATTTCAACTAAGGGTCACCGAGCTGCACTCTACCTTTCCCACATTATGTATTCATTCAATCTAAAGAGTTCTGGCCGTAACATTACACCGATTTACACGAATTTAAGCAACATTTGCCTATCAACACAGACTCATCAATAGGCAGCAAGGACTTTTCCAAGAAAAAGTGGTGATGATCATATATATGTGTATTTAGATTAGTTATATACCTGCACGTGAGGTATAATAATGATATTTAGGTCAGATTTGTTTGTTAACATACAAAAAGTAGTCCCTATAGCATGTTAATTATGCGGAATTTTCGCACGTCCTTATCTACGATCATGATCACTCCTTGATAGCGGTCATGATCGAAAAATCATGACCGCTTTCTTCAATGCAAAGTGAACGGGACAATATGAAAGTATGCAATAATCACACGTCATTCATAAATGTATGTGTTAATTATGTTATTTTTTTATAGAATATATAGAAATTGGCTTCTTTTTTAGTATGTATTAATGGTATACTATGTATATATATATAATAAAAGGAATTCTTTTTTGCAGTAGCGAGACATGGCTTTTTATTGTCTACTCGGGGCTTGGTCAAATTCAGATCTCTCTCGTCCCTCGGTTTCGCGAGATATCAATTTTCCACGCCCCTAGTTGTACAATAAATAATAAACCCTTTATCGCTACTGCAACATACTATTCCATATTTACGTAACAGAATATTGTTATGAGATTATGAACGGAAAGCACAAAACTAGCACGCGTCCACGTACTTAATGTGCCGCGTTAATTTGAATAAATCCCATCCTCCTCTCGATCTTGAAACTTGTTATTCGATTTACTACTGCATTCCGATTGCTGATTGTTTTCGCAACTTTAACTGATCTGACTTTGCAATATTCGTCAATAAGTCATTGAAGGTTTCTAAAAACGTCTGTAAAGTATACAATGTCATGTGCTTTTTCCACACTTTCAAACATTACGTTAAGGTTTTCTTTCCTGGAATGCCGACAGTATACCTGCTTTGTGAAGATTTGCTTTAGAGAGGTTTGTTTTATCTGGTGGACCATTCATACTTATGCACTTGTACTAATGTCGTTAAGGTTGGGTTTGATGGAACTTCACTCATATGTATACACGTGTAGTAATTACGTTAAAGTTGATTTTCAAGGAACTTCACTCATATACACGTGTAGTGATTACGTAAATGTTGATTTACACGGAACTTCACTCATATACACGTGTAGTAATTACGTAAAGGTTTGTTTTCATGGAACTCATCTCATAGACACGTGTAGAAATCACGTTAAGGTTTGTTTTCATGGAACTCATCTCACTTACACGTGTAGTAATTACGTAAATGTTTGTTTTTATGGAACTCATCTCATATACACGTGTAGTAATCACGTTAAGGTTTGTTTTCATGGAACTCATCTCATATACACGTGTAGTGATTACGTTAAGGTTTGTATTCATGGAACTCATCTCATATACACGTGTAGTAATTACGTTAAAGTTGTTTGTTTTCATGGAACTCATCTCATATACACGTGTAGTGATTACGTTAAGGTTTGTTTTCATGGAACTCATCTCATATACACGTGTAGTAATTACGTAAAGGTTTGTTTTCATGGAACTCATCTCATATACACGTGTAGTAATTACGTTAAGGGTTGTTTTCATGGAACTCATCTCATATACACGTGTAGTGATTACGTTAATGTTTGTTTTCATGGAACTCATCTCATATACACGTGTAGTAATTACGTTAAGGTTTGTTTTCATTGAACTCATCTCATATACACGTGTAGTAATCACGTTAAGGTTTGTTTTCATTGAACTCATCTCATATACACGTGTAGTGATTACGTTAAGGTTTGTTTTCATGGAACTCATCTCATATACACGTGTAGTAATCACGTTAAGGTTTGTTTTCATGGAACTCATCTCATATACACGTGTAGTGATTACGTTAAGGTTTGTTTTCATGGAACTCATCTCATATACACGTGTAGTAATTACGTAAAGGTTTGTTTTCATGGAACTCATCTCATATACACTTGTAGTAATCACGTTAAGGTTTGTTTTCATGGAACTCATCTCATATACACGTGTAGTGATTACGTTAAGGTTTGTTTTCATGGAACTCATCTCATATACACGTGTAGTAATTACGTAAAGGTTTGTTTTCATGGAACTCATCTCATATACACGTGTAGTAATCACGTTAAGGTTTGTTTTCATGGAACTCATCTCAAATACACGTGTAGTGATTAAATTAAGGTTTGTTTTCATGGAACTCATCTCATATACACGTGTAGTAATCACGTTCAGGTTTGTTTTCATGGAACTCATCTCATATACACGTGTAGTAATTACGTTAAGGTATGTTTTCATGGAACTCATCTCATATACACGTGTAGTATTCACGTTAAGGTTTGTATTCATGGAACTCATCTCATATACACGTGTAGTGATTACGTTAAGGTTTGTTTTCATGGAACTCATCTCATATACACGTGTAGTAATCACGTTAAGGTTTGTTTTCTTGGAACTCATCTCATATACACGTGTAGTGATTACGTTAAGGTTGATTTACATATAACTCAATTCATTTACACGTGTAGTGATTACGTTAACGTTGGTTTTCATGAAACAATACAAACATGTGTAATATTGCATTTAGGTAAGACTTCCGGGAGCACCGCTCATATAAATGTGTAATTATTACGTTATTGTCGGTTTTACATGGGCACTGATCATATGTTTGGGCCAGTTCGATTATCAACCCTAGTCTAGTACCGGAATCCGGACCTGATCGAAATGGCATTTGTCGAACAATGGTTAACTGTCATGGCAACGACTGAGGGGAATTTTTCGTTACTAGTGGGGATATTCAATAATGGTATTGACATTGGATTTGCGAGAGTGTAAGCCTGCTGCTTAACAGCAGACAGATCACCCTTAACGTGACAAATTACATGGCTGTGGTGTTTTAAATCGCCTTAAAGTAGATTGACATATTTCAACATTTTCTGGTTTTATCTGAGACGGCAATCTTGTTTCCAGAGAAACAACAACGACCAGAGTAAACCCCCGGGTCGGACCGTAGTCGATACAGTGGCGTCATTTACTTTAACCATAGTGAGTTGGACCGTAGTCGATAAAGTGGCGTCATTTATTTTAACCATAGTGAGTCGGACCGTAGTCGATAAAGTGGCGTCATTTACTTTAACCATAGTGAGTTGGACCGTAGTCGATAAAGTGGCGTCATTTACTTTAACCATAGTGAGTCGGACCGTAGTCGATAAAGTGGCGTCATTGACTTTAACCATAGTGAGTCGTCGGACCGTAGTCGATAAAGTGGCGTCATTGACTTTAACCATAGTGAGTTGGACCGTTCTCGATAAAGTGGCGTCATTTACTTTAACCATAGTGAGTCGTCGGACCGTAGTCGATAAAGTGGCGTCATTGACTTTAACCATAGTGAGTTGGACCGTTCTCGATAAAGTGGCGTCATTTACTTTAACCATAGTGAGTTGGACCGTAGTCTGATCAAACTAAAGTCGCTATGGTTTGTGATCGAATTCGTCCTGTGTAAGAGACAAATGTCCCCGGGCAGTAGCAAAGATTGGTTTAACGATAAATGTAACAACATCGAACATATTAGTAAAGCTTTACAGTTCTTGTCACAAGATCCAGAAATGCCCTTTTAGAATGCACTGTAATCCTACGGGTGAAGGTCATAGCCATTGTGTATTTACCACAGATAAACGCGCAGACAGAATAAACATTTTATCCTCAAACCCTCAAGAATCTTCGATTGCAGTCGGATAACAAGATGGCAAGAACACCCATTCCCTATGTCTAGAGTTTTGTTTCAATACACTAAAGGGTTATATGTGAAGGGTGTTTTTACATCGCCTTCAACGCAATTTCATTTATATCACGTCGTTTCATTGTTAAATGTTCAGTTCAACCGATATAAATATGAGCCGTCCCGCGAGAAAACCAACATTGTGGACTCTGCGTAAAGTATCGACCCGGATCAGCCTAAGCATGCCGCGCAGGCTTACCTGGACCGACAGTGTTCGTATCCTGTGGATTTTCTGTTTCAGGAATAACTACTGTATACATCTATCCCCCCTAAGACGGAATGTGTCGGCCGGATCAGTCTGCGCGGACAGCGCAGGCTGATCTGGTCGATACATTACGCAGATATATTGATATGAGCCGTCCCGCGAGAAAACCAACACTGTGGTCTCTGCGTAAATCCGTATCGTCCCGCATCAGCCTAAGCATGCCGCGCAAGCTTACCCGGATAGACACTTTTCGCCTCCTTTGGATTTTCTATTTCAGGAATCATTACTCTATACCTCTATCCATCTGAGACGGAATGTGTCGACCCGGATTAGCCTGTGGCGCGGACTGCGCAGGCTGATCTGGGTCGATACATTACGCAAAAGGCCATACTATTGGTTTTCTCGCGTGCCGTCTCGTATCCTGACACCGATGCATCAGTCGTAATGCTATCCCTGCAAAATTGTGCACCAAGGACGGAAAGCCATTGCTGCAATTTTTATTTGACTCGACCGGGAATCGAACCCGGATTTCCCCGCTCCCAATGCGGACGCTCTAACCACTTCGTGTCGCAGTGAATCCGCCGTGGTCGAGTGGTTAGCGTCGGGGATTTGAAACCGGGTGTCCCGGGTTCGATCCACAGTCGCGGCACGACCGTCATGGTTGAGTCCTCTTAGGCAAGGCACATTTTCTAGCCTAGTACTGGCTTGTTTACCCAGGGATCGTGAATAAGTGAACTGTCGCCGTGATATAACCGAAATAATGTTGAAAGCGGCGTAAAACCCCAATAAAAACAAAACGTGTCGCAGACTGTCTGATAAGCTAATGGGACTCTCAAGGCTAACTGTTTTAACCCGAGTTATCGGATAAAACATATCCAACAGAGCGTTCTGCAGGACGACGACAGTTGTCACATCGCGCTGTGATGGTATTATATCGAGTGTTCGCTGTACTGCATGGAGGATTCTCTTTGTATTGAATGAAGTACACAACGTAATACAGCGTATACAAGTGATCTCATGCTGTTTTGATTTCATTCCGTTCTGTTGTTATTAATCCGTTTACATGATATGGTGTTTCTTGGAAATTAATTTCTCTCAGTCTTTGCACAGTGTTTTGAATAGTCGCCTTCTTCAGTTAGGTCGAAATCGACTAGATTCGGAAAGGATTTACGTGTAAACTGCGTGATTTTAGAGATCCTCCGCTCTGGAAGTTTCTTTGAAATTCAGCAATGTTATATCAGGAAATATTGGAATTACAGGAATAAAGTTGTTATCATTGAGGGAAAAGAAGCAATATTTCGTATTTTAGCAATTTCTACCCTTTTCACACTGTTTTGAAGATTCCTCTGATGCATAGAGACGAACAACATATGTACCAGGAAATGATTTGTGTGTTATTTCATGTTGGTACAAGAAGTGGTTATGCCTCAGTAAAAGTGACTGAACGAGCAATTAACGTGTAAAATAGGTGACGATCGTGCGGGTTAATATTTTAGTACTTGTATGAAATAACGCAGCGAACCATGTAAAGTGCATTAAACTGGCCAGTTTGATCGGTTATTTAAACCCTTTCAGACATATAGACGCTTTCAGACGCCTCTATTGCAAACAAATTTTAAAAATATTGTGGCAAAAGGAGAAATTACTCAGAGTGAGTAATTTCCCCGTTTGCAACAATGTTTTCTACTGTATTTAATAAGTGTTCTTTTTTTAGCAAGGGGCTCGTCAGAACAATATTTTCAATACTCGTTCGCTGCAATTCAACCTTGATTTGTCTGCAAATTGGCGAAATTGTATAGAGTGAAATAGTTGTGAAGGTTTTTTGTCAACTAAGCAGAAGCCTGTCCGGAAACTATAACACTCTTAAAGCGTTCTCTGTGCTAACAGATGAACTCTTTGCAACAGATAAGACTTCTGCTTGATCAATAACGAGATATGGTTTTTGACCAACAGTACATGTAGTGACAAATAATTACGATTTCAAACTTGTGTAAGGAATCCTAAGCGTGTACATGCATTTAGATTCTCTCGATATGATAGCACTTTTGAAATGAGACATGTTAGGTCGTTCTGTGCTTTAAGGATTTCCCACATATTTTTTTAGTGCAAATCATATAGTCATATAGGAATAGTTGTTTGATAAATCACAGAATTTACCTGAAACGGTGAGGTATAACGAGTGTAATTTACCTCTCTCTGTGAGCTGGAAGTTTTACCAAGTTCATCATACGATTATGGCTGCGGTTTATATCAAGGATTTCCCAATGTTTTAGTGCAAATAATCAACATTGTCTGGTAAATTGTTCGTTGATAAGCCTGTGTTTGGTGATAAAAACGTCTATTATCCTATGTTGAAACACTCTTTAACAAAATGCACCAAGTAGTAAATCATAACTCCGCGGGTAAACATAGCGACGTTGACTATCGAGGGATAAATCACGCCGCGCTGAAAAAGTTTGGTAACTCGTGCGATCGGCGACAGAACGTAGTTGGATTACAATTGAAGAAGATACGGGAGCCACAACTTATAATCATTAGAAATAAACACACAAAAGAGATCGTAGATTTAGAGGTAAGATACAATATGTTATCAGTTTTTTTCTCCTGTCTATCTGACGCGGCAGGTGTGGGCTCATTACGGATATATACATGCATATCGATATTTGTATAAGATATACAATTTATATCAATTCAATTCAATTCATTTATTAAATAATAAGTACAATTTACTTCTTACAATTACATAAATGTGATGGAAAGACAAAAAAAGGGCATTATATAAGACGAGAAGCCTAAAATAAAACAAAGTATAAAATACAATACAACACCTTATCCTTCCGTTCTTAGTTTTCGCTCTAAAGAAGCAAAATATATATACCTAGTCCTACTTAAATTCAACAATTCTTTAACATTTTTTTGACATTAGTAAGTTTTATATTTTTTATAAATTTGGCCAAGTGCTATAGTATGTTTTGAAATATTCAGCCTAGCGTTGAACTTGAGACCGGAATTCTATATCGAGTTATAGTTGAGAGCTTATTACAAACGAATACTTCTAGAGTGAAGTTGGCACGCAGTTTGATAGCGGTGATTATCGAGGGCTCCGATTGTAAATAGCGAGGGCGTTTGTTGTATCGTGCGATTTCATTGGACATAAAAACAGAACACGTGCTCATGAATAGTAAAAGCGTATTAGGTCAATTCGAGACGACCTTTCATGCGTTGTAGTCAGAACAAATATACGTACAGTGAAGTATTTTGGTATGATTAAAATGAGATTAAATCATTTTAAAACGCTCTGGACCTCCAAGAAGCCATTGTCTTGGCTGAATTAGTCAGAGTATAATATAAGAAGTGTATTTCACATCCTAAAATTCTTACATGGCACTCAAACCCTTTGTTGAGGGTACACAGATGAATCGTCTTCGCGAGACTATTATTTTGAGTACCCTCAACAAAGGTTTAAGTGGAGTCATAATAGAAATATTGATAGGAAAAACCCAGTTTACTCCTCCTTATCTAGTCCTCTTATTTTTCTGAAGATGACGGATTATCATATTCGTCGTTGAATTTCGTAATTAGCCGAATTCGTCTCGATTGATTACCGAAGTCTGCTTTCGTATATAATTTAATTGGTAACGATTTACCACCGAAGTATGTTATTGTTTATTGAACGATAACTGTCCCCGGTTTATAGTGAGTGTTTAAAGATAATCATGTATTGATTTTTAGAAATGTGATGGAATAAAAGTGTATTGATAAACCGATCAAGTTTAACAGCGTAATTGGCCGTGGCCGGTCGCCACAATGGCATGCGATGCTCAAATTAAATAAACGAGAATAATGTCAATATACACAATACAATAACACTGAGAGCTAATTACTTGCTGGTTTTCTGGCGAGACGTGGACAAACATGAGTCATTGTATTTTCCGTACGGAAACATAATTTTGGATTTAATGACGTCGTTTACAACATGTTTTGTTTGCAGCTACATGTATGTCACTGTCGTCTGACTTGATCAAACCAGAACTCCACATAACAGCCTAGCGAATCAACTGGCTGATTTTCTTTTACAGCCCATTGGTCTACTTCGAATGCCGCTTGTCCCGTTGAATTTTTTCAAACAATCGAAATAGTGATGACCGAGATTGGTAACTTACCAATGGAACGCCTTGATCTAACTCAACAATTGTTGGAAGCGGCGTTACTCACAAAATAATCTATATTATTCAAAGTTTGTTTTATGTGTAAATGGTTTATATACGTACGTTTAATACAAGACAGGACTGGTACTCTACATATGAGCTTTTATAGTAAGAATCGATTATTCAAATCACAGATAATATTACTCGTATTTAAAGCCTGATATTGACGTTCACTGATATACGGTAATTTACAGTAACGTAAATCATGACTAGCTATTTAAGTTTGTAGTTAATACACACATTAGAGGGTTATAACTCGGATAAATGAGAACATACACATACATGTATTGAGCAATTTCCCCTTCGTAACAGTGTTTTGAACTCTGTTTGATATTTGAAAGTTAATTTAAAGAAATTCCTATTTTTTGCTGCTGCACATGTGTTGTATATGAGAAAGAGTTTGTCTTAAGATATACTATACTAAACTGCAATCGGGGGTTTGATTACAGCATTTCCAATATAATTAGCGCTGCTAACTGGTTATTAATATATTTAATTACACATCCAACAACCTATATTTTATATGGCAATATAGACTTCAACAATACATGCTTTCCCTCCTTGTTGACAAGGATCATTGTCTTGTCATCACGAATGACTCGCTGGTGTAAGGATATATGGACCAGTACTGCAGGTAGCGTACCAATGACAAATGGTTATATAAAACAAATGCGTTAGATGTTCTGAGTAATTTCAATTATTTAGGAACAGTCTTTAACTATACTGGTACATTTGTTATGAATCAAGAATCACTGTTGGAAAAGGTTTATAAAGCATTAAACGTTCTTTTATATAATACCAAACGATTTAATTTTAAATCCTCAGTATTGTGCCAACTGTTTGATGCATTTGTTGGCTCTACATTGAATTATGCATGTGAGATATGGGGGTTTGGTAAATCAAAATGCGTTGAAAGGATTCACCTGAAACTTTGCAAAGCCTTGTTGAACGTAAAAACCTCTACTTCCAATATATGGTGGGTTGGGGTGGTACCCTCTTTACATCAGTCGTGTGTGTGTTTGTGTGTGTGAGTGTATGTTTGTGTATGTGGGCATGTCGGTTTATATATGTACATGTTTACATATGTGTATGTATATGTGTACATATATGTGTACATATATGTGTACATATATGTGTACATATATGTGTACATATATATGTACATATATGTGTACATATATGTGTATTTATGCGTACATATATGTGTATTTATGTGTACATATAGGTGTTACTGACCTGGATTGTTTTGTTTGTACAAATTTGCTTGAAGTATTGTATTGAAAGTTTAAGTCTAATAAAATATTCTTCTTCTTCTTCATGAAACGACGTGATATTACTGACACATTGTTGAAAGGGGTGTTAACCGCCATACAAACAAATACAAAACAAAAACACACAGGTAAGGGCTAAAGTGTGAGGTGATATCGTAAACGCTTGCGAATTTCGCGTTTGTATGAAGTTTGCAAATATTACCCACAAAGTATCTTTACTTACATAATATGTGCCGTTCCACGAGAAAACCAACATTATTGACTGTGCGTAATGTATCGATACAGAGCAGCATTCGCAGTCCGTGTAGGCTAATCATGGCCGACACATTCCGCCACAAGGGAATAGCGGTATATAATCATGATTCCTGAAACAGAAAATCCACAGGAGGCGAAAAGAATCGATATTTAACGCAATGTCCACAATGTTGGTGTTTTCATGGAAGTCTCATATGTACTATTAACAGAGCATATCACTGAAAATACGCGTCCTTGGATCCGGATTTATTTTCTTCGAGGTTATTTGGCTTAAATTGTTTATCCCCATGTACTTAACAATTTTAACAATTCACGAACGGTTTCGATACCTGATGTTTTATCCGATTATTTCGAGCTTCCAGTACTAAGGTGTCGCGTCAAACAAAATGGGGGTTTAAGCGTCTCCGGAATTAACGACGTATTTCTCCTCTTTTCTTATATGTTTATATTTTTTGCTAGGAATGACTGTTGTGTTAAGTAACGGTGTGAGAATGCCAGGACATACAAGGCTACTTAAGACCTCCGTAAACTGACTGAAATATGGCGTTTAACCACAGGGACTTGCTCCTCTAAAAATAGATATTACCCTATATGTGCATAGATATTAACAAGTTGTTAATATATATGCATATATAGGGTAATATCAAGTCCCTGTGGTTAAACCCAATTCGTATGATTGCACGTCAAAGGTTAGGCGCACGCACAATCGTGTCACACGTTGACCATAAATCTTCAATATCTTAGCCAATTTTTCGAATTCTTCGTCTATAGACAGTTTTGGAAAATGAGTATAATTGCCTATGAAATATTTACAAAGCGTAATTAAAAAGATGTTTAACGTATGGTAATACTGCATGTCTATAAATTGAACTGCACAAATACAGGAAAATTATTATTTTATTCTTACCCTTTCCCACAAACACAAAAGTATGCAGCGGATGACTTTGAAGTAGTAGTAGCAATAATAGCAGTAGAAGTAGTAGTAGTAATACTAGTAGTAGTAGTAGTAGTTGTAATAGTAGTAGTAGAAGTAGTAGTAGTAGTAGTTATAGTAGTAGTAGTAGTTTTAGCTGAAAAAGTAGTAGTAGTAGTATCAGTAGTAGTAGTAGTAGTAGTAGTAGTAGTAGTAGTAGTAGTAGTAGTATAAGTAGTCGTAGTAGTAGTAGTAGTAGTAGTTGTAGTTGTAGTTGTAGTTGTAGTTGTAGAAGTAGTAGTACAATGTAGTAGTAGTAGAAGTAGTTGTAATAGTAGTAGTAGAAGTAGTAGTAGTAGTAGTTATAGTAGTAGTAGTAGTTTTAGCTGAAAAAGTAGTAGTAGTAGTATCAGTAGTAGTAGTAGTAGTAGTAGTAGTAGTAGTAGTATCTCTAGTAGTAGTAGTAGTAGTAGTAGTAGTAGTAGTAGTAGAAGTAGTAGTAGTAGTAGTAGTAGTAGTAGTAGTATTAGTAGTTGTAGTTGTAGTTGTAGTTGTAGTTGTAGTTGTAGTAGTAGTTGTAGTAGTAGTTGTAGTTGTAGTTGTAGTTGTAGTAGTAGTAGTACAATGTAGTAGTAGTAGTAGAAATTGTAGTAGTAGTAGTAGTAATAGTAGTAGTAGTAGTAGTAGTAGTAGTAGTAGTAGTAGTAGTAGAAGTAGTAGTAGTAGTAGTAGTAGTAGTAGTAGTAGTTGTAGTTGTAGTTGTAGTTGTAGTAGTAGTAGTAGAAGTAGTAGTACAATGTAGTAGTAGTAGAAGTTGTAGTAGAAGTAGTAGTAGTAGTAGTATCAGTAGTAGTAGTAGTAGTAGTAGTAGTAGTAGTAGTAGTAGTAGTAGTAGTAGTAGTAGTAGTAGTAGTAGTAGTAGTTGTAGTAGTAGTAGTAGTAGTAGTAGTAGTAGTAGTACTATTAGTAGTAGAAGTAATAGTAGTAGTAGTTGTTGTAGTAGTATTATTGTTGGCGCCATTATTATTATTAAACTGTTGTGTTCCATCCTCCGATTTTTCATATTTCTGCTAGATTCATGTCAAATCTCGAATGAAAGAGTTTCAAACAAGCTGCAAGATTTCTACTCAATCTTAAATTAGTACTGTTTTTTATATGTCCGTTCTTTGTTCAAATATAGACAATAAAATAGGTTTTAAACCAGTTTCTTATCTGGGACCAAAAGAGACAACCTGATCGATTTAAGACAATTTCCGATTCCAATAAAGTTTTAATACCTTCACTACCCACATGTTCTTTTATCTTCCCACTCTAAGGCTTCATAATCACTTAATCTCGAACTTAAACCGCGTATTAAACCCTATCACACATACAACAGATCTGCAGAAGACGAAAATACAAGACTCGACATATCGAGGGCTTGGCGTGAAACAGTTGTAACTTAGAACCTATTTTGAAAACCCAGGTTTAGGGGCAATTTCGACCCTTTTGTAAACAATGCAAATTTAGGTGCCATTGCTCAGAATGAGCAATGGCACCTAAATTTCCATTGTTAACTAAAAAAAAACGATTTAACGCTTATAAAGACTTTATGGCGAGGTGATTAACCTTGGTAGAAAAATACCAATTTTAGTTACAACCGTTTAACGCCAAGCCCTCGATGTGTAATCTCATTAGAATCAGACCAAAACACTTCGATGTACGTTTATTTCATCTGACGACACCGCATAACTGGTCGTCTCGAATTGAACGTCCGATTCACTTAAATACTTATTAGTACATGTACGCTTTTCGTCCAATGAAATCACACGATGTGTTAACGAACGCTTGATTCTATACAATAGAAAAAAATCGACAATCACTCTATTTCGTTCATTTATATGGGATGTCTTACTGTACCTGTTTTATACCAAACGATTTTGAAAGCGACATTTTAATTGGCCGACGCAAAGGTCAATCTGAGATCTGAGCCGATATGTATTTGGCAGTAAACACTAAGCAGATACATAAACGAGCGAGCGAAATTATGTCTGGTTTTAACGAGATTGCCACATATCGTGACCCATGTCTTAAGGGACATGAAACGGAAACATGTGGCGTTACACTGTAATATGAGCCGTTCTTCGAGAAAACAACATTATGGACTCTGCGTAATATATTGACCCAGATCAGCCTGCGTTTTTTTAGTTATATCATGGCGTTTCCTGGGTAGGTTACCAGTACAACTCGTGTATTTATCCTGACACCAGCCAGTCTGTTGTAACCATGCGCGACAAGGAGAACAGCCATTACTACTATTTTTAAAAGTCTTTGGTATGACTCGGTCTGGGATCGAACCTGCGACCTCCCGCACCGAGGCGGACGCTCTATCACTAGACCATGAGACGGTGAAACTGTACGCATGTACTTACAGGAACATCGAACAGGACCAACATGTCTATCAGTGGTGTCCGTTGTCGGTTACTCAACCAAAAAGTCAATACTGAATAGATGTCCTGGAATGGGTCATGAAACATGTATTTAGCACCGCGTGCGCCTAGAATGAGCCCTTTCCAACATACAACAATTATACAACAGATAACCTTGAAATAATATAAACAAAATATGGAAGAATATCTATGAATGAATATTTTACTATTGAATATATTTGAAAACACTGTTGCAAAATGAGAAATTGTCCAATATGATAAAGTTTCTCTTTTGCAACAATGTTTTTTATACAACGGAGGCGTCAGAAGGCGCGTCTGTATGTTGGACTGGGTTAACAGATTAGAGGAGCGCCATATCTGAATAAAACTCCTAGATAAAAGAAATAAAGATTCCACTATGAAGACAGTCAAGAATTGACCCCTTTTATACACATGCAGCAAGCGACATTTAAAATAATTGTCTCAAAAGGAGAATTTGTTCATCAAGAGCAAATTCTCCCTGTGTCATACATAACTTAATCTAATAATTGCAATTCGTCTACAGAAATATTTCCCATTGTGGTTCTCATACGTATTTGGTATGAAAACTCTGTCCGCTGTAGATGTAATGACTCAGGGGCGTAGCTCCCTTTAGGCACTGCAGGCAGGTGCCTACACATTTTTTTCTAAAAAATGCCCCAAAATGCAGCTGCGGCGATACACATCTGCGTAATGTATCGACCAGATCAGCCTGCGCTGTCCGCGCAGACTGATTCGGCCGACACATTTCGTCTAAGAGGGGATAGATAGAGTAGTGATTCCTGAAACAGAAAATCCACAGGAGGCTAAAAGTGTATATTCGGGTACGACTGTGTGGGATGCTTAGGCTGATCCGGGTCGATACTTTACACAGAGTCCACAATGTTGATTTCCTCACGAGACGGCCTACATATTGATTATTGCCAAGCTACGCCCCTGAATGTGATGTAATGTAATGCAATATAATATAAACTTGATTAGTATGCAGCCAAGGATAAATTCATTGAAATTTAGCACTTTCGTCCTGATTCCGAGATAGATTGTCGGCGCGTCTCGATCGTAAATGAGTTAATGGGTTTCAAGGCTTTTTTATTTTTAGACGAACAAGGTCATAGTGTCCTCCGTATCCTACTGTACGTGACTTTTATACTAATCTTAACTCTTTCAGCGCCAATGATAATATCGAGATTGTTGAAAACAATACACATACAGGAGAGCCAGCTCATAACGGGCTGTCTCACTTGGTATCAGCATTGTTTTCATTTTTATAATCAAAGAATTGCAATTTTGTTATTAAATTGGAAATAAAGACACCCGATTTTGAACATGGAAGAGTCTACTTTAAACAATTCGGCGCAGAAAGAGTTATTGAACTTGTCCGGCTTTGTATTTGGAAGAATCCATAAACACAATTCTAGGAATATCAAGATTAACATGTTGAGTATAGAGCCTTGTTAGATTATGTGAATGCGTCTGCTGTTCTGGCTCTATACTGGTGACAGAGCCATAACTCCAGCAGTCAAACGGTTAACCCTTTCCCTCATATAGACGCTTTCTGACGCCTATACAGCAGACGGCTTTTTGAAAACATTGTGACAAAAGAAGAAATTGCTCAAAACGAGCAATTTCTCCGTTTGCCACAATGTTTTCCACTTTTAGTCATATGTTATCCATTCAATTATAGAGATTTTCTATTGTTTGACAAAATATGTTCAAAGTCGTCTGCTGCCGCATTGTCGTATGAGGGAAAGGGTTAACAGTCAGAGGATTAGATAAGGAAGAGTCTCGCTTCCACGATATCTCTGTTAGCACTAATAAAAACCTATGTTGCTGATACTCAAAAGAGTCCTCTCAGTCATAGGGTTTGTGGGTAAACAAAAAAGGATTTTATAGCATTCAAAACTCCCCTTATCTAGAGCTCTGACAATATGTGTTGAGTATGCGTTGACACATTTGCAGCAGACGACTTTTGAAAACATCGTAAACAAAGAAGACATTTTCTCATTACGAGCAATGATTCCGTTTGTCTCAATATGTTCAACTCTACTCCTGACAACTCTTACTGTAATAGAGACTTTTCTTTACTAGTACCCACACGTATATCTATTAAAAGTCGTTCGCTACACATTCGCTGTAAATCAGAACGGCGCTAGATCAACAGGTATTCCGATTAATATGCAGCCAAAGACAAATTCTCGGAGTTCTGATTTCAATATAGATTGAAAATGCGACTGAATCGTCAATGAGTAACTGTTTTATTTTTATGAAAGTTTGTGTTGGTCCTTTGTGTTTTAGACCGTTGCTGGGCCCAGTTTTTAGGAAACCAGTCCACATGTGTAGATTACACGTGCATTCAGTGGGACCAAGGAGGCAAAGTAAGACAGACGTGTGTTGACTTTGACCGATGACTGTGGCAGACCATACACGTGATAATAGAATGTAGGTTATACAGACAGCTACGGGTGAGTGAACACAACAGTAGTCCATGCTGTTTTTGTGGAAGGCAGTGGTACAGAGGTAGAACGTCGGCCTCTTGTACCAAAGGTCCCGGGTTCGAATCCCGTGATGAGCGGGTTCTGCCGTTGGGATTTTTCCACACAAACGGCACGAGTACTGGTTAAGTTTCCAGGAAGCAGACATCGAGCGTGACTAATATAAGCTTAACGCTTGTTTCGCAATCGATGTAAAATAAATAAGTTTAAACTTTGTTATGCTGTCTTACCAAAAAGGTCTTAGAGATGGGTAAGTCCTGTCCCACTTCCATTGACCTTAGTCACTGTTTGTTGAGTATGCGACGCTTTGCTGTTGTCTCTCGTTGAGGTTCTGACCTTTATCTTGTCGTACGTGATATTTAATGTAACATGGTTATGTTTATGGATTCAAAAAATAGGAACGAAGAATGAACAATGTTGATAAAACTCACCAAATGTACACAGACTGATATGATGCGAACATATACAATTAAAAAAAGTCAAGAACCGTTTCATTTATGAGTTGCGCTGCAAGAAACTGCGACAGCAAATGCATACCCAGGTAATGAAGCGGTTATGCACTGTCTTATTTAATTATGCAGTTTTAATTGATACGATTTTACAAGAAGCATTCAAGAAATCACTGATATAGAGTTGATCTAAACTGGTCCAACATAATATTATTCTCATACTGGTTACCCATTTCCCACTTATCTGCAGCAGACGACTTTGCAAGCATATGTTGAGAAATGTAAATGAAAGTAGAACTAAAATCATTGTTATGAAAGTAAAATTGCTCATCACATTAAATTTATACTTTCGTCTCAATATTTTCTCATGTTTTCTGTTATATTTGCGTCAAAACTATTCGTATGTAGGTTGGAAAATCATTGGGACAAAAGTAAAAAATTGCTCATTATGAGCAATTTCTACTTTTGACACAATGTTTTCTTAAGCTTTTTATTACATTTGCGTCAAAATGCGTCTGCAGGTTGGAAAAAAAAGGTTAACGTAAAACAAGATTCGAATACAGTTTATCGGGAGTGTTGAAGCATTCTGTTTAGGATAACGTGATTGCTACGGGACATGTAATGAATCCATCGACAGACCATTACATTAACACGTAACTGTCGGATGGGTTTAGAGATACGGCATTGATAACTGTGCATAGCGCATCAAGATACAGGATTGTCTATCAAGTGTGCAGTTTTTGTATCATATTTCTAGATTAACTCTTTCGGCGCCGAATTGTTTAAAGTAGACTCTTCCTTGTTCAAAATCGGTCGTCTCCATTTCTAGTGTAATCAAAGTTTGGACTATTTTGACAACTAGAAGGCAAACAATGCTGATTTATTGCTAAAACCTCAATCTTACCTTTCGCGCTGAAAGAGTTAAACTGTTTTGCAAATATTTGATGAACATTTTTCAAATTTCTGGAAACCTGCACTTTTATGTTTTCATATATCTTCTAGTATTCAGCAGTTTTTTTTATTTTCCCACAGTGATTTCAAAAATGCCTGCTGCTATGGCGCCAACAGACTTCTGCATCGGGAAACTGTGAAGGCTTTTAATAACAAATTAACATGTTCGAAGGAAATTGCAAAATTGATATGGTGTCTATGCAGCAGACGACCTTTAAAATCAACAAGAAATGCACACTTTGAGAGTAATTTATCTTTTTTTTTTTGCAACGTATTCTTCTTTATATTACAACTATATTTATATTAGTTTAATTCGTTTCCTACATAGAACAAACATTGAGCAAACTATTTTGAACACATCTAGGCAACATTACGTAAACTCCATAGAAAGTACAGTTTCGTTATTGAATAAAGTTGAAAACATTGTGACAAAAAGTCGTCTGCTGTTTAATGTCAAACTGCTTTCTCTCATATAGACAATATCTGACGCCTCTGCAGCAGACAGCTTTTTTTGAAAACATAGTGACAAAAGAAGAAATTGCTCAAAACCAGCAATTTCTCCTTTTCCCACAATGTTTTCCACTTTTGGTCATAGGTTATCCATTCAATTATAGAGATTTTCTGTTTTTTGATAAAATATGTTCAAAGTCGTCTGCTGCAGAATTGTCGTATGAGGGAAAGGGTTAAAAGCAAGCATTTCGGGGATAAGAGGATGATAACGTAAAGTTTCAAGTCATTCAATTATCAAAAGTGCCTGCCTTTCCAGAATTTTGACTGAAATAAAAAAAAGTCCTCTTCTAATTCTCATTTAATCAATAACAAAAACAACATTACAGAGATACAAGCTAATGCACGGAACATCAAATTTACATTATAACATTTTAAAACAGCTGTTTTAATGCAATCTGTATCGACGGTTAAAACCCATCGGGAACTGAGAGGAAAATCACTATCATTAAACGTACCTCGACAAAGGAAAATGTGCCTTCCAACATGTGAGACCAATGTTGATTACCAGATAAGGTGATACATACGCACATAGTAATCAGGATCTACACTGTTCATTAGAAGGTTAACGGGAAACCAATTGAGCAGTGCTCTGCGAATATCATCCAGTAGGTACATTGTTTTAGCGACCAATGTTGGTTACCAGATCAGGCTATGCATACGCACATAGTAATCAGGATCTACACTGTTCATTAGAAGGTTAACGGGACACCAATTGAGCAGCGCTCTGCGAATATCATCCATAAAGTACAATGTATCTGGAACCAGTGTACGTGAAGATCAGCTAGTGCATCGGTCTAGTCTACTCTGGCACGGCACTTTGGTCAGTTAGTCATAAAAGGCTTGAAGAGAAACATATAATACGTTTTCTATCTCTTACATTGGCATGGATGGGTATTGATTTGCAGACAAGTCTGTTTCCATACGTGTAATAATTACGCAAATGTGTGTCTTACGCAAATGTGTGTCTTACGCTAAGGTTGGTTTTCGTAAAGCACCGTGCATTTGCGATGGAAGGTCTGATATTAAGATTACAAAACTCATATTGTATAAGGCACATTTTACTACGTCGATACTCATTTACTATCCGCATCAGTCTGAAATAGGTCCTAGCGCATGTCCGATGTGTTATTACTATTGCAAGCACTACGTTCGTTAACACCAGTTAGTGGGCATGTTCTTATGGTTTTAAGAGCACCGCTGTTATGTAATCTTTGTAGTTACCCTAAGGTTGGTTTTCGTAGCGCACTGCTCAATTACGATTCAAGGTCTGATATTGCACTAGACAAAGGTCACGTGTTCAATGCGCATTCTCATTTACGATTCGCGTCGGTTTAAAAGCGGTCCTAGTGCACGTCCGTTTTGGTATGATATAAATCAGTATAGCATTAACAAGAGTAGGGCTACACTTATAGTTCATCCATAGTAAACTAAGTATGTCATTTAAAATGTACGCGGACAGTTAAGGCTCTGATGTGACCGTAAGATTGCACAAGGTCGTCTAAGCAAATGCTTGCTAACCTCTTTTAGCTAGATGCGAATTTATGCATTGTCTTGGTCGTCTGTTTGTCTCTGGTATTTTGATTAATATGCTTTTTTAATTTGTTGATGCATGCAATATTCAACTTCGGTACAACTTGTTCCTTCTAGTACGCCAAGACAATGGTAGTGTAGTGAGTATGGACCGGTGACCCATCTAATATATAGATATGCTTTACTGAGCATACGGGGAGATGACCCGTCTATCCCAACACTTGACTTGACAGTTCTACAGACGTTCTCTTAGGGTGCAGACTAAAACACACTGACAAATAAGAAATGAATAATAAATAATGACAGTAGTTTGATACCACACAAACACACACGATAGAGAGAAGCGAGCATCAGGCAAGATACTTTAATGGTATCAAAATGTTTCGAGGTCTGCCGCAAAACATAACAAATATGTTCATATGATGCACACACGAAGAATACTTATTTCATTTTGTAGATTTTGTTTGGTTGAATGGTATTTTACGCCACTTTCAATGTCAAATTACGCTAAATACATCCGCTGAATTGCTGATCTTCAGTACTATAGTTCCTAAAAAAGCTTTATTTGCGTAGCAATGAGTGTATACCATCACCAGAATGTATTGAATATATGACATTGAGTTTAAATGCATTGTGAATGTGTATAGGATGCACTGGAAAGGATTGATTTGATCACTTTTAGTATTTTGACCTTGTTTGAAAGTGAAAGTAGGGAATGCTAAACACCGGTTTGTTCCGGGCCCGATTTGTTCCAAAATGACGCTTACCATTTTCGCATAATGCATGACCCCACATTGTCTTTGGATTATTTTAAAGCTAGGAGGTAACTCTTTTCAATGATATATGGTGTTCTACATGAGAAACGCTTAGAAAGTGGGACACTTGAGGACTGAAACTGGTCGATTCACATGGAAACAAAGAAGGATATTTTTGTTGGTGTATTGTAACCTCAGCAGTGTTTCAGTTTCATCACAGCGTTACCTGGATAAATTACAAGTACCGTTGTAAGTTAATCCTGATTCTAACGCTTTCGTTTCATTACCAACCCGCAAACCTGAGCGGCAGGAGGGAAAACCACTTCTACTAATTATTAAGCCTTTGGTAGCAACCGATTGGGTATAAAGCACGAGCCATCCACTCCTAGGGCGGACGGTTTAATAATTACAGTAGGGAGATGGAAGAATATGTTAGACAAACCACAGGGACTTGCTCTTTTAAAAATAGATATGACCCTATCTATGCATATATATTTACTATCTATTTTTAGAGGAGCAAGTCCCTGTGTTAATATATATGCATATATAGGGTCATGTCTATTTTAAGAGGAGCAAGCACATCTTTAAGGTTCTTATATGAATGAACATAGTTTGTCATCTATTATAGAACAATATCAGAGATAACTAATCCTTACTTTTTTCATGCTATGATAATAATCAACCGTTTCACTTTGAAATATGAGAGGAAAATGTGATAGACCTGAAAGCTGGAGGCAAGGTTTTGTAAGATATTTGAATATAATACAAAATAAAATATTACCGTCTCTGAGAAGTTTCTTCTTTGTTTTCGTATTTTGTTATTAAACTACACGTATCTGCTGCACATGCATCGAAAGTCGTCTGAAACAGGCACAGGGCTCTCGTGTCGGATGTGTGTGCTGTTGCAGTTGTTTTTCAAGGTTTTTTGAATATTCTTTGATTACAGGTGCAGCCTGCCATTGTTCTTACGATTAATGTATCTGTTTCACGTTCTACAGGTTATTTACTGGAGGTTTTGTCAATGTAAATATTTATTTTACAAACATGTCTGCTACTGGCATTATTTAGATTATATTGATGATTACAACAATGTTACAGCGTCAGCATTCTTTGCATTGGCAAACATCTTAAAACTGCAACTTACGGATCTACCTGCTGACAAACTTTCTTAGGTCAATCCTAAATTTAGACGCATTGGCAGCACAGAACGTCGAATTCATTGTGGGGACAGTGTTGAAAAATCAGAGTTCTATCAGCTCTATTCAATTATAGTACTTTAATTTAATGATGGATTTTCCAAACGTGATTCTATGTTTTCACAATTTCTTCTTTTTTCGCCATGTATTCAAACAGCCGTCTACTGTAGAGGCGTCTGAAAGCGTCTACATGAGGTAAAGGGTTAAGCGCCAAGGTATATCAATACTTGATTGATAGACTCTGTTACCACGTTGTAGTTTCCTTAAGGATATCAGAAAGGAGTCTAGACAGCATTAAGTGCATCTTGTTTATTTCTGATTTCCTTTGTGTTTTCCAGTCAGGCACACGTTTACTAATCGTTGGCTTGGCGACTGACATGTATCATATTAGCCGTTCCACGAGAAAAAACAACATCATGGACCCTGCGTAATGTATCGACCCGGATCAGCCTAAGCATGCCGCGCTGGCTAACCCGGACAGACAAAGGTCGCCTCCTGTGGATTTTCTGTTTCAGGAATCAAAACACTATACGTCTGTATCTCTGAGACGGAATGTGTAGGCCCGAATTAGCCTGCGTGGATTGCGCATGCTGTTCTGGATCGATACATTACGCAAAGTCCATAATGTTGGTTCTCTCGTGGAACGGCTAATATAATATTATTATATTGTCGTATGATTGATAGGGCATCATTGACAAATAACAGTGGTTTATTTCCTGATAAACCCATTGTCTCCGACAGAATGATATTCATATCGAGTGAAAGTGTTACCTGTTTACTCTTTCTGAACATTGACCTGCCGAGGCCCGGTAGCTCAGTCGGTAGCGACGCGGGCTGTCAATCCAGGGGTTATGAGTCCGAATCTTGGCTCGGTCAACTTTCTTTCCGACGATTGACAAATGTCAATACGACATGCGTCATTCGTCTTCCACCAATGGGCTAAGTCTATTTGGAAAAGCAGCCAGTTGCTTGGGGAGATTGTTGTGTGGAGTACTGGTGTGAGAAAACCAGGAAATGCATGAGTAGGTGAACTGGCCGCCGTGATATAATTGAGAAATTGTTAAAAACGGCGTTAAATCCCAATCAATCAATCAAAAGTACATTGACCAACACACAGACACGGTGTTACGACTGGAAATCCAAGGACTCTCGAAACTATTGTGACAATTGGAGTAATGGCTTATGATGAGCAGTTTGTCCTTTCCCCACAATATTTTCATTTTGTTCAAGGGTTATACTTCTACCAATCGAGTTGTTTCAACGCTTTTGTCTGTATATTAGCCGTCCCGCAAGAAAACCAACAGTGTGGACTTTGCGTAAAGTATCGACCCAGATCAGCCTAAGCATGCCGCGCAGGCTTACCCGGATAGATGCATTTCGCCTCCTTTGGATTTTCTGTTTCAGGAATCATTATTCTATACTTCTATACCCCTGAGACGGAATGTGTCGGCCCGGATCAGTCTGTGCGGACTGCGTCGGCTGATCTGGGTCGATACATTACGCAGAGGCCATAGTGTTGGTTTTCTCGCGGGACGGCTCATATATGTATTTTAGTGCGACAAATGGTGTTCAATAATGGGGAATGGTGTGTAATTACGAAAGCCAGATGTTAATGTACAAGAATGTTATCATTTGTATCTTAACTGTTAGTCCAATATATAAGTTAACGGATAATATAGACAATATATCCTTTTTTGTGAGCTTTGATATCGCCATAACTCATTGTTAGAATACACTTCCTGATATAGACATTTTTTAATACGCCCAGCTAGAATTTGCCGATAAAACGTCGATAAAATCATCCGAAATAAAAGTAGGACTCAGAGACAAACTTTAAAAGCAAAAGTCCATTAATCAGCAAGAACCAAGTTTCCTTTTTAATCCTTCCAAACATACAATAAATCTGTAGCGGACTACTTTGGTGTACAACTGTAGGTTGCTGCAGATGAGTCGGCAGTCACGTGTGTCCGGGATTTGATCCAGTCTTTCAAGATGTATGGATCTTCGCTGGTCATCAAGACCCAACGGTTCAACTTAATCAAAGCAGTTAACCTATAATTCAGAAACACATGAATGTGTGCTAATTCCCGTTTGTTTGTATCACTTTTTTGTCTATCTTATTTCATCAATATTTCATTCCACCGTCTATTATTTACGACATACACTCCCGAAACACATAGATGTACGGTAATTCCCGGTTTGTTGTATCTCTTTTTTGTTTACTATTTGTTCATTAGTATATCGTTACACAATCTATGATTTACGACATATAATTAAACACATGTATGTGTTTTAATTCCCGTTGTCTTCTCTTCCTATTTGTGTCTACCATTTCCCCACCAGTACATCATTCCACAATATATTTGTTACGACATATCATTCGGAAACATATGGATATGTGGTTATTTCCGTTATTTTGTATCCTTTTTTGTCTACTATTTTCCCATCAGTATATCATCCACATCTATTGTTAACGACATATAATAAAGAAACAAATTGATGTGTGGAAAATTCCGATATTTTGTATCTCTATTTCTGTCTACCATTTTCCCATTTCACAATATATTGTTAACGACATATAATAAAGAAACAAATTGATGTGTGGAAAATTCCGATATGTTGTATCTCTATTTCTGTCTACCATTTTCCCATTTCACAATATATTGTTAACGACATATAATAAAGAAACAAATTGATGTGTGGAAAATTCCGATATTTTGTATCTCTATTTCTGTCTACCATTTTCCCATTTCACAATATATTGTTAACGACATATAATAAAGAAACAAATTGATGTGTGGAAAATTCCGATATTTTGTATCTCTATTTCTGTCTACCATTTTCCCATTTCACAATATATTGTTAACGACATATAATAAAGAAACAAATTGATGTGTGGAAAATTCCGATATTTTGTATCTCTATTTCTGTCTACCATTTTCCCATTTCACAATATATTGTTAACGACATATAATAAAGAAACAAATTGATGTGTGGAAAATTCCGATATTTTGTATCTCTATTTCTGTCTACCATTTTCCCATTTCACAATATATTGTTAACGACATATAATAAAGAAACAAATTGATGTGTGGAAAATTCCGATATTTTGTATCTCTATTTCTGTCTACCATTTTCCCATTTCACAATATATTGTTAACGACATATAATAAAGAAACAAATTGATGTGTGGAAAATTCCGATATTTTGTATCTCTATTTCTGTCTACCATTTTCCCATTTCACAATATATTGTTAACGACATATAATAAAGAAACAAATTGATGTGTGGAAAATTCCGATATTTTGTATCTCTATTTCTGTCTACCATTTTCCCATTTCACAATATATTGTTAACGACATATAATAAAGAAACAAATTGATGTGTGGAAAATTCCGATATTTTGTATCTCTATTTCTGTCTACCATTTTCCCATTTCACAATATATTGTTAACGACATATAATAAAGAAACAAATTGATGTGTGGAAAATTCCGATATTTTGTATCTCTATTTCTGTCTACCATTTTCCCATTTCACAATATATTGTTAACGACATATAATAAAGAAACAAATTGATGTGTGGAAAATTCCGATATTTTGTATCTCTATTTCTGTCTACCATTTTCCCATTTCACAATATATTGTTAACGACATATAATAAAGAAACAAATTGATGTGTGGAAAATTCCGATATTTTGTATCTCTATTTCTGTCTACCATTTTCCCATTTCACAATATATTGTTAACGACATATAATAAAGAAACAAATTGATGTGTGGAAAATTCCGATATTTTGTATCTCTATCTCTGTCTACCATTTTCCCATTTCACAATATATTGTTAACGACATATAATTCAGAAATAAATGGATGTGTGATAATTTCCGTTATTTTTATCACTATTTTTGACTACCAATTGTTTATCAGTATATCATTTCACAATATATTGTTAACGACATATAATTCAGAAACAAACTGATGTGTGGAAAATTCCGATATTTTGTATCTCTATTTCTGTCTACCATTTTCCCATTTCACAATATATTGTTAACGACATATAATAAAGAAACAAATTGATGTGTGGAAAATTCCGATATTTTGTATCTCTATTTCTGTCTACCATTTTCCCATTTCACAATATATTGTTAACGACATATAATAAAGAAACAAATTGATGTGTGGAAAATTCCGATATTTTGTATCTCTATTTCTGTCTACCATTTTCCCATTTCACAATATATTGTTAACGACATATAATTCAGAAACACATGGATGTGTGGAATCCCTTTATTTTGTATCTCTATTTTTTGTCTACCATTTTCCCATCAGTATATCATTCCATACTCTATTAATAACGACATATAATTCAGAAACACATGGATGTGTGGCAATTCCCGTTATTTTGTATCTCTATTTTTTGACTACCATTTGTTCATCAGTATATCATTCCACAACCTATTATTTACGAATTATAATTCAGAAACACATGGATGTGTGGCAATTCCCGTTATTTTGTATCTCTATTTTTTGACTACCATTTGTTCATCAGTATATCATTCTTCAACCTATTATTTACGACATATAATTCAGAAACACATGGATGTGTGGCAATTCCGGTTATTTTGTATCCCTACTTTTGACTTCAATTTTTCATACAGTATATCATTCCACAATCTATTATTTACGACGAACCTTGATACCTTGGCACTATTAGCTAGCTTTATTCAGGACAATCCGAAATATTGTTTTACTTCCGGATGATTTACCAATCAGTATCTGACCTGCAGACAGGATATGAGCCGTCCCGCGAGAAAACCAACAGTATGGTCTCTGCGTAATGTATCGACCTAGATCAGCCTGCGCTGTTCGCGCATGCTAATCCGGGCCGACACATTCCGTCTTATTGGGGACAGATGTATAGAGTAATGATTCCTGAAATAGAAAATCTACAGGAAGCGAAATGTGTCTGTCCGGGTAAGCCTGTGCGGCATGCTTAGGCTGATCCGGATCGATACTCTACGCAGAGTCCACAATGTTGGTTTTCTCGCGGGACGGCTCATATCCTGTCTGTAGGTCAAATGCGTAGGAAGGAAACCAGATCACTACGACTGAAGGCGTGTCACGTGATTGGGCGTGGCATGTCGGAGCTACATAAATCGCATAAATGAATTCATCAAGAAAAAGGGTTAAAACGAAAAAGTCCACGTGATGCCGATTTGCATACCACGTACAATCGAAAATGTCGAACAATTCAAATTGTAAATGGAAGTGCAGGGCGTGAAATAAAGCGACATACTGTTGATTTATGTATCGGGAGAGCTATTAGACTGAAACCTGCCGCTCTCTGTTTTTGCCACAATGTCTTAAAAACTGTTCAATAATTAAACTTTCCTTTATAGAAATTTTTGTCATATTTGTAGAGATTTTTGTCATATTTGTTCCTGGATATTTTCAATGTCGTCTGCTGCAAATTTGTTGCATGTGTGAAAGGGTTTTGACACACGGGGCTAATTTAGTGCTTATGTCAGCAACGAGAAGATAATGTGCCTGTCTCACAGATAATCTGGACTCAAGGCCGTCTAATATGTACTGGAATTGTTAATGCATCTCCGTCGGTACATCGACGCCTTTCTTACACCCACCTTCTAAAATACCCACCACCTAATATACTCACCTTCTAATACGCCCATCTTCTAATACACCCACCATCCAATACACTCAACATCTAATATACTCACCTTCTAATACGCTCACCTTATAATACACCAACCTACCAATACGCTCACCTTCGTATATGCTCACCATCTAATACATTCACCTTCTAAAACACTCAACTTCTAAAACACTCACCTTCTAATACACCCATCCTCTAATACACCTACATTCTTATACACCTACATTGTAATACACTCACCTTCTACATGTAATAAACCCACCTTCTAATAAACACACTTTCTAATTTACCCACCATCTGATACACTCACCTTCTAATACGCTCAACCTTTCTAATACGCTCACCTTCCAATACGCTCACCTTCTAATACACCTATCTTCCAATACGTTCATCTTCTAATACACCTACCTTCCAATACGCTCAACTTCTAATACACTCACCTTCTAATACACCTACTTTCCAATACGCTCATCTTCTAATACACCTACCTTCCAATACGCTCAATTTATAATACGCTCACCTTCTAATACACCTACCTTCCAATACGCTCAACTTCTAATACACTCACCTTCTAATACGCTCAACCATTCTAATACGCTCACCTTCCAATACGCTCACCTTCTAATACACCTACCTTCCAATACGCTCATCTGCTAATACACCTACCTTCCAATACGCTCGTCTTCTAATACACCTACCGTCTAATACGCTCATCTTCTAATACACCTACCTTCCAATACGCTCAACTTCTAATACGCTCACTTTCTAATACGCTCACCTTCTAATACACCTACCTTCCAATACGCTCATCTTCTAATACACCTACCTTCCAATACGCTCAACTTCTAATACGCTTACCTTCTAATACACCTACCTTCCAATACGCTTATATTCTAATACACCTACCTTCCAATACACTCAACTTCTAATAAGCTCATCTTCTAATACACCAACCTTCCAATCCGCTCATATTCTAATACACCTACCTTCCAATACGCTCAACTTCTAATACGCTCACCTTTTAATACACCTACCTTCCAATACGATCAACTTCTAATATGCTCATCTTCTAATACACCTACCTTCCAATACGCTCATCTTCTAATACACCTAACTTCCAATACTCTCACCTTCCAATATGCTCATCTTTTAATACATCTACACACTAATACACTCGCCTTCTAATATACCAATCTTCTAATACGCTTTACTTCTAATATACCAACGATCTAATACATCCACCTTCTAGTACACCCACCTTCTAATACACCCACCTTCCAATACGCTCACCTTCGAATATACCCACCATTTAATACACTAACCTTCTAATACGCTCACCTTTTAATACACCTACCTTCCAATACGCTCAACTTCTAATATGCTCATCTTCTAATACACCTACCTTCCAATACGCTCATCTTCTAATACACTTAACTTCCAATACTCTCACCTTCCAATACGCTCATCTTTTAATACATCTACACACTAATACACTCACCTTCTAATATACCCATCTTCTAATACGCTTTACTTCTAATATACCAACGATCTAATACATCCACCTTCTAGTACACCCACCTTCTAATACACCCACCTTCCAATACGCTCACCTTCGAATATACCCACCATTTAATACACTAACCTTCTTATACGCCCAATTTCACATACACCCACCTTCTTATACAACAACTTCTAATACATCAACCGTTTAAAACACACACATTCTAATACATCTACATTTTAATACACTCACCTTCAAATACACTCACCTTCTAATACGCCCACCTTCTAATATACCAACCTTTTAATATACACATCACCTAATACAGCCACACTCTAGTGACACCCACCTTCTAATACACCCATCATCCGATACGCTTACATTCTAATACACCATCCTTCTAATACTAATACACCCACATTCTAATACACCTACATTATACTACACTCACCTTCTAATACACACAACTTCTAATATACCCAAATTCTTAAACACCCACTTTATAATACACCCACCTTCGAATACGCCTGCCTTCTAATACGCTCACCTTCTAATACCGCCACCTTTTTATACACACACTTTCTAATACACACACCTTCTAATACACATACCTTCTAATACACCCAACGTCTTATACACCCACCTCCTAATACGCCAACCATCTAATACAATCTACCAACCAACCCCTTTATGCTAAAAGAAAACAATATTTATATTCATAGAGATTATACCAAAACAGTTTATAGAAACTATTCATGTCAAATCAAGACGAATGTTTGAAGCAAAACATCAAAGAGAAACCGCAATATTTCGTTGCACATGAAGAAATAAGAAAAGGGAACATTTAAATCAAACTGTAAAATCATGACTTTAGAGTACTTTTATATTACAAAAATGTAAAGTCAATTTTTTGTTAGGCAAATATATTAAAGCGACTGAACTCCAAATGCCCAACTGTCGAAAAAAAAATAAAAAAAATCAATTTTAAGAAAATAAGTGTTATTGTATTTGGAGCATTAAAATATGATAACTGACATATTACATACCCCTATAATCGGTGAGATTTTCTTGTTTTCGATACTTTTTCCAACGCAAATTCTACCCTTTGACTACCAGGGTAAGTTTTTAAATAGCTTTCGATGCTTTTATCTCATTCATCACGTGACTTGAAGAGTCGTCACATGACCAATACGACGCATGCGCATTAAATGAAACATTTTCAAATCGGGCGCCATTATGCCTCCTAAAAAAAGTGAAAGCGCTAGAAAGCGAGGTGCCGTCGAGAGACAGAAACGACATAGGGCCAAGCAAATAAATATAGGTGACCAGGCAGACCGTTGGGCAAACATCAAAGCCATAATTGGAGCCGCCGATGACGATAATCAAGCCAAAACACTTACCTCTTCCATATTCGACGCTGATGAATTCGCCATGTTGTGTTTACGTTTATTTCACTGATCACGTGATCCTTGCAAGGTGCCCGTCTGAAGTATTCCGCGGTATTTTTAACTAGGAAACCCCTTCATTGGGACAATTGAAAACGACTCAAGTTCACTTTATTTAAGACACTATTTTGTTAACTAATTCCCACATACAACAATTCTGCAACAAATGTCTTTCAAAGCATTTACCGGTATTCAAAAATGAGGACACACTCTATAATTGAAAGAACAATCATAACATAATTGAATGAAAGTGAAAACAATTCTACTTTTGCCACAATGTTTTCAAAACATATTTGCTGCAGAGGTGCCTGAAAATGTTTGTATATGATACAGTTCAGATAATCTGATCACACCTTGTTTGAAAGAACCAGAAGATTTCATTTCATTTAAGTTTTCTTGAAGTTTTCTTGAAGATCACATCGCATCCGAGATGAAACATGTTGTCGGTTAGGCAAAAAACACCGAAATCGTGTTTAACGCGATATTCATGAAAGAACGAATCAACTAGACGGCGTAATTTATCTTGATACATATCAACTGTGGTTTAAAACTTTTCATGTCTGTATTTTGCGATGACAATTATACTCAAAGTTAACTTTGAATCAAGTATGTGCGATCATAGACGATACTTTCAGCGATATTTGCGGGAAAAAAATACATAAATGAATGAAAATGAAAGAAGATCGAAAACGACAAAAAACAACTATTAGAAGACCGACAGACCAATTTACTACGTCACGCAATATAGTCAATTAGGGAGATATATACTGAACATGAAAGTTAGATTATTAAAATCAAAACAAATGAATAGTTAGGATGGTTGTAAATTGAGATGTCATATATGTGAAATCAAAGCGCCGATGGCACAGTAGTGGCAATCGTGTAGAAAATCCTGCAAAGTAACAAGTAGTATCTCGGTGTAGGCCTTGCGATTTTCAATATATATAGGCATTTACGATAATGCTCGATCTTCAACTCAATTCGGCTACACGTTCAGCATTGATTGCTAATTGACGCTAGAACGTAAAGACGTGTCTAACGTGTACACTGCATGACATCGTGTCCTGTAAACCTTTGTAAACCAGTCTTATCATCTAGACGCTTTCATATATTGCAACAACTACAAAATAAAGCGTTTATAATATTGAGATTTAAAGACAATCGATAACAGCATCGGGAGCTATTTATAGAACCTTTTGGAATTTCCAGACGACTTCTACAGCGTAATTGAGGTGTTTGAGTATAATGAGAGTTATAGAACGCGCAATGATATTTATTTTCTGCTTCAAGCATGAAGAAAGATAATATTTACATAATTTAACTCTATGTATAAATTATCTCAATAAATCTCAAATCTTAGTATCAATCCGGTACCAAAGTAGCACTGACATGATTATTATTAATCGTGTCTCTGCATCACTGATGGAACTATATATCTGGCGGTTTATGTGTTTCCTGGCTATCTCACACCAGTACTCCACACACCAGTCTCTCCAAGCAACTAGCTGCTTTTTCAAATATACTGTTAACCCATGTGTGGAAGACGAATGCCGCTAGTCACAGTGACTTTTGTGAAACGTCGGAAAGAATATTGACTACCAACTGAGCTACATGTATCGGCGCTCAGCATGAAACATATTTAATATTTGATCCGTATCTAGCGAATATTAAGAGTAACATACGACATATATCCACACGTGTTTTAGCCAGTTGGTCTGACGTTAACGCCTCCCGTTTACTATACATATATACATTACCGCTCCGAGTGAGACATAATATCTCAGAAAAGAACCATTACTTTCATCTTAATATCATTTCTATCCGTTTAGAGGAAAACCCGTTCCGATATGATCGTGCGATAGGGGACACAGTATGACTGTCGCAAATGTCATTGTCTTCAATTCTAAGCAGGAATTGTCTTTATTCCTTGAATAATAAGTCCATTGATGCTCATTTGCGACACTTTCGAGGCAACATACGTTTTATGACTGCAGTGAAAAACTGCTTATCGGACAGAATTTAACTATAAATGAGCCGTTCCACGAGAAAACCAACATTATTGACTCCGCGTAAAGTATCGACCCGGATCAGGCTAAGCATGCCGCGCAGGCTAACCAGGACAGACACTTTTCGCCTTCTGTGGATGTTCTGTTTCAGGAATCATTACTTTACACCTCTATCCACCTGAGACGTAATGTGTCGGCCCGGATTAGCCTGCGCGGACTGCGCAGGCTGATCTGGGTCGATACATTACGCAGATCCAATAATGTTGGTTTTCTCGTGGAACGGCTCAAATGTTGCTGTGGATAGAACTTGAATTTCTCTAGCAGGAAGTTAAGACAACCTCCGATTGACCCTTTCCCAAATATAGACGCATGTTCGACGCATCTGAAGTAACCGCCTTTAGACAACATTGTGACAAAAGAAGAACTTGCAGAAATTTAGCAATATATTCATTTGCCATAGTGTTTTCATCTATTTTCGATGTTTGTATTCCCAGTTATTTAACCCTTTCCTACCTGTATACGTATTTTGACGCAATTGCAGCAGACGACTTTTGAAAACATTATGGCCAAAGGTGAATTTTTTCATGATAAGCAATTTCCCCTTTTGCGACAATGATTTCACCTTTATTTTTTAAGGTTTTGGTCACTATGTTTTCAAAGTCGTCTGCAGCAGATTTGCTGTATGTGGGAAAGAGTCAAAAGCAGTATCAAAACAATAGAACTAAAACAAATGAATCATATCATTATAAATATTTGAACTAGCGATCTTACTAATTGTCAGTAACGGTATATATAATAGGTAAAATTACGCCAAATACATCCGCGGTCATGCCAAATGGTCCCTAATAAAAGTTTGTTTGCATAGAAATGAGTGTACGCATTGCATATATGATATTGAGTTTATAGTCATGGTAAATGTGTTATAGGATGCACTGGTGGAAATGGTTGATTTAATCGCTTTTCGTATTTTGACTTTGTTTGAAAGTGAAAGGAGGGAATGCTAAACACCAGTTTTGTCCGGGCTTGATTTGGTCCAAAATGACGGTAACCATTTTCGCCTGGTGTATTCTTTCTTGCATTATGCATGGCCCACCTATTTTCTTTGGATTGTTCTAAATGATACATGGTGTTTTACATGAGAAACGCTTAGAAAGTTTGACAATTGAGTCCTGAAACTGGTCAATTTACATGGAAACTAAGAAGGAATTTATTTAGTTTATAGTGACCTAATATGAAGACAAAATGACGTTAAACTAATGAGGAGGCTTCACCTTCAGTTATTATCTCCTCGGCTAACGAAGTTTGCGATGGGGATATAGTAACGGGACTGTCCGTTTGTTCGTTCGTTCGTCAGTGCGTCCGTCCGTAACAATCTAGTGACCACTCTACACGCGGAACATCCTTCAACCGATCTTAATCAAACTTAGTATACAGTTAGCATATGGGAAGGTCTAAAAGCCTCTTTATTTTCAAGGTCATAGGTTAAAGGTCAAAATTGGACTTTGACTATTTTGACTGATCACAAGAGAACTCGATGTGATGATTGAATACCGAGGGGATGCATCCACTTTGCGGTACCCACGTTTTATTTTTTTTCTCAACCGATGCATCAGATTTACTATTTTATTCCCGCAAACAGGACCAATGTGGGAAGCCAGTTCTCTCAAAATGGAACCATTTTTCTTAGAACAGCGTTACAATCAAGGCGAGAAAGGAAGACATTGCTCGTTCTGAGCGATTGCTCCCTTTTCTATGTCTTCATTTTTTAAATGTGTGTCTTCTGCAGGCTCATGCAATGTCGTCTGTTCTAGGGGAAACGGTAACATGCGATATATAATTTACGAGATATGCTCTGATATTTACGCCTCATGTTTTACAGCCCCGAGTGAGAAATGATATCCGTGAAAAGAACCATTACTTTCATCCTAATGTCATTTTGTTATATTTTAGAGGAAACACGTTCCGATAGGCTTATACGATAGGGAAACCAACAGTCTGCCTGTGCTGTCACATGTTTTATTGTCTGACAATCCCAATCGCAAATGGTTTTTATCCGACTGATGAATAATAATTTCATTCGTGCTTATTTCTGACACTTTCGAGACGACATACGTTACTACGATTTCAGGAAAAAGCTGTGTTCTTGACAGATATCACGCATAATAGTTGCTTTGTCATTAATTTGTGATAATACTTCGATGTCAGGAAGTTCAGAAAACCCTCGCTTTATCATTTTCCACATAGAAGCGAATGAACGTATCGAGTGCTTGGCGTGAAACGGTTGTAACTAAAATTGTTATTGTTTTACCAAGGTTAATCCCCTCGCCATAAAGTCTTTATAAGCGTTAAATCATTTTACTTGGTAAACAATGGAAATTTAGGTGCCATTGCTCGTTCTGAGCAATGGCACCTAAATTTGGATTGTTTACAAAGATGTCAAAATTGCCCCTAAACCAGGGTTTTCAAAATAGATTTTAGTTACAACCGTTTCACGCCAAGCCATCGGTATGTACACGTTAATGTATCTCTTGTTATCGATTATTCGAGTTATAAATAACTCGAGATATCACTTTTCGAGTTATCGCATTTCGAGTTATCATAAATTCGAAATGATGCAGTTCTAAAATATCGCATTTAGAGTTATCGCGAATCAAATCAATCTGGTCAAGCTCCGTTATTTATGAAAATAGATAACGGTCAGGTTCATCCGGCATTTTGAATTACGCCCGTCCGACTGAGGCCATTCCCATTGTAATATATCATCTTAATTACTCTGTTGATGTCGCATTGTAGACCAGAAACTATTTAGAGACTGCTTTACATATCGAATAGCAACTACATTTGCATATCTATTGTACACATGTACTAACGAAATTCCTGCGAGAAATCAGTTGAGCGCGTGTAGCCAAGGTGATCCAATGATGTTAACTTATTCATTAGTCGCCGGGCAGAAGCCCGCGACTTATATTTTTAATAGCTTTTCGGAAATGACATGGGAGGACGAGTTATTATTAGAAAAAGACAAATTTAAATGTCTTGAACATATTACAATTGTGTTTGTTTAACAACACTAAGTTATGCCACATCTAAAATGAAATAAATAATCCGTTGTTTTAAGTATTTGCAATTTCTTTATTTTGACTTGCATTTATGTGTTTTTTTTCTTATTGAGTCCCTGTTAGACCTGCTACGCTACGAAGGAATGAAATTGACACGCGTGGGAAAACTTCAAAAGTTGTCATTGTACACGCCCTAAAATAGTTAATTATAGGTGATTTAAGATGTTAAAAACAAACATTTGGTTCGAAACAAATGAAGAAAAGAACAAACTAAGATAAAACTAGTTTTAATAGAAATGTGATTTTTAATGAACATCCTATACCTACAAAGAGCGTGTAAAGAACGATAACTCTGCGAATAAGATTGGTTTACGAATCGGGTCTTTCGTACAAAATGATTTCGCCCTTGACAATATTTAAATGTGCCATTAGATTCCCTACAGGTATTTTGCTTGCGTTCTTGACATCATTGACACAAGGGCGCTCATTATAATATAATTTTAAAACATGAGTAGTTTGTTATTTTCATTATAAAAAGGGAAGGAAATAATTACAATAAATTAACATGTACGGTTCAGTTTATGTTCGAAATTAAGTTTGAAATTATACAACAATTTCAATGAAATTTAACTGTTTAGCTGATATAGTATTTCGAGATTGGTCTACTTTGGAAATATATTCGACTACATTTTAACATTTGTCAAAGTATGATATAATTAGGATGCCAAGTTAATATCATTTTGAGAAAAAGAGAAATATAGGATCCATCACGAGTTTTCTTTGGAGATCAAGATTTCTTATAAATATGAGTCTAGAAAAAGACAGTTATTAACCGAGCCTTTTGGCGAGGTTAATAACTGTCTTCTTAGAGACGAATTTAAGAAATCTTGATCTCCAAAGACAAACGAGTGATGGATTCTTTTTATCACCTTATCAGTGTGTTTTTAACGAAAAATATATTGACATCATCAAAACAAAGACCAAATAACAAATTCTTGATAAGAATTAGTGTTTCGCCGCATAAAAAAGTAGTCCTCATCATTTTTGCATAAGAAGAAAAAAAACCAATATTTTAAACTATAAACACTCGTTATTTATTCAAAATAACGTATTATTGCATTTTTCAATGTGTGAAATTTAACAAGTTAACAATAAACATAATAAAGACATAAAGGTCAAAATGACGTCATCAGTAGTCTCGTGTATGACAGCGACCGTGTAAACTCATTGAAAGTTCACATACATGTACAAAATGTATATGTACACATGTCACATTTCAAAATCAGTCGGAATCGCTATTGATCACATTAATGCGACGCCTTTTAGGAGTAGATTGTGGAATGTTTTCTTCCGTGTTGGACGCTATGTTTATATTGAATGTACCGCCGAAAATGTTCCCTGCGAACATGTTGTTTAATCCTCCATGAAATGTGTATTCGCCACTGTGTGTTCCGGAGTTTGTAGTCGAGGCCATGTTCAAATTGTGTTGATGGAGTGACAGCTGATTATATGGACGCGGAGTGTTGGATGTTAAAATTCCAGATATAGCTTTGTGTTGGATCTCGCTGATGTTGCTGTAATTGTTGATGGATTGGATGTTGCGATGTCCTGTGATCTGCATAATCTGGTTGGCCGGGACTTGATTTTCAGACAGTTTCTGCACAAGGTGTTTTCGCGCACTATGATTTGTGAGTTTCTTCGAATCTGACAAACCTGCGAATTTTGCCATGTTTTTCATGATTGAGGTAAGTTTGTTCTCATCGATAGGCTGGCGTTTGAACCATTGTTCACCGGGTCTCATGACAGCTTGTTTCGTGTGTGTTGCTATGTAAAACGGGTCTGTTGGCTTACAATAATCAGCTGGGCGGTGACTTACGTAGATCTTGTAAATGTTGACGGGGCAACGTGTTGGATCGTCCACATTTGCCCACATTTTAGGTTTTACTACCCTCACGTCTCTGGGGTTTGTGCCTTGGCGCGTTTTTGTCTGCCTCTCCTGAAACTCAAGAAATGCATGGCCCGAATCGTCAACTGCCAACTTGATGTCACCCCAACACATCTCCCTGTGTTCGTGTGATCCACGGAGGCCAAAGTTAACTGTATTAAAGAACCACAGTGAATTTATGATGCTGTCGGGTGTTTCGCTTCCCAGCTGCTTATTAAGCCATAATTTGTCAATTTCCAGATCCGTTATAGCCTCGGATTTGTTGACCTGGTTGCCCAAGCCTTCGGATTTGAGTTGTTTTTGTTTTGCTTGGAAAACGGCTTTCAGTTTGTTGAATTCTGAACTGTGTAAGATAGAGTACCCATAGTCGTTCTCCTTTAGATATCTTTCAAAACTGCCAAGATACCCACGTAGAGTTATGGGCTCATACTGGGAACCATCAGGCTTCCGCACACTAACGATGAACTTGCAGAGAAATTCGCATAATTGTTCGGGGGGTATTTGGTAGATTTCACTAGTTTCATCATTCAAAGAAAGAAATTCTGTCAAAAGCTTGATGTTGTAGTGGGTTTTTCTCATTGTGTTTTTGTTTTTTTGTGCTTGTACCAAGCCAGAAATGTCATTTTCGGACACTGTTTGTAGCGAGATTTTGCCGTCTGCCGACTGTCGGCAGGAGTCGCATTTTCTAAACAGAGTCTCTCACCCGGTAAATCGACCTCGAAGTTAATACCGTCAATCTTTACCGTATAAATATTGCCATTTGTGGACGTTTTCTTTTCTTTAACTACCGCTCGACCTTTTCCGTCGATTTTGACAGTTGAACCAGGCGGATAGTCATCGCGAATCGTAACTGGGTCAGCCATGTTTGTTTATGTTGTGTATGCAAATGCGGCGCGTATGAATACAATTCGGTTTTGATATCACACATGTTGGATATCGTTGATCCGTGATTTGTTCTCAACTTGAAAATAAGGGTATTTATGTGATAAAACTCATGTCTTCAGCAATTTAACTTTCTCATTGTTTTAAAAGTAGATGCAAAGGTGTCCAATGTTGACTTTAACAGGGGAAAGGCAAAATGACGCGCTATTGCATGCAAATCCTAAATTGTCTGTTTTGTGGTTTTATTGACAAACAATAAAATTCAAATATTCTGACAAACATCTTGAAAAGTGTATGTCGAATTCACAAATCTTATAAGTATGCCTTAATAAAAGCACTGTATACATACTAAGCCTAATGATTGGCAAGATTACTCATTTCCATAACTGTTTATGATCAATAATTAGTTGGCTGTGTGTATGGTCAACGTTACCTTAGAATAGAGATTGGTCATAAACAATCATATTTCACTTCGTTGACAAATAAATTCAAGTAATGATACATTTCCACTTGACCCCACCCCTGATGTTCCAATATGCCCTGCAGTTGATAACTGTTTTTTCAACTACTATAATTTAAGTGTTATGCATAACTGCAGTATGGATTTCCGGCGACATTGATGAGTTGCATCAACTTTCTCTTGTAATGACTTTAAACCAGAAGGTATATGTGAGTGCAAATACAATGCATGAAGATGCAAGTGATCGGTAATCCAGGAAAACCAACATTATGGCATTTGCATTAGATCTAGACCAACATGCAAAGCAACGCAATTTGGTCCGGCTCTGCTCTGTTGCGTGAGTTAGTGACACACGGAAAGCGATGTGGAATTGGATCAGACAGTATAAGTGCACACTTTAAGGCTGGTATCCAGCTGCAACGGGCATTTTCTGAACTAAAACATATTTGCATTCAATTGAAAGAAATTTGTATTGAATTGAAGCATATATGTTTATTCAATTGTAACATATTTGTTATTGAATTGAAACATGTTTTTATTCAATTGAAACATATTTTCATTGAATTGAAACATATTTTCATTGAATTGAAACATGTTTCTATTGAATTGCCAGACATTTTTTATTGAAATGCAACACATCTTTATTGAATTGAATAAGATTTTTTATTCAATTGAAAGATATATTCTTATTTAAAAATTTGGTTTTGAAGAGTGTATATAGTAATCATTTTAGGTATACATTTCCTTTTAACCTCCTCTTAGGAAAATTGGATTACAACATAAAAAAATATTATATATTTTTCAGAGCTCTAGATAATGCAATTTATTCATGATAGAAAATCTTCATTTGACATTCAAATCCTACGTTGTGTGTACTCAAAAGAACCGTCTCAGTAAGACGATTCTTTTTGGTACCCACAACATAGGATTTGGTTGTGTAATACGAGAGATATTAGGGTGAAAAGAACAGTTCACACCCCCTGATCTAGTCCACCGATATATGCATACCCAATATTGATACAAAAAAGAAAAGAAAATACAGTAAGATAGAGCCTGATACTTAAATTGTTCAATAATTCAATTTTACGTGTTGTGATGTGTTGGTATAACAGCAGCGTGTTATGTATCAACACCAACTTATGGGGCGATTATAGTGGGCTGAATGCCATTCCGTTTGCTTTCCGAATACGAAAGTGGTGTGATTTTTTAAACTGTCCGAATGTACCCTCCGAATATGTTTTCCCCAATGTTTGGTTTCCGAATGTTTTCAGTATGGTTTCAGAATGCTTTCAAAATACTTCCCGAATACACATGGACGCCACATTCGGATGATTCGGAGCCGAACAGCCAGTATGCTCCTAGAACACCCCGAATGCTTCCCGAATATGATCCCTCCGCTCCCCGAACACCCACATTCCTATTCGGAAAGCAAACGGAATGGCATTCGGCCCAATGTGATCGGGCCTTTACTATATAGTTGTTCTAGCAGTTACTCTGGTTCTTATGAGTGTGAAAACACATGTGTAAAAGTCACGTTTTTGCTCATTTGTCCAACATTCTTTAATAAACAGTGTTGTACAGTTTCAGTTTCTTTTTAACTCTTTCAGCGCCAAAGGCAATATTCAGGATTTTGCAAACAATACTGATTCAGGCGAGTCAGATCGTAACGAGCTGTCTCACCTGAAATCAGCATTGTTTGCTTTCTAGTTATAAAAATTGTCCAATTTTGTATTATATGAGATATTGATACGCCCGATTCTGAACATGGAAGAGTCTACTTTAAACAATTCGGCGCTGAAAGAGTCAATATAAAACTATCAATACGTATACTTCAATCTTAAGCCAGACTAGAACTAATATGTTTTCACCTTAAATAATAATATAAATTGTTTTCGTTGATTGAAAATTGTGACCTAAAGATATGCTAGACAGTCCCTTTAATCATTTTCACAAATGTTGGAAGATGCCTCATTTATGTTCATTACAGCTGCATGTAACCAGACAACGGCGTTTATGAGCCAGACAACATCCAGGAATATATACGAACAGACATTTAATTGGACCACGGCACTTGAAAAAAACGACATTCGAGACTTGAATTTGCGATTATAAGCGAATAAATCAAGATCAGCATGTGCGTCGGAACAGTTGGATCTGAACCTTCCCTGTTCGCAATATATACGCTTTGATATCATGTAATAGTTCTAACCAATACAAAAAAAGACCGTATGAATAAGAAACTCGATCGTAAATGGCATTCATTACAGAACCTTCCACGTGGGCTGGCTCGACGATATACGATTTGAGGGTCTTGTTGTTGTCTGCGTCCAACAAAGAATCTGATAAGCCCGTGCATATAGAAGTTATTTGTGTCCAACAGTGAAGGCTGAAGTGATACGGTGAAGATGTATAAGGGGGTTCTTTACGACTCTCCGTCACGGCATCTTTGAAAGGTCAATTGGCGTAGAAAAAATGGAGCAAGAGTTCTAGTTTTTATGTCAAAGGGTGTATAACGGCTGAATTACATACGGACAGCGAATGCTTTATTGATACTGTGCGGATGCACTTGCTCCTCTGGGTCTTCATTGTAAGCAGATGCACAAAGGCCCTCGACCGCTAGACGCGTCATTTTTAAGATGTTAATGGCGTTGAAGGCTTGACGTCAAGTTACTTCCATGCCTCTAAAAGAAATAATAAGCCGAAATACATCAAACTATATGTTTTGTATTATGGTATAATTCATATGTATTGTAATTGTATGGTGTGAGTCGTGTCTGTTGGTACTCTGAAAATTACTCGACCGATGACTCTTATTAAATATAATTCGGTCCACTGTACTAATATTGGCAATAAATACACGATACTTTCGTGATTGTTCGTGAGAACGTAATATACAGAGACACTGCGAAATTCAAACATTCACTGAGGAACCAAGTCCACCTTTATTCGACTGAAGTGATGCAAATAAACAAAATGTGTGTTTCTTTAGCTATACTAGGAGATATCCAAACATTATAGGCCATTTGCAAAATTGTTGAAAATCATTTCAATAATTATAAGCACATGACAAATATAAAATTAACGATTGATAATAAGTAACACTATTGAAACGAATGATGACTTTTACATACCAAACGGATAAGTCAACACAAAAACGTTAGGGAGTGTGTCTTGACAAACGACACTCCCCTATGAATTATAGCATTAATACTTGGTCACGCTATATAAGACTTGAAACCTTTCCCACACACAACAAGTCCGCGACAGTCGTCTTTGAAAACATCAAGACAGACATTCGTATGGAAAAATCTATATAACTGAAGGTTTATTTGGACAGCACCGTCATGAATGTCGGTTATTATTATGGCATGGTTTAATTGACGAGACCGATTTGTTTCTTCAAAGACCGAACCAATCCTTAATCGAAGTTGTCCTAACGTATTCCAATAAAATTACTCCATATCTGATTGCACAGCCTCGTCATGCCATAGACGAACCTATACATATTTTATGCGCGTAGGACACATCTCATATCCTAGCACTGACGTGTCATCTAGTGATCATGAAAAACGGGAACTATATCCGTGATAGCGCTGAAAAAACTGCTGACAACGATTTAATATCGCATTATATCAAACCAAATCATTTGTGATATATTGCACACTATTATATCAAACCAAATCAATTGATGCATACGCAACAAGTTGGCTAGTTATAGAGACCGGATGATTGATTGTTTTGTGTCGGATGAAGATATAGTTTCACTAAATGAGCAACAACTGTGATAGATTCACGAATGGCTATGCAATTAATAAACCAATGTAAATATATCTCGACCTAGAGTTATCGATAATTCCAGGACAAGCATCCAATAAATAGTCCAAATAAACATATCACCCATATGTCAACGACAGGGTGGCGACGGCAGAACTTTAGATCCTATTTGTTTCAATGTGTTATTTTGATTTAACGCCGTTTTCAACATAAAATCAGTTATATCTTAGGATACACTGTAAGTGCTTTGTCCAAGTGTCGATAAGATTCGTAGTTCATCTTCTAAGTTTGTTGTCTGACCACCACTCTCTATGTTGTTGAAACTCAAAAGATCCGCCTCAATGAGACGATTCTTGTTTTCGGTACTCCACCACATGGTTTAAATGAGAAATACGCCAAACATTGTATATCGAATACCTGTTTACTTTATCTTATCCCGGCGTTTAGACAGGTCAATGAACAGTTGGAAAACGTTCCTACGAGTATGACAAGTCCCACAATCCCATGTAGTAAAGGAGGTCGTTAACTACGATGGTACTCCAGGGCAATTTAACCTCTGATTTAATGTCTATTTACCAGTTGAAATATCTAGGGACATGTGAATCTAGTGGTTTTTGTCAAGGCATGAATTAACTGACGTAATTGAGATTTGTTAACTAATGTTAACTTTTTCAGACCGGCGTCACACGAAAGGCGTTCTCGTTGCGTGTACGAACATGGAAAACGTTCGCTTGCGTGTTGTGTAGAATGCGAAATAACTCTTGGTTACAAAGCTAAACAAGTAGCCCAATTCGTATTATACATATTCTCATTACGGAGATCCCAATATGAACGTGTTTACTAATTTCAAATGTGTATGATCATCGTATGGCTAAATGGGTTATGTTGCTTATGCTAACAGTAAATTCAGTCTGTGCACTCGCACAGTTTTGCCAGTAGAGCCTTAACAAATTGCTTGTATGATAAAAACCTAGAAATATAGCATCATATGTGTTATTTGTATTTGACAAAAACCATACTTGGTCGCTGATTTTAAATGTATATGAGCATCAGGCTCTCGTCACATGTGCAAACGGAGATGATTAGGCAATTATGTAGATCATTCACAGTTCGCTTGCATTTAGTATAGATCCTGAAGTAACATCTGGTACAATACTAGAAATGTAACTCCGTTGGTGATCCGCATATTCACGTTGGGATATTCCATGTACACTAGTGGGGTGTAAGGCGAGCTCAGAAACGACAGGTCATCACGAGCGGTCCCATCTAAATAAATACTGCTTTGTTCAAAACCCTCTGTTTTCAGCAGGCAGTAGTTTGAGGGTTATGGATGGCCATTCTCTCTGGTTTATTCTGTTATTCTGCCGGAAATTGTTAAATTGTTAAATTGTCAAATGCATTCATACATGTATGCTGATGGATGATACATCTTTTTTGCATAATAAAATATATATATATATATTCACTTTTATGTAATGTCGAATCAGAGATGAATGCAGTAAACGCAAAAAGGGTCCATTTCGGCTTGCATGTGTTCGTGTCTTAGTCCAGTACATCGTCGTTCATAGTTTTTAGATACCTACCTTTTTATATTTGAGTTTTTAATGCATCTGACCACAGTATCAACATAGTCTTCACCGTCCACATGAACATGTATAGTATACATATCTAAGTGCAATTTCTGAAAAGACCTACTGGAATTGTAACTTTATAAGTTGTATGTCAAGATATTTTTGAATGCTGTCAAAGCAGTGCTTTATAAGTGTCCAAAGGCAAACCAGGACAACTTAATGTAAAAGATTACTATCTATATAGAAACACAAAAACAATATGCGCAGAATGAAGCATTTTCTCTGGAATGTTCCCTGGCTTTTAACTGCTAGACATTGAAATGAATCAATGAGATTCCATATATTATGTAGAAGCTGATCAAAATCAACATATGTTGCAAACGTTTAACTGATCCTCAATTTCGTGCAATTACAATGGATATTATTATTATGGTATACATGTAATTCATTCAAATACAATTGAGCAATATTCATCCGCCATTTTCATTTTAATATTGTTGATGGAAACAAAGCTCTGTCAAACAAATAGATCCGTAACTATCGATTTGGAATCTCATTGACTCTTCAAGCTGGCATCATTTTAAAATTGTATTTGTGACAAACTTTAGGAGCAATACATCTAGATATATATTTTCCAAAGCAGAAGATAACAATATGCACGTCACAAGTGAAACATCAATGAGACATATTACATATTTTAGCCGAGATATAGTCTTATAATCTCGTAATGGGCTCATACAGAGGTAGATTGGTCTAAAACTATTTGGGCTTCAACTCTAGTTATCAGGGGCGTAGCTTTGCATTAATCAATGTGTAGGCCGTTCTCGTGAGAACATCAACATTGTGCCTAAGCATCCCACACAAGCCTATCCGGATAGACACTTTTCGCATCCTGTGGATTTTCTTTTTCAGGAATAACTACTCTATACATCTATCCCCCTAAGGCGGAATGTTTTCGGCCGGATCAGTCTATCGCCGCAGCTGCATTTTGGGGGCATTTTGAGAAAAAATGTGTAGGCACAGTGCCTAAAGGGAGCTACGCCCCTGGTTATTCCCTTCTGTTTCGAAAGTTGTACCCAGATTTGTATTGCATGTAGACCAACATAGAATGATCTGGTGAACACGGTGCGTATGTCAAGGCTAACCAGAGTGCACATCCCAAAGTCGCTAGTTTCGCCTCATATGATAGATGAGGTCAAAGGTCACAAAGGTCAGCAGAAGGTTAATATTGTCGAGTACTATTAACACTTTCCAACTAACAGCAATTCTGCTGTAGACGAATTTTAGTAACATATTGACACATGTATGGAGCCTTTCTACAGATGAAAAAAAAAAAAATTATTAAAAAAAAAAAAAAAATATTGTTGCAATTGGAGAAATTGCTTTCCATATTTCAGACTAGAGATGTTTTCAAAGCCGTCTGATTACGGTTTGTTGAATGTGGAAAAGGGTTAAATCAACTTTTCAATTCAAACGCGCCGTTTTAGAGACAGGAAATGACACCCTCGAGGCTGGGATACTAAACACTACGTTACATAACTACACTGTTGTCCCTTGACTTGTTTAAACGACTTTCGCGTATTCAGCGATTTCAGACTGTTCCTTGTGAGACCTTATTTATCATTAACGTGCATTTTATATTACATCGGCAAAGTATATTGCCTTTAGAATTTTAAAAAGTACAAAGACGAAGAAATAATTATTTGTGCAAAAAGTAGCCTTAGAAAGATTTAGGAGTCGAACAATCAGTTCACATTCCTCACTAGCAAATACAATAAAATAACAATATACTTAGGATGGAGTACCAATCGGCTGTGCTCTTGTGTGTCCGTTTATACGCAATTGTATGGCGTGGCAGTTCTATGGCGAGAATTATTTTGAGTCATATCTGGTGAAATATAATGTCTTGTTAGAACACCCCATTTGTTGTAACGACTCGATGGTGTAGTGGTAAAGCGTCTGCCTTCAGCGCGGGAGGTCGTGGATTCGATCCCCGGTCGGTTCGCACCAAAGACTTTAAAATGGATGACCTCTTTGGCGCTCAGGGTTGTGGGTTGGTATTACGACGGACTGACTGGTGTCAGGATAAATGGAACAGTAGTACTGGTAACTTACCCAGGAAACGCCGTGATGTAACAGAACAATTGGTGAAAGCGGCGAAAAACACCAATCACCAAACCATTTGTTGAAGGTTTCATCTTCTTATTACGAAAAAAAAAGGGTTTAGGCTCTGATTAGACTGTGGCTGTGTGCAGCTATCCGCGGGTTCGCCTGATCCCTATCTGATCGTATGCACATTAAGATACATATATCTCTATACTGTTTGCTTTGCATCTCATCGTTTTTATCTTGATATTCCTAATATTGGCTATTGACATCTTAGAAATAGGCCCTTTTAAGACATACAGCATTGAACGGGTTAATACCAATTGTCGTTTTATGAATCGTGTGTTTGGATGATAGGAATGGGACAAAAGAGAGATCATATTCAATGGTAATATGCCAATCTGTAGTGATTTATTACACTGTAATGTTCATCTCGTCTTATTTTCTAGCATTCATAGCCTGTCAAATACGATAGACGGAGACACCATCAAGAATAAACTATGAGTTTAATTAACTTTTTTTCAACGCAAATGGCAAAAGTCATGTGGATGACAGTGGTACAGTCATGTCAGCTTAAAGCATGTTTCGCAATCGATGTGTAATAAACAATTTAAAATAAAATATATATTTAGTTTTCTTTGCAAAAAGTACTGATTCAGGTGAGACAGCTCGTTACTAAATAAACAGCGCTTATGATCAGATTGCTTTCAATCATTCAAATTCCATGCATTAATAATGTCTTTGCAGAGGACTTTTTTTAAAAACTTTTCAGCAACGAAAACAAATTCTCAATTGCTCTTTTGTCGCAATGTTGTCAATTATTAATAATAAATTAAATTTCATTTCGTAGATTGTTTTCACATGTTAGCTACATATAAGCTATTGCCAAAGACGTCAGTTGCATATTTGAGTTGTAATAGGGCAGTGGCTTATCACACATGCTTTACTTATTTGAGTTACGTAAATATTGAATTTATCTAAAATAGGTTGACGTTCATCTGGTATTGAACCTTTTCGGCTTCCTTCAAGTGTATATCGATACCGTTTCAATGCAATAATTGTGATTGTTTGCGTGTAAAAAACGGGCTCATAAATTATAATAATGCTATTGTTTGGCAGCCGTCGCAATGACGTTACGGCAGTCGAACGTCATATTTGTCAATCAAGTATAAATGACGATTTTGAACGTGAAAGGCTCTTTCTTAGAAAGTTCAGCACTTTTTTTTTCTAAACGTATTGACCTGATTTTATAATTATTTGACACCAATGTAACGTGTGTGACCTTTTACCAATATGGTTAAAAGATACGGTCGATAAAGATAAAGATAAGGGGTCGATGCTTGTTTTTCATGTTTACATAGAGTAAGCCAGTGACAACTACTTAATTTCTATTAAATCAGGTGAGCGATTAAGGACCATCATGGAGTTCTTGTCCTAGTTTTGTAGACAGTAATTAGCGCTGCGTGCTCATGGAGATTGTGACAGTCCAATACGTTTCGCTACATTTGACGAATAAAGTGAAACGAATTAGTCGAATAGTGGGTTTCCGACATTAGGGTCAGTTAAGATGAGGTTTTCACAGACTTGTCAATCTTGATAGATATATATCTGACAGTTAGGGTGAAATATGGTTCTAAATTACCTCGTTGACATTCGAGATCAGTCGTTGCTATAGTGCATTTCACGTCTAAAATATCCACATGCTTGCCTTCAAAAAATGGCTGAGAATTGATTTAAGTTTCTCTGGAGAATGTAATTATGCCGATACGAAATTCCGCTTTAGATTAAAACCTTTCCCACGTGCAAAAGGCTGGCGACTTTTAAAAATAATACAAGTCAAAATCGGAAAAGTACGTGCATCTACAAATGATGATAAAATAATCTAATAATAATCTTATATGGTTGAAAAAACACGTAGCAATATTCGTCTGCTACCAAAGTGTTAGTGTACGTTGGAAAGGATTAACAGAACTGAACTGATATGTAACGTCGATATTTCAGAGGCAAGTACAACATTCTAGCAACAACACATATCAACAACGCAAATGAGAGAGACAAAAACTGCTATCTCATGCAATAAGCTGATAAATAATAAAGAAATAAACACGCAAACAATAAATCTTAGTGATATCATTATGGCATATGATATGGTGTCAATATCGAAAGTCGTACCATATTTCCTATGTTAAGTGACGCATTATAGCGCGCGTAACAGATCGGAGTGACATGTTAGGATTTTAGTATTTTAGAATATTTATTTGACCCTTAACTCTTTCAGCGCCAAAGGCAATATTGAGCTTTTTGCAAACAATGCAGATTCAGGTGAGTCAGCTTGTAACGAGCTGTCTCACCTGAAATCTGCATTTTCCTTTTTTTTGTTTGGCTGTGAGTTATAAAAATAATCCAAAAATCGTATAACATGAAAATAGGGTCGTCCGAGTTTGAACATGGAAGAGTCTACTTTAAACAATTCGGCGCTGAAAGGGTTAAACCCTATGTTGTGGAACATAGGATTTGCTTGGCTTATAAGAGAGATATAGTGGGAACAGACCTGTCAACCTTGGTTACTTAACCTTTTAGCACATACACTACAGATATGCAGCAGACGATTTTGATCACCTCGAGGTTAAACTTGTTGAAACTCTATATCTATGATAAAAAAATTATTGAAAGGGGCTTAAAATATTATAGCAAAAAGGTGAAATTGCTCAGTATGAGCATGGTCTCATTTGTCACACTGTATTTGCTCGACAAATGTCTGTATAGCCGAGTGCGCGTGTAGACAACGACAGAAGAAGAATTGTCATACTGTTTTCGAAAGTCGTCTGCTGCATGGGGCGTCAGAAAGAGTCAGTATTTGGTAAAGGGTTAAACGAGAGGACAATAATACTATAGAGCTCAATAAAATCTACATAACAACGGACTGCCGTTAATTGGAATGAGAAATTATACTGACATTTTAGATTACAAAATACATTTCCAGGAAAAGATTGATATAATTAGCTTGACACGGCAGACCTCGCAATGTCACTCACCTCTGAGAAACGATAAACGATTCGGTCCTTGTTGAAGTGTTGAATTGGTTTTAACCCTGGTATCTGTTTGACAAGACATTGAACAACTTTTAAGAACATGCCAATTCGTACATTTCAGATAAAGTTTGTCACAGGAATTTATAAAAAAAAAAAAAAAGTTTGTTTTGTGTTTTATGTCGCTATCAACATGTCGAGGGCTTGGCGTGAAACGTTTGTAAATTAAAACCTATTTTTGAAAACTCTGGTTTGGGGGCAATTTTGACCCCTTTGTAAACAATGCAAATTTAGGTGCCATTGCTCAGAACGAGCAATGGCACCTAAACTTCCATTGTTTACCAAGAAAAAAAATGATTTTTCGCTTCTTAAGACTTTATGGTGAGGTGATTAACCTTGGTAAAAAAACATACCAATTCAAGTTACAACCATTTCACGCCAAGCCCTCGATTTGTTCGGTTATATCACGCCAATTATTGGGTAAGTTTCCAGTACTACTGGTCCATGAATCCCGACAATAGCATATAGTACCCGACCATCCTGACCAAAAAGGATGATTTTTGCTTACATTTTGGTTTGACCCGACCGGGGATCGAACATCGGTACAGTTAAGCATTGATGTTTATATTTGTTGATAACTTACCACAGTTAAACATTGTTATACACCGCTAGACGCAAGTTGGTCTCGCGTCATCGATCGTAAGTTACGTCATTTATACTTGATTGACCGATATGAAGTTCGACTGCCGTAACGTCATTGCGATGGCTGCTAAACAATAGCAATATTATAATTTATGCGCCCGTTATTTACACGCAAACAATCACAATTATTGCACTGAAACGGTATCGATATACACTTGAATGAAGCCTAAAAGGTTCAACATATTTAGATAAATTCAAGATTTACGTAACTCAAATAAGTAGAGCATGTGTGATAAGCCATTGCCCTATTACATCTCAAATCTGCAACAGACGTCTTTGACAATAGCTTATATGTAGCTAACATGTGAAAACAATCTACGAAATGAAATGAAATTTATTATTAATAATTGAAAACATTCTGACAAAAGAGCAATTGAGAATTTGTTTTCTTTGCTGAAGAGTTTTATAAAAAAAAATCCTCTGCAAAGACATTATTAATGAATGGAATTTGAATGATTGTAAGCAATCTGATCATAAGTTTTATTTAGTAACGAGCTGTCTCACCTGAATCAGTACTTTTTGCAAAAACACTAAATATTTATTTTATTTTAAATTGTTTATTACACATCGATTGCGAAACAAGCTTTAAGCTTATACTGCTCACGCTCGATGACTGCTTTTTGGAGACATAACCAGTACTCGCGCCGATAGTGTGGAATACCCCTAATCGCAGAACCCGTTCATCACGGGATTCGAACCCGGAATCTTTGGTACGAGAGATCCACGCTGTACACTGTACCATTGTCATCCACATCAATATTGCCATTTGCGCTGAAAAAAGTTAATTAAACTCATAGTTTATTCTTGGTGATGTCTGCGTATATCGTGTTTGACAGGCTATGAATGCTAGAAAATAAGACGAGATGAACATTACAGTGTAATAAATCACTACAGATTGGCATATTACCATTGAATAGGATCTCTCTTTTGTCCCATTCCTATCATCCAAACACACGATTCGTAAAACGACAAATGGTATTAACCCGTTCAATGCTCTATGTCTTAAAAAGGCCTTTTACAGACTTGTAATTTCTAAGATGTCCATAGCCAATATTAGGAATATCAAGATAAAAATATTGAGATGCGAAGCAAACAGTATAGACACTGGTCAGACGGTACACATGCGATGACTGTCCTTGCTCCATACTTTTGACGAAAACTTCACAAAAATGGTTGCAGCAGAAAAAGGCGTAACACGAAAAGGTTTTTTATTTTTTTATTGTAATGTGCATACGATCAGAGAGGGATCAGGAGAACTTGCGGATAGCTGCGCATAGCCACAGTCTGATCAGAGCCTTAACCCTTCGTCCGTAATAAGAAGATGAAACCTCCAACAAATGGTTTGGTGTTTGGTGTTTTTCGCCGCTTTCACCAATTGTTATGTTACATCAAGGCGTTTCCTGGGTAAGTTACCAGTACTACTGTTCCATTTATCCTGACACCAGTCAGTCAGTCGTAATACCAACCGCAACCCTGAGCACCAAGGAGGGCATCCATTTTAAAGTCGTTGGTGCGAACCGACCGGGGATCGAATCCACGACCTCCCGCGCTGGAGGCAGACGCTTTACCACTACACCATCGAGTCGTTGCAACAAATGGGGTGTTCTAACAAGACATTATTTTTCACCAGATATGACTCGAATTAATTCTCGCCATAGAACTGCCACGCCATACAATTGCGTATAAACGGACACACAAGAGCACAGCCGATTGGTACTCCATCCTAAGTATATTGTTATTTTATTTTATTATACCTCACTTTTGTCTACAATGGTAAAATCCCATTACCCGAAAAAGAGATAGTTTGACTATCAGAAACATTTTTAACCTTTTTGACACGTGACCAAGCAAAAATTGACTGTCAGGTCATGTGACCGCAGTGATATTTTGAATGTCATATAAGGGCAAATAACTGCTTCAATATTTTAGCTAAATCATGACGTGATTATCTCCCTTATACACATACAGCAGTGACGTCACTTAATTTTGTTCGGTATAATAAAATAAATATCATATGGCAGCATGTGTGACATTGATATTGTCAACCCTCGAAACAGAATGTCACCCTCGGCTTACGCCTCGGGTGACATTCTGCTCTCGGGTTGACAATATCAATGTCACACATGCTGCCATATGATATTTATATAGTATTTACTAGTGAGGAATGCGAACTGATTGTTCGCCTCCTGAATTTTTCTTAAGCTACTCTTTGCAGTCATTTCTTCTTTCGTCTTGGTTTATTTTTTTAAATGCTAAAGGTAATGTACTTTGCCGATACTTATAACATGTACGTTAATGTTAAATCAGTTCTCAAAGGAGACAGTCTGAAAACGCTGAATATGCGAAAGTCGTTTCAACAAGTGAATTAGCAAATTGCAAGTGACAGCTGTGCAGTAATGTAACCTAGTATATAGTATGGCAACCCCGAGGGTGTCATTTCCTGTCTCTAAAACGGCGCGTTTGAATTGAACTGTCGATTTACCCTTTTCCACATACAACAAACCGTAAATCAGACGACTCTGAAACCATCTCAAGGCTTAAATATTGACAGCAAGTTCTCCATTTGCCAAAACGTTTTAAATTTATTAAATATTGCAGGTTAATTTATGACTAAAAATCATCGGGGGGAGTTCAATGTGGTCGCTTACACCAGGGTGTCGGTTATACCAGGCGGTCGGTAGTACAGGTTTGACTGTATATTTGTGTTCATCTGTAGGAAGTCTCTATACATTTGCCAAGATGTATGTTACATAAAGTCGTCCACAGCAGAATTGCTGTTTGTAGGAAAAGGGTTAATAGTACTCGACAATATTAACTTTCTGCTGACCTTTGTGACCTTTGCCCTGAACTATCATATGAACCGAATTTGGGATGTGCACTCCGTAATGAGAATATGTGCCTGCACATTTTTTTCTAAAGATACCCCAAAATGCTGCTGCAGCGATACACATCTGCGTAATGTATCGACCAGATCAGCCTGCGTCGACACATTCCGTCTAAGGGGGGATAAATACAGTAGTGATTCCTGAAACAGAAAATCCACAGGAGGCGAAAAGTGTCTATCCGGGTACGCCTGTGTGGCATGCTTAGGCTGATCCGGGTCAATACTTTACGCAGTGGCCACAATGATGATTTTCTCATGAGACGGCCTACACATTGATTATTGCAAAGCTACGCCCCTGAATATTTATAATACTAATGTGAAGCCTACACATTGATTATTGCAAAGCTACGCCCCTGAATATTTATAATACTAATGTGAGGCCTACACATTGATTATTGCCAAGTTACGTACCTGAATATTTATAATACTAATGTAAGGCTACACATTGATTATTGCCAAGTTACGCACCTGAATATTTATAATACTAATGTGAGGCCTACACATTGAGTATTGCCAAGTTACGCCCCTGAATATTTATAATACTAATGTGAGGCCTACACATTGATTATTGCCAAGTTACGCACCTGAATATTTATAATACTAATGTGAGGCCTACACATTGATTATTGCAAAGCTACGTCCCTGAATATTTATAATACTAATGTGAGGCCTACACATTGATTATTGCAAAGCTACGCCCCTGAATATTTATAATACTAATGTGAGGCCTACACATTGATTATTGCAAAGTTACGCCCCTGAATATTTATAATACTAATGTGGGGCCTACACATTGATTATTGCGAAGTTACGCACCTGGCTATGTACAATACAAAAGGGGCAACTTGTTTCGCTTTGTCACCAGGAGTTATTTCTCATCCTACACAACACGCAAGCGAACGTTTTCCATGTTCGTACAAGCAACGAGAACGCCTTTCGTGTGACGCCGGTCTTAAACATTCAACATCAGTTAACAAATCTCAATTACGTCAGTTAATTCATGCCTTGACAAGAAACCACTAGATTCACATGTCCCTAGCTATTTCAACGGGTAAATATACATTAAATCAGTGGTTAAAATTGCCCCTGAGTACCATCGTAGTTAACGACATCATTTACTAAATGGGATTGTGGGACTTGTCATACTCGAACGAAAGTTTTCCAACTGTTCATTGACCTGTCTAAACGCCGGGATAAGATAAAAGTAAACAGGTATTCGATCAATAATGTCTCGCTTATTTCTCATCTAAACCATGTGGTGGAGTACCGAAAACAAGAATCGTCTCATTGACATTAACATAATGAAACAAATAGTCTCTAGAGTTCTGCCGTCGCCGCCCTGTCGTTGACATATGGGTGATATGTTTATTTGGACTATTTATTGGATGCTTGTCCCGGAATTATCGATAACTCTAGGTCGAGGTATATGTACATTGGTTCATTCATTGCATAGCGGTTGGCGCTCATTTAGTGAAACTATATCTTCATCCGACCAAAAACAATCAATCATCCTTGTTGCGTATGCATCAATTGATTTGGTTTGATTTGGTTTGATATAATGTGATATTAAATCGTTGTCAGCAGTATTTTCAGAGCTATCACACGGCTATAGTTCACGTTTTCATGATCCCTAAATGACAAGTCAGTGCTAGGATATAAGATGTGTCCTGCACGCATACAATATATATAGGTTTTTCTCTGTCGAGGCTGTGCAATCAGATATGGAGTAATTTTATTGGAATACGTTAGGACAACTTCGATTAAGGATCGTTCGGTCTTTGAAGAAACAAATCGGTCTCGTCAATTAAACCATGCCATAATAATAACCGACATTCATGACGATGCTGTTCAAATACATTTTTCATTTATATAGAGTTCTCCATACGAATGTCTGTCTGGATGTTTTCAAAGACGACTGTCGTATATAGCGTGACCAAGTAATAATTCTATAATTCATAGGGGAGTATCGTTTGCCAAGTCACACTCCCTAACGTTTATGCTATCAGTTTGACATTCGTTTCAATAGTGTTACTTATTATCAACCGATAATGTTATATTTTTCATGTGTCTATGAGAAACATCCGTTTTACGTAAAAGTAAAGTGAGGATATCTTATAATTATTGAAGTGTCATCAGTCGAGTAATTTCCAGAGCATCAACAGACCAAATCCAGCCATGCATTTACAATAAGTATCAATATCATTATACCGTTCAGCTTATTATTTCTTTTAGAGGCATGGACGTGACTTGACGTCAAGCCTTCAACGCCCTTGATATTCTTAAAAAGCCGCGTCTATCGGTCGAGGGCCTTTTGTGCATCTGCTTACAGTGACGACCATGGGAGCATATGCATCCGCACAGTATCAATAAAGCATTCACTGTCCGTATGTAATTCAGCCGTTTATGCACCCTTTGACAAATAACTAAAACTCTTGACCCACTTTTTCTACGCCAATTGACCTTTAAATAATGCCGTGACGGGTAGTAATTAACCCATTACTTCACACTGACGACATTTGATGCCTGCTGTTTTTAGACGGCTTTTGAAAACTATACAATAAAAGGTGAAATTGCTCAAAATTATCAATTTCACATTCTATTGAAATATTTTCAACTCTTTGTCAAAAAGTTACTTCCAGTTTTAAAGATCTTTCAACTTGAAAAATCATGTGAAGTAATGGGTTAAGACCCCCTTGTGAATCTTCACAGTATCACTTAAGTCTTCACTGTCCATATACGTGCAATTTAGTACTAGATTTTTATTGATGAATAACTAGATCTGTAGCCTCATTTTTCCCACGCCAGTTGACCTTTCAATGATGCCGTTACGCAGATTCAATAAGACCCCCAAATCGCCAGACGCAGCTCAAATTAAGCCTTAGGATACAACATCAGTGATTATAGAGTATACGTCATTGATTATAGGCTATGTGTATTGTTTACGTGCCGTATGCGTATTGAAATTGACATGCCAATTAAGCTTTGATATTGAACATTGTATTTTAATAATACGAGATACTTCGTTATCTCGTCAGTTCAATGCCGCCTACATGATTATCATGGAAACTGATAATCAGAGTATATTTCTCGCTTAACCCTTTACTTAATATAAACATATGTTGACATTTAGTTATTTAGCAGACGACTTTTAAAAAAATCGAAAAGTCGAGCCCCGGTAGATTAGTCAGTAGCGATGCGAGCTGTCAATCAAGGGGTTGTGAATTCGAACCCCAGCTGGGCCAACAATCTTTCCGACGTTTACCGTGAGTCACTTCGACAACCGTCATTCGTCTTCCCCCAATGGCTTACAGTCTTATGTAGAAAAGCAGTCAGTTGCTTTGAAAGAATTGTGTGTGAGGAAGCCAGTAAACACATGAGTAGGTAAACTGGCCGCTGTGATATGACTGAAAAATTGTTGAAAACGTCCTTAACCCCAAATCAATCAAATCATTGAAGCATTTCAAGAAATAGGAGAATGTGTTTAAAATAAGTATATTTTGTCCTTTTCCTATACTATTTATTTTTTGTTTCAAGCTTTTACTTTCAAAGATATAAAACACTTTAACCAAAATGTGTTTAAAGCGGACTACTCTAGAAAAACCAAATCGAATAAAAGGTTTAAGTCATGATTATCTCGTAGTCTGATTGCTTCAGTGTTGTTTATAAACAAGATCGGAAGTTATTTATTGTTTCAATTGTATTTGTATCCTTTACCTATACTATTTATGTTGTGTTTCAAGCTTTAACTTTCTAAGATATATTTCGAAACCGGGTGTCCCGGGTTCGATCCCCAGTCGCAGCACTACGGTCATGGTGGAGTGCCTTTGGGCAAGGTACATTTTCTAGCCTAGTACTGGTTTGTTTACCCAGGGATCATGAATAATTAAATTTAATTGCGCGCTAAATGACCTTAGCTGTCGATGCGCCATAAAACAATATACATTCATTCATTCATTCAAAGATATAAAAACACTTTTACCAAAATCTGTTCAAAGCGGACTACTCTACAAAAACCAAATCGAATAAAAGGTTTAATTAATGAGTATCACGTAGTCTAATTACTTCAGTGTTGTTTATAACAAAGATCGGAAATTATTTATTGTTTCAAGTGTGTTTGTATTTCTTCTGAATGCGTTTGAAGGAGACTACGAGTATTTTGTGTCACAGCTGAAATGTTTGCTTTTAATCAATTCAAGTGAATTTTAGCCGGATAATCCCTGTTATCGTCCCAGCTTTTGTTCAACGTTTATTATTCTTGAATCTCATCAGAAGTAAGGCATCAAATCCTATTGCAAATTGAAATAACGGATAATTGAAATGACTGAGTGTTTTGAAACGGGATCGTTTTTCTGGGTGTGATTTGTCGAGATAAGTAGAGAGCTTGTCGCAATTTGCCGGGATTTGCCGGAATTTAAATCGCGAGTTTTAAGTTTTTGCGTTCTTGTAGCATCTTGTAAGGCATCACATTCTATTCGAATTGAAAGAATGGATAATTGACCAGACTGAGTGTTTGAAAGAAACGGGATGGTTTTTCTTGGAAAGATTTTTCTGGATTAAGTCTGGATAAGTCCGAGCTTGTCACAATTTGTGGGGATTTGACGGAATTCGAGTCGTGTGTTGTTATTGGAGTTCTGGTGGCCTCTTGATAACAGTGTCAGAGCATCAATATATGATTGATTTATTGTCGGTGTTTTTTACGCCGCTATAAAAAAAAATCGGTTATATCACGCCATGTCCTGGGTAAGTTTCAAGGACCACTGGTCTATTCACAACACCAGTCAGTCAGTCGTAATGCTAATCCCGCAACCATGTGCGCCAAGGAGGGTAACCCCTCACCACTGATCGACAAGGAGGACAGCCAGTACTACTGGTCCATTTCTCCTGACACCAGCCAGTTAGTCGTAAAGCTAACCCCTCACCACTGATCGACAAGGAGGGCAACCAGTACTACTGGTCCATTTATCCGGTAATCAGCCAGTTAGTCGTAATGCTAACCCCGCACCAGTGATCGACAAGGAGGGAAACCAGTACTACTGGTCCATCTATCCTGACAACAGCCAGTTAGTCGTAAAGCTAACCCCTCACCACTGATCGACAAGGAGGGCAACCAGTACTACTGGTCCATCTATCCTGACAACATCCAGTTAGTCGTAAAGCTAACCCCTCACAACTGATCGACAAGGAGGGCAACCAGTACTACTGGTCCATCTATCCTGACAACATCCAGTTAGTCGTAAAGCTAACCCCTCACAACTGATCGACAAGGAGGGCAACCAGTACTACTGGTCCATCTATCCTGACAACATCCAGTTAGTCGTAAAGCTAACCCCTCACCACTGATCGACAAGGAGGGCAACCAGTACTACTGGTCCATCTATACGGTAAACAGCCAGTTAGTCGTAATGCTAACCCCGCACTACTGATCGACAAGGAGGGCAGCCAGTACTACTGGTCCATCTATCCTGACAACATCCAGTTAGTCGTAAAGCTAACCCCTCACCACTGATCGACAAGGAGGGCAGCCAGTACTACTGGTCCATCTATACGGTAAACAGCCAGTTAGTCGTAATGCTAACCCCGCACTACTGATCGACAAGGAGGGCAGCCAGTACTACTGGTCCATCTATCCTGACACCGGCCAGTTAGTCGTAATGCTAACCCCTCACCACTGACCGACAAGGAGGGCAGCCAGTACTACTGGTCCATCTATCCTGACACCAGCCAGTTAGTCGTAATGCTAACCCCGCACCACTGATCGACAAGGAGGGCAACCAGTACTACTGGTCCATCTATCCGGTAAACAGCCAGTTAGTCGTTATGCTAACCCCGCACCACTGATCGACAAGGAGGGCAACCAGTACTACTGGTCCATCTATCCTGACAACATCCAGTTAGTCGTAAAGCTAACCCCGCACCACTGATCGACACGGAGGGCAACCAGTACTACTGGTCCATCTATCCTGACAACAGCCAGTTAATCGTAATGCTAACCCCTCACCACTGATCGACAAGGAGGGCAGCCAGTACTACTGGTCCATCTATCATGACAACGGCCAGTTAGTCGTAATGCTAACCCCGCACCACTGATCGACAAGTAGGACAGCCAGTACTACTGGTCCATCTATCCTGACAACATCCAGTTAGTCGTAATGCTAACCCCGCACCACTGATCGACAAATAGGGCAGCCAGTACTACTGGTCCATCTATACGGTAAACAGCCAGTTAGTCGTAATGCTAACCCCGCACCACTGATCGACACGGAGGGCAGCCAGTACTACTGGTCCATCTATCATGACAACGGCCAGTTAATCGTAATGCTAACCCCGCACCACTGATCGACAAGGAGGACATCCAGTACTACTGGTCCATTTATCCTGACACCAGCCAGTCAGTCGTAATGCTCAACCCTCACTACTGATCGACAAGGAGGGCAGCCAGTACAACTGGTTCATTTATCCTGACACCAGCCAGTCAGTCGTAATGCTCAACCCGCACCACTGATCGACAAGGAGGGCAGACAGTTCTACTGGTTCATTTATCCTGACACCAGCCAGTTAGTCCTAATGCTCAACCCGCACCAGTGAGCGACAAGGGGGACAGCCAGTACTACTGGTTCATTTATCCTGACACCAGCCAGTTAGTCCTAATGCTAACCCCGCACCACTGATCGACAAGGAGGGCAGCCAGTACTACTGGTCCATCTATCCTGACACCAGCCAGTTAGTCCTAATGCTCAACCCGCACCAGTGAGCGACAAGGGGGACAGCCAGTACTACTGGTTCATTTATCCTGACACAGCCAGTTAGTCCTAATGTTAACCCCGCACCACTGATCGACAAGGAGGGCAGCCAGTACTACTGGTCCATCTATCCTGACACCGGCCAGTTAGTCCTAATGCTCAACCCGCACCAGTGAGCGACAAGGGGGACAGCCAGTACTACTGGTTCATTTATCCTGACACCAGCCAGTTAGTCCTAATGCTAACCCCTCACCACTGATCGACACGGAGGGCAGCCAGTACTACAGGTCCATCTATCATGACAACGGCCAGTTAGTCCTAATGTTCAACCCGCACCAGTGAGCGACAAGGGGGACAGCCAGTACTACTGGTTCATTTATCCTGACACCAGCCAGTTAGTCCTAATGCTAACCCCTCACCACTGATCGACAAGGAGGACAGCCAGTACTACTGGTCCATCTATCCGGTAAACAGCGAGTTAGTCGTAAAGCTAACCCCGCACCACTGATCGACAAGGAGGACAACCAGTACAACTGGTTCATTTATCCTGACACCAGCCAGTTAGTCGTAATGCTAACCCCGCACCCCTGATCGACAAGGAGGACATCCAGTACTACTGGTCCATCTATCCTGACAACAGCCAGTTAGTCGTAATGCTAATCCCGCACCACTGAGCGCAAAAGAGGGCAGCCAGTACTACAGGTCCATTTATCCTGATACCAGCCAGTCAGTCGTAATGCTAAACCCGCTCCAGTGAGCGACAATGAGGGCAGCCATTACTGACATCATGAAGATATTAACCATTTCATGGGAGAAAGTAAAGGTTGGCAGTCAAGAACGGTGTTGGTTCAGATCATCTTGTTTGCCTGCTCAGGCTTATCAGAATATACACAAGTTGACACAATCATTATTAAACTTGTGTACAGAAACTGTGAATAGTGTATATATTGATCAGACTGTGTGCATTTATACTGTTAACAAAATCCAAATTGTTCATTTTCCAATACACAGGCTCATTTTGTATATTATATTTGTTAGCAGTTATATCAGGGTCTAACCTTACTTATATCTAAGTAATACTTTACTATTTAAGAGCATATTTCATCATTTTTGTTGGACTAGTATATGGTGGAATGTATTTAAGTAAATGGATAAGTTAACATAAATAGTTACCTTGCTGACTTACAATACTTGTTAAGAAACGAAATATTTTTTCTTTTTTATAAGGGAAACAAAACTGGTGAAATCTACTTTTAAGTATTAAGTATTAATTAGCTCTAAGTAAGGTTTGTGAAATTGTACCCATGTGGTAAGCTACTTGAAATTGTACCCATGTGGTAAGCTACTTAAAATTGTACCCATGTGGTAAGCTACGTGGAATTGTACCCATGTAGTAAACTACTTGAAATTGAACCCATGTGGTAAGCTACTTAAAATTGTACCCATGTGGTAAGCTACGTGAAATTGTACCCATTTGGTAAGCTACGTGAAATTTTACCCATGTGGAAAGCTATAAGTGAAAGTGTACCCATGTGGTAAGCTATGTGAAATTGTACACATGTGGTAAGCTACTTGAAATTGTACCCATGTGGTAAGCTACGAAAAATTGTACCCATGTGGTAAGCTACTTGCAATTGTACCCATGTAGTAAGCTACTGGAAATTGAACCCATGTAGTAAGCTACTTGAAATTATATCCATGTGGTAAGCTACGTGAAATTGTACCCATGTGGTAAGCTGCGTAAAATTGTACCCATGTGATAAGCTACTTGAAATTGTACCCATGTAGTAAGCTACTTGAAAGTTTAGCCATGTAGTAAGCTACTTGAAATTGTACCCATGTAGTAAGCTACTTGAAATTGTACCCATGTAGTAAGCTACGTGAAATTGTATCCATGTGGTAAGCTACGTGAAATTGTACCCATGAGGTAAGCTGCGTGAAATTGTACCCATGTAGTAAGCTACATGAAATTGAACCCATGTGGTAAGCTACTTAAAATTGTACCCATGTGGTAAGCTACTTGAAATTGTACCCTTGTGGTAAGCTACGTGAAATTTTACCCATGTGGTAAGCTACGTGAAATTGTACCCATGTGGTAAGCTACGTGAAATTGTACCCATGTGGTAAGCTACTTGAAATTGTACCCATGTAGTAAGCTACTTGAAATTGTACCCATGTGGTAAGCTACTTGAAATTGTACCTATGTGGTTAGCTACGTGAAATTGTACACATGTGGTAAGCTACTTGAAATTGTACCCATGTAGTAAGCTACTTGAAATTGTACCCATGTAGTAAGCTACTTGAAATTATATCCATGTGGTCAGCTACGTGAAATTGTACCCATGTGGTAAGCTGCGTAAAATTGTACCCATGTGATAAGCTACTTGAAATTGTAACGATGTAGTAAGCTACTTGAAATTGTACCAATGTAGTAAGCTACTTGAAATTGTACCCATGTAGTAAGCTACTTGAAATTGTACCCATGTGGTAAGCTACGTGAAATTGTATCCATGTGGTAAGCTACGTGAAATTGTACCCATGTGGTAAGCTGTGTGAAACTGTACCCATGTGGTAAGCTACGTGTAATTGTACCCATGTAGTAAGCTGCTACGTGAAATTGTAACCATGTGGTAAGCTACGTGAAATTGGACAGTGGCAATTCTGGTAAGACTGTCATGATGAGTCTTAACTGTACGCATTTGTAACACGAGGCTAAATCGCCAAATGAGCCGTACCGCGAGAAAACCAACATTATAAACTATGCGTAAAGTATCGATACGGACCAGCCTTTGCATTCCGCGCAGGCTAACCCGGGGAAACAATTTTCGCCTCTTGTGGATTTTCTGTTTCAATAATTATAACTCTATACCACTATCCCCCTGAGATGGAATGTGTCGGCCCGGATCAGTCTGTGCGGACTGCACAGACTGATCTGAGTCGATTCATTACGCAGAGGTCATAATGTTTTCTCACGGAACGGATCAAATGATGGTCTTTAAATATGGTATGATAATATCTGATCAGATTCATCATCCACCAATAGGCTAAGTAGACAATAATATCACTCTCTGAATTTGTATTTAGGCATAAGACCTTCTTCGGTATTTACAAATGATTGCTACAGACTATGCTTTGTCCCTCTAGTAAAAAAGATCATGGAGTGTCTGAAATATGGTAGTTTTCTTTGCAAGGAAATGCTTAAACTGTCTCCAGCCAATGTGTTACCCTTAATTCACAGCGAGTTTTATGGAATTATCGACATGTTCCGTTAATTAGAGAAGGAAACGGTAGCATGTAAACACAATTAAGTAATTAGAAATGTTACGAGGTTACTTTGAAGTACACGTGTACCGTTAGGTGAGGTAACGTATGCAACAACAAGAAACGTGTTGATCTTATAATTAGTGCGTGTAAGTCCCTGAATGGTGTTGCTTTAGGGTTTGTAATGTAATTTTCACACGCGCAAGGTTTTAGCCGGTTAAATCCATGTAAACCCATTCAATGTGATGACATCAGCGACCTACTTCAATTATATAGCTCAAACTCTCATTAGTATTTAGTTAACCCCTATCCCGCTGAATTACTGGAACTATCATCACCATAGACTTCACTACGTTCATTGATGGATAGATTGCAGGGGCGTAGCTTTGTAATAATCAATGTGTAGTCCGTCTCGTGAGAAAATCAACATTGTGGACTCTGCGTTTCGACCCGGATCAGTCTAAGCATGCCACACAGGCCTACCCAGATAGACACTTTTCGTCTCCTGTGGATTTTCTGTTTCAGGAATAACTACTCTATACATATATCCCCCTAAGACGGAATGTGTCGGCCGGATCAGTCTACGCGGACAGCGCAGGCTGATCTGGTCGATACATTACGCAGATGACTATCGCCGCAGCTGCATTTTGGAGCATTTTCAGAAAAAAAATGTGTAGACACGTGCCTACAGTGCCTTAAGGGAGCTACGCCCCTGGATTGTTTGGTGTTTTACGCAGGTTTCAACACATTTTTAGTTATGTCACGGCATTCCCTTGGAAAGTAATCAGTACTACTGGTCCATGTATTCTGTATCCATGTATCCTGACCCCAGACATTCAGTCGTCATGCTAACCCCGAAACCCTTAGCGCTAAGGAGGGCAGCCATTACAACCATTTTTGAATTATTTGGTATGACCCGGTCGGGGATCGAAGCCGCGGCATCCAGCACAGAAGGCGGACGATCTACACATCTATTATGTGCATACACATTGTTTATGGTGTGAGCCTGTCCATGTTAACACCATCAACAATCCTGACATTTGCGTACAGACATAGATATAGACCAGCCTTCGTATCCATGAAATTTCATCTAATCTACAATACTCGCAAAATACTTCATTGAAATGAATTATTATTTTGAAGCATCTGGTGAGTTGTGAAGATTTTGATTAATCTTACCAGATTCACAGACTGATCTGAACGTCCACCTTTCACACACGCTCACGTATACCTTTGTGCAAGTGTATGCCAAATCATAGTATGATTGCACAATTATTGAGTAGTGACCAAAGTAGATCCGGAGTAGATTGCACACTTATTGAGGAGTGACCAAAGTAGATCCGGAGTAGATGGCACAATTATTGAGTAGTGACCAAAGTAGATCCGGAGTAGATTGCACAATTATTGAGTAGTGACCAAAGTAGATCCGGAGTAGATTGCACAATTATTGAGCAGTGACCAGAGTAGATCCGGATAAGATTGCACGAATATCGCAGGCTGCATTGTTCGCAAATGTTAATTATTACTCATCACACCCGTGTTGTTTGAATTCGCGAATATCGTGATGACTGTACAAACTGTCTTCCTTCTACACTTATATATTTGTAACTTACATGTTCCTTTATGATACCCATGTGTTGAAGCTACCGTATCCTCTTTGTGCAGGTTGTTTGAAGAAAACAATCGTGTTTCTTACGTAGCTGGTCTAGTACCGTGTTACGTACATTCATCTTAGGAGATCATTTGACATGTCACTAAATCTGTTCAGCATGTGTAATTAAAACTGATCAAATCAGCACTAATGTCAGATTTGTCTTGGAGCTCATTAAAGATTAATATCGCTCGAAGAGAACGAGCACGTCATACCTCGGGTCTCTCGGTTCTTCTGTAGTTTACAGATACAACTTTACTCCATTCGACTACTGACACAGGCATCTCAGTTTATATATGGGAATACAAAAATCAACTTCCGCGCATTAACACAAGAGTTCAACAAGGTTGCGCCCTTATTCCAAAATCGTTTCGATTAATAGCGTTATGTCATAAACTAAAAAAATAACACGGGTCATATACCATATAAAAAATGAATTTTAATATAATGCCATATGGAGACGATATTTATAGTTACTCAGTATTATTTTGTTTGTTTGTTCTTTTCAATTTTCACAAACGATAATCCAGACGCCTGTGGTATTTGCAGAAGAAATTGAGTTCCATTTGAACGTGTACGAAATCGATGCGGATCATTATGCTCAACAGAAATATCTACTACGTTCGACTACTTAACCAATCCCAACAGACAGACGCCTCTGCAACAGACGAATTATGAAGACAATGTTTTTAAAAGTTGTCTGCTGCAGAGTCGTCTGTATTTGGGAAAGGGTTAAACTACTTTGCATATATATAAGATCTACAGAGTGATGTGATCCTCCTCGCTTTTCCCGGAGGGGTTTATATTGTTGATTAAAATCTGCAGCAAAACTGAATATTGAAAATCCAATGCATCATTTCACGGGATCTTTTATTACGTTATACAGAATGCAGGTTCACGAGGCAAATACGAGCCTCAATTATCTATTGATTTACAATATAACTCAACCATTTGAACCAAATTTAAAGTAAATGTTCAAATAGACATTGACATTTCAATTACAATGCAAGTCAATGATAAAAACCCCGTCAAAGAAAAACGGGTCTTGTTGAATCTGTGAGCGGTGACGTCTTACAACTCACAGTGTTCTGCATTGTCATTGCAATCTTGGTCATATACATTCTTTAAACATATTTGATTGCCCACAAAATACATACAAGTATACAGAATAAACTTTAAACTTACAAATATACATGTTATAGGCAAACGGGTCTGGCCACAAGTTCTCACAACTTTGATACGTCCATCCCCTTTGATAATTATTACTAACAGTTTTTATTTTGTTTCTAAATACGACTTTGATTGTTCAAGTTTGTTGTAGCTAAACAATACATATTGTAGACGAAACATAGTCCGGTTAGGCAACGTTCCCGGGATAGTGTGTCATATACATCGTCGGACACTTACATTGGAGTATAGCGGACTCTACAACCATGGGTTTCCGACGATGGGTCATATGTTGTGACTTAAAAACCTGCCTTTACCAGGGTCTACGAAGACATTTACTGTATGCAACATATTAATAAATGGAATGGCCTGTTGATAAGTCCCCTTTTCTGTTATTTTTGAACATCTGCATGTTTGTAGTTTATATATATATATTGGCAATACAAGAATAGTAATGGTGACGACTCATCTTAATCTGGTCAGGTCGTCTGTTAATCGGTAATTTTATTGAAATACATGTACGTTTGGACAACTTCGATTAAAGATCGGTTCGGTCTTTGAAGAAACAAATCGGTCTCGTCAATTAAACCATGCTATAATGATAATCGAAAGTGTCGTGTATTTGTTGCCAATCTTAGTACAGTGGACCGAATTATGTTTCACAGGAGTCATCGGTCGAGTAATTTTCAGAGCACCAACAGACACGAATCTCACCATACAATTACAATACATATGAATTATAACATAATATCAAACATATAGTTACATGTATTTCGACTTATTATTTCTTATAGAGGCATGACGTCAAGCCTTCAATACCCTTGATATTCTTAAAAAGGCGGGTCAAGCGGTCGAGGTTCTTTTGTGCATCTGCTTACAGTGAAGACCCAGGGGAGCATATGCATCCGGACAGTATCGATAAAGCATTCACTGTCCGTATGTAATTCAGCCGTAGATGCAACTATTGACATAAACACTGGAACTCTAGCCACATTTGTTACACCAATTGACCTTTCAAAGATGACGTGACGGGTAGTAATTAATACCCGCTTGTGCATCTTCACGGTATCACTTCATCCTTCATTGTCCATATACGTGCAATTTAGTACTAGATGTTTAATGACAAAAATATAGATCTGTAGCCCCATTACAGAGATTCAACCAGACCCCAAAATCGAAAAACGCGGCTCAAATTAAGTCTTAGGATACAACGGCATTTATTATAGGGAATACGTCATTGATTATAGGGTTTGTGTATTGTTTACGTGCCGTATGCGTATTGAAATTGACATGCCAATTAAACTTTGATATTGAACATTGTATTTAAATAATGCGACATACCTCGTCAGTTCAATGGCGCCTACATGATTATTATGGAAACTGATAATCAGAGTATATATCTCATTTAACCCTTTACTTAATATAAACATATGTTGACACATAGTTTTTTAGCAGACGACTTTTAAAAGAATTCAAAAGCCGAGGCCCCGTAGTTCAGTTAGTAGCGACACGCTGTCCATCCAGGAGTTGTGAATTCGAACCCCAGCTCGGCCAACATTCTTTCCGACGTTTGACAAAAGTCACTGTGAGATGCTTCATTCGTCTAACACCAATGTGCTAAAAAGATATGTAGAAAAGCAGTTAGTTGCTTTGAAAGAATCGTTTGTGAGGAAGCCAGAAAACACATGAGTAGATGAACTGGCCACCGTGATATGACTGAATATTTTTTGAAAACGTGCTTTACCCCAAATCAATAAAATCATTAAAAAAATTCAAGAAAGTGGAATGTGATTAAAATGAGTATATTTTATCCTTTTTCTATACTATTTATTTTCTCTTTCAAGCTTTTACTTTCTAAAATATTAAACACTTTAACCAAAATGTGTTCAAAGCGGACGATTCTAGAAAACCCAAATCGAATAAAAGGTTTAAGTTATGATTATCCCGTGATCTGATTGCTCCAGTGTTGTTTATAAACAAGATCTGAAATTATTTATTGTTTCAAGTGTATTTGTATTTCTTCTGAATGCGTTTGAAGGAGACTACGAGTATTTTGTGTCACAGCTGAAATGTTTGCTTTTAATCAACTGAAGTGAATTTTAGCCGGATAATCCCTATTATCGTCCCAGCTTTTGTTCAACGTTTATTGTTCTTGAATCTCATCAGAAGTAAGGCATCAAATCCTATTGAAAATTGAAATAACGGATAATTGAAATGACTGAGTGTTTTGAAACGTGATCGTTTTTCTGAGTATAATTTGTCGGGATAAGTCGGAACTTGTTGCAATTTGCCGAGATTTGCCGGAGTTTAAGTCGGGAGTTGTTTTTGCGTTCTTGTAGCATCTTGTAAGGCATCACATTATATTTAAATTAAAATAATGGATTATTGAGTTATTGAGTGTTTGAGAGAAAGGAGGTGGTTTTTCTTGGAATTATTTGTCGGGATAAGTCGAAGCTTGTGACAATTTGTGGGGTTTCGACGGAATTCGAGTCGCGTGTTCTGATTTGCGTTCTTGTAGCCTCTTCATATTATCTCTTTCATATGTCAGGAAAACATAGCACTAAGCTCCGAATATCTGCATACTTATATATAATCCTCTAATTTCAAACATTATTTCCGCCTTCTTGGGAAGTGCATTTTTCATTCACAATATTATTTTGGTAAGCTGTATGTTTATTTATTTTCGTATGAACATGTATAATGCAAATATTTTGACAATGAACCATATGTGTTCAAGTCATATGAATAAATTTCTGTTCTGTTCATAACAGTGTTTGATCATGAAGATGGGAGCGTATTTCAGTGAAGAAAGTAAAGGTTGGCAGTTAGTAAGTCAAAGTGAAGTTCAGATCATCTTGTTTACCTGTTCAGGCTTATCTGCATCTGTACAAGTTGACATAATTATTAACAAACTTGTGTAAATTTATAAAAACAAATGTGAATAGTATATATCTTGAACCGACTGTGCGGATGCACAGACTGATCTGGATGTATATTGTTCACAACGTCAAGTTGTACTTTTCCTCATACACGGGCTCATAGTGTCATTACAGAAGTAAGACTTATGAAAAATTGTTATCAGTTATATCTAGTGCTACGCTAAAGGGTCGGTGTATAAACCGTTTACATCCTCTAAATACAGCGAAACTATCCATTTTCATCGAAACAGACATTTATAAAGGGAGATCACTGCGGAGGAGAAATACCCATGTCGCTTACATCATACAGTGCCACGCAGATGTAGACACTATCGTTTATATATATATAAACATTTTAGTTACCTTTTTCGTGTTAAAATATAACAGAAATAATAAATTTGTTTTTGAAATAATTTTCATTTCTAATATAGATAAATAACGAAATGAGTTTGTTTGTCCTTTGACCTTTTCAAAAATTAAATACGACAATGGGGCTAAGTTCCACTTTCGTTTTTGCATTTTAAATGGCAAAATGAAAAACAAAATCGGGTTCGTTTTTCGTTTTCCATGTTACAAACTACAAACACGGAAAACGAAAATCGGTTCGTTTGTCGTTTTTCTTGTGTAAGATTGAATAACAAAAGACGAAATGACGGTTTAAACTCGTCATGCAATTGGACAATCAGTGACGATTCTGGTAAGAGTGTGAGTATGAGCCTTAACTGTACGCAGTTGTAAGACGAGGCCTTATCGCCTGATGAGGGTATTTACAGATGGTTTGATCCATGCGAGAAAGCTAGGAAACACACGTGACGTGACTAAGCTGCTGGGATATAACTGAATTACCATTGACCTCTGCGTTAAACTCAAGTTCATTAAGCAAATATCTGGTCAGATTTCACTCTGTACGTCTCCAAAGTACGTCGAGCATTCCTAATGCTATGTAAATCTAGGATTTTTATGCTCAAAAGAAGTCTAGACATTTCCTAAACGTCACTATCATGTATTCTGTAACCTAAGAATAATGAACGACAATAATATCACTCTTTGAATTCATATTTAGGCATAAGACCTTCTTCGGGTTTTACAAATGATTTATACAGACTATGCTTTGTCAAAAAAACCAACAGAAATGCAATGTCTATCTTGAAAAGGAACATGTTATCTCAGAATAATGGTAGTACATGTATATGCTTAAACTGTCTACAGCCAATGTGTTACCCATCATTTACAGTGAGTAAACCGTGTCATAGAATTATTGACAAGTTCTGTTAATTAGAGAAGACAACGGTAGATAATTATATATTCTACGAGGTTACTTTGAAGTACAGTTAGGTGAGATGACGTTCGCAACAACAAGAAACGTGTTGATCTTATAATTATTGCGTGTAAGTGCCTGTATGCTATTGATTTGGGTTTTGTAATGAATCTTTAACACGCGCAAAGAGTTTGTATAGGTCAATTCCTACTACCCTCGGAAATTAGTGATTGAAATTACTTAGTGTTTTGGAGCCTCTGATGAGTTTTTTAATGAATCTTTCACACGCGAAAACAGTTTGTGTCGGTCAATCCCATGTAAACCGATTCAATGTGATGTCATCATTGACCTACTTTACGTCAACGGTTCAAGATTTGTTTGTTTTTTTAATTAACCCTTATTCCGCTTAATTATTGTTAATCTTTACTAATCCACGCAGTTTCATCTACACTTCTCGCAAAGCACTTATTGAAATTAATTAGTTTTGAGAAGCATCTTGTGAGTTGTATAGCAAATGATAAATCGAACCAGATGCACAGACTGATCTGAACATACAACCTGCACACACGCAAACGTTTACCTTTGTGCACGGCCATACCAAATCGTAGTATAATGTTACAGCTATTAAGTAGTGAGCAAAGTAGATCAGGATTAGAATGCACGACTATGCAGGCTACATTGTTTACAAATGTAATGTATTACGGATCACATACGTGTTGTTTGAATTCACGAGATCGGGTTGATTGTTAAAACTATTTTCGTTCCATATTAGTATCTGACATGTTACTTTATGATACATGTACGCATTTGTTTATGCAACATTACTTTCTGTTGAAGAGATCATTTGACATATCGACATGTCACTAAATCTGTTCAACATGTGTAATTAAAAAAATGCTTAAATCAGCACTTTTGTCGGATTTGTCTTGGAGCTCATTACAGACTAAAATCGCTCAAAGAGAACGAGCACGCAATACCTCGGGTCTCCCGGTTCGTCTGTACTTTACAGACACAATTGTACACCATTCGACTACTGACACAATTGTACCTCATTCGACTAATAACACAATTGGACTCCACTCGACTACTGACACAATTGTTCTCCACTCGACTACTAACACAATTGTACTCCACTCGACTACTGACACAATTGTACTACACTCGACTACTGACACAATTGTACTCCACTCGACTAATGACACAATTGTACTCCACTCGACTACTGACACAATTGTACTCCACTCGACTACTGACACAATTGTACTACACTCGACTAATGACACAATCGTACTCCATTCCACTACTGACACAGGCATCTGAGTTTATTATAAATGTGTACGAAATCGAGTTCCATTTAAATGTGCACAAAATCGAGTTCCATTTAAATGTGTACAAAATCGAGTTCCATTTAAATGTGTACAAAATCGAGTTCCATTTAAATGTGTACAAAATCGAGTTCCATCTAAATGTGTACAGAATCGAGTTCTATTTAAATGTGTACGAAATTGATGGGGATCATTTTGCTGGAAAGAAATATCGGTAATCGGACTATGTTCGGCTATATAATCAATTTCAACAACAAGCCACCCCTGCAACAGACGATTTATAAAACCTTTTGATTTAGAAGTGATATGCTGCAAAGGCATCACAAAAAGTATGTATGTGGGAAAGGCTAAAAACACTTTGCATATATACAAAATCTACAGAGTTATGTGATTTTCGGCTATTTCATCAATGTCAACATACATGCGCTTCTACCGCATACGAATCATGAAGACAATGTTTTACAAATTCGTCTGCTGCAGTGACTACAGAAGACGTCAATATTTTTGAAAGGGTTAAACTATCTGCATATATACAAGATCTACAGAGTGATGTGGTTTTCCTCTCTATTCCCGGAGGGGTTTTATATTGTTGATTAAAGTCTGCAGCAAAACTGAATTTTGAAAATCCAATGTATCATTTCACGGGATCTTTTATTACGTTATACAAAATGCAGACTCACGAGGCAAATACGATTCTCAATTATCTATTGATTTACAATATAATTCAACCATTTGAACCAAATTGAAATTAATTTTCAAATATATTGATATTTCAAATACAATGCAAGTCATTAAAATAATAATACCCACGTCAAAGAAAAACGGATCTTGTTGAATCTGTGAGCGGTGACGTCTTACATCTCACAGGTTTTGAATTTTCTTTGCAATCTTGGTCATATACTTCGTCGGACACCTACTACATTGGAGCCTAGCGGAGTCAAGAACCGTGGGTTTCCGACGATTGGTCATATGTTGTGACTTAAAAACCAGCCTTTACCAGAGTCTAAGAATACATTTACTGTATTCAACATATTATTAAATAGAATGGCCTAGTGACAAGTCCATTTTTCTGTTATTTTTGAACATCTGCATGTTTGTAAGTTATACATGTATATTGGCAATACAAGAATAGTAATGGTGACGACTCATCTTAATCTGGTCAGGTCGTCTGTTAATCGGTAATTTTTATTGAAATACATGTACGTTTGGACAACTTTGATTAAGGATGAGTTCGGTCTTTGAAGAAACAAATCGATCTCGTCAATTAAACCATGCCATAATGATAACCGAAATTATCGTGTATTTATTGCCAATCTTAGTACAGTGGACCGAATAATGTTTCACAGGAGTCATCGGTTAACATACACGAATCTCACCATACAATTACAATACATATGAATTATACCATAATACCAAACATATAGTTACATGTATTTCGACTTCATATTTCTTATAGAGGCATGACGTCAAGCCTTCAATACCCTTGATATTCTTAAAAAGCCGTGTCAAGCGGTCGATGTTCTTTTGTGCATCTGCTTACAGTGAAGACCCAGGGGAGCATATGCATCCGCACAGTATCAATAAAGCATTCACTGTCCGTATGTAATTCAGCCTTATATGCACCCTTTGACATAACAACTAGAACTCTTGTCCGACTCTTTCTACGCTAATTGACCTTTCAAAGATGCCGTGACGGGTAGTAAATAAGACCCTCTTGTGCATCTTCACAGTATGTCTTCAGCCTCCCTTATCCATATACGTGCAAGTAAGTACTAGATGTTTATTGACTAAACAAAACTAGATTTATTGCCCGATTTGTTACCACGCCATGTGACCTTTCAATGATGCCGTTACGGAGATTCAACAAGACCCCTTAATTACCAGAGGCGGCTCATACCGAATGCACCAAGAACTAGGCGCATGTTTCCCGAACGTTTTCCGTACATGCCGTATGCTCCTAAAATGCTTCCCGAATATTTCCCGAGAATACATGGACGATGATTCGGATGATTCGGATGATTCGGATGGTCGATGAAAATTATTTTGAACATACACAACAATTTTTTTTGAGCTACCGATTGCCGTTTCGTATGCCTCCGTACGGAGACGAACAGCCATTATGCTCCTAGAACACAATGAATGCGAACCCGAATATGATCCGTTCGCTCACCGAACACCCAAATTCCTATTCGGAAAGCAAACGGAATGGCATTCGGTTCATTCTAGGTCGAGACGCCGTGTTCTGAAAGCATTCGTAAAGCATACGGAAAGCGTTCGGAAAGAAAACCTTTCGAAGTCAACATGTTGGAAACGTGGGTTCGTTTTTCGGTTTTCTTGTTACAAACTACACAAGAACGGAAAACGAAAATCGGTTCGTTTGTCGATTTTCTTGTGTAAGATTGAATAACAAAAAACGAAATGACGGTCTATACACGGCGCCTACATGCAATCGGACAGTGACGATTCTGGTGAGAGGGTGAGTATGAGCCCTAACTGTACGCAGTTGTAACACGAGGCCTAATCGCCTGATGAGGTTGTTTAAAGATAGTTTAATCAGATCAGACCATTTCGTTCTCCAAAGGGCTAAGTAATGCCTGTGAACAATACTATGTGGAGCACTGATGCGAGAAAGCCAGGAAACACACGAGAGATGACTAAGCCGCTGTGATATAACTGAATTACCATTGACATCTGCGTTAAACTCCAAACAATTATGCAACGATCTGGTCAGATTTCACTCTATACGTCACCAAGTAAGTAGACAATTCCTGATGTAGACAATTCCTAAACGTCACTACCATGTATTCTAAAACCTAAGAATAATGAACGACAATAATATCACTATCTGAACTTATATTTAGGCATAAGACCGTCCTCGGGTTTTACAAATGATTTCTACAGACTATGCTTTGTCCAAAATAAAATCAGAAATGCAATGTCTTTCTTGAAAAGAAACATGTTATCTCAGAATAATGGTAGTTTACTTTACAAGAAAATGCTTAAACTGTCTACAGCCAATGTGTTACCCTTGATTTACAGTGAGTTCACCGTGTCATATAATTATTGACATGTTCTGTTAATTAGAGAAGGAAACGGTAGCTTGTATACATAATTAAGTCATTAAATATTCTACGAGGTTACTTTGAAGTACACGTGTACCGCTATGTGAGGTGACGTACGCGACAACAAGAAACGTGTTGATCTTATAATTAGTGCGTGTGAGCCCCTGTATGTTGTTGCTTTGAGTTTTTTAATGAATCTTTCACACGCGCAAAGAGTTTGTATCGGTCAATCCCATGTAAACCGTTTCAATGTGATGTCATCATTGACCTACTTTACGTCAAAGGGTCAAGCTTTTTTTTAGTTTTTAATTAACCCTTTTCCCGCTTAATTATTGTAACTGATAACATCACCATTGATCTTTACTACGGTCATTCCTATTGTTTATGGTGAGAGCCCGGCCAATAACATCCTGATATTTGCTCAGGATTAGAATGCACGACTATACAGGCTACATTGTTTTCAAATGTAATGTATTACGGGTCACATACGTGTTGTTTGAATTCACGAGATCGGGTTGATTGTTAAAACTATTTTCGTTCCATATTAGTATCTGACATGTTACTTTATGATACATGTACGCATTCGTGTATGCAACCTTACTTTCTTTTGACAGGTTGTTTGTAGAAAAATCGTTTTGCTTACGTAGCTGGTCTTGTACCGTGCTTCGTACATCTTTCTAAAGAGACATTTAACATGTCACTAAATCGGTTCAGCATGTGTAATTAGAAAATGCTTAAATCAGCACTAATGTCAGATTTGTCTTGGAGCTCATTAAAGATTGATAGCGCTCGAATAGAACAAACACGTCGTACCTCAGGTCTCTCGGTTCTTCTGCAATTAACTGAGACAATCGTACTCCATTCGACTACTTACACAGGCGTATGAGTTTATATTTGTGAATACAAAAATTGACTTATGCGGATAAACACAAGTGTTGAATATGGTTGCGCCCCTATTCCACTAGTATTATGTCATATACTAAAAAATAGCATGGGTCATATACCATATAAAAAATGAATTTTAATATAATGCCATATGGAGACGATATCTGTACCTACACAGTATTATGTTGTTTTTTGTTGTTTTCTTCATTTTTTTCAAACGAAATCCAGACACCTGTTGTATTTACATTATAAACCGAGTTCAATTTGAATGTGTACGAAATTGATAGGGATCATTTTGTTAGAAAGACATATCGGTAATCGTACTATGTTCGGCTATATAACCAATTTCAACAACAAGACGCCTCTGCAACAGACGACTTATGAAACCTTTTTTTTAGAAGTGGTATGCTGCAGAGGCATTCCAGAAAGTATGTATGTGGGAAAGGGTTTAAACACTTAATCAGGTCTCCATAAAGTCTTTAAAAGCGTTAAATCATTTTGCTTGCTAAACAATGGAAATGTAGGTGCCATTGCTCGTTCTGAGCAATGGCAACTACATTTGCATTGTTTACAAAGGGCAAATAATTGTCGCTAAACCAGGGTTTTCAAAATAGGATTTTAGTTACAACCGTTTCACACCAAGCCCTTCATATATACAAAATCTACAGAGTGATGTGATTTTCGGATATTTCATAAATTTCAACATACATACGATTATAACGCGTACGAATTATGAAGACAATGTTTTAAAAAGTCGTCTGCTGCAGAGGCTACAGAAGACGTCAGTATTTTTGAAAGGGTTAAACAATTTGCATAGATACAAGGTCTACAGAGTGATGTGATTTTGTTCTCTGTTCCCGGAGGGTTTTTATATTGTTGATTAAAGTCTGCAGCAAAACTGAATATTGAAAATCCAATGCATCATTTCACGGGATCTTTTATTACGTCATACAGAATGCAGGTTCACGAGGCAAATACGATTCTCAATTATCTATTGATTTACAATATAATTCCACCATTTGAACCAAATTGAAATCAAAATGTTCAAATTGATATTGACATTTCAATTACAATGCAAGTCAATGATAAAAAAGTCCAGTCATAGCAAGACGGGTCTTCTTGAATCTGCGAGCAGTGACGTCTTACAACTCACAGTGTTTTGCATAGTCTTTGCATTCTTGGTCATATACATCGTCGGACACCTACAACATTGCAGCATAGCGGAGTCAACAACCGAGGGTGTCCGACGATTGGTCATATACTGTGACTTAAAAACCAGCCTTTACCAGGGTTTAAGAAGACATTTACTGTATGCAACATATTATTAAATAGAATGGCCTGGTGACAAAATATTCTGTTATGTTTGAACATCTGCATGTTTGTAAGTTATACATGTATATATGCACTATTTCAGCGTCGAACTATTTAAAGTAGACTCTTCCATGTTCAAAATCGGGCGTCTCCATTTCTCATGTAATAACAGTTTGGTTTATTTGGATAACTAAAATGCAAACAATGTTGATTTCAGGTGAGACCTGGTCAGGTCGTCTGCTGCAGATGCGTCAAAACGCGTCTGCTGCAGATTCATCAAAACGCGTCTGCTGCAGATGCATCAAAACGCGTCTGCTGCAGATGCGTCAAAACGCGTCTGCTGCAGATGCGTCAAAACGCGTCGGCTGCAGATGCGTCAAAACGCGTCTGCTGCAGATGCGTCAAAACGCGTCTGCTGCAGATGCGTCAAAACGCGTCTGCTGCAGATGCGTCAAAACGCGTCTGCTGCAGATGCGTCAAAACGCGTCTGCTGCAGATGCGTCAAAATGCGTCTGCAAGCGGGAAAGGATAACGATGTACATGGGTGTTATATTGACTTACCCTTTCCCACTTACAGAGGCACTGAGACACATGTGCAGCTGAAGACTTCTGAAAACATTGTGTGGCAAAAGGGGAAGCTGCTCATTATGAGTAATATTTCCTTTTACCAACTATGATTCTACGATGAAACTTTCATTTATTAAGAATGTTAATGCTTTCAAAGTCGTCTGCTGCAAAAAAATATATATTTTTGAAAGGGCTAGTAGGGATACCCTTGTAGAGTGTTGTCGGAATATAAATCTGAAGATACATTAAATGTTTTGAAAGTCGTCTGCTTCATGTTTGTTGTATGTGGAGAAAGGGGTAATTTATAATCAGTACAGTTAAGAACATGAAATTGACAATCTGAGCGGGACGTGATTGGATCGTGAGAGTGATTGGAACGAAGTTGGAACGCTTTATGAGCGGAACGGAATTTTGCGCTCTGAACGAAACAATGAATGAAAAATTAAATCACATGAATGCTTCGCTCATTGAGCGGTTGCAACAATTCACTCAATAATTATGTTACGAAACTACCTTTGATCGACAAAAAAAGCGCTCCAAGTGTGCATAAAATAGCGATCAAATTGAACAGAACAAAAAATAGCAATCACAATAATTTGAACGACTGAACGCTCTAAAAGCGGATTGGGGCGGGAGCGGAGCGGAACTGAACGGAGCGAAGCGTGAACGGTAAATTTGTCAATTTCATGATGTTCTTAACTGTAGCTTTCGTTTTGTGGTGAATTGTTTACTTTCAAAACCCTTTCCAAGCAACAACCAATCTACAACAGACGACTTTGAAACTAGCTAGGCAAACTATGGACACTTTCTTTTTGAATTATTACGTGATCATTGAATATATTTTAAAACAAAGTGTCATGCTGAGACATTTCTCCTTTTACTACATTGTTTTCAACGGATTTATGACGCGTTTTAGTTTTATAAGAAAGGCGATTACTGTAAACATTTGAATACAACATCCGGGGACTTTTGATGTGATTAAAACAAATAGAATTGCAACGATACTTCCTCTTGTGTATGCACAGGCTAATCGAATTATTCACTAAACGCAGATGCATCAAAAACATTCATTACAAACAATTAATGAAAGAAAAACAGTAAGCGGAACCACCCTTGATTAAACTCTTTAACCCTTTCCCACATTTGACAGTTCTGCAGCAGACGACTTTGAAGGTACTTTGTCAAAAAGTAGAAATTCTCTATAATTGAATGGATAACCTATGACTAAAAGTGGAAAACATTGTGGCAAAAGGAGAAATTGCTCGTTTTGAGCAATTTCTTCCTTTGTCACTATGTTTTCAAAAAGGCCGTCTGCTGCAGAGGCGTAAAAAGAAGCGTCTTTATATGGGAAAGGGTTAATTAAGCGCCAAATTTACAAAAACACGTAAGATACACTTTTGCATGATCAAAGTCGTGCACAGGAATATATCTTGTAACATAATTTCAGAATATTTTGATGACTATAAGGCAAAAAATGCTGATTTGAGGTGAGACAACACGTTACATGAATCTGCATCGTTTGCCAAAACCTCAATATTGCCGTTGAAACTGAAATATTTAATCGGATGCAACTTTTACCAAGATGGGAGTTGCCTTTTCCGTGCCTGACGCGACCTGTGCCCCCACATTAGAGATTAAAACAAAATGCAAAACCTCAATATTGCCGTTGAGACTGAAATATTTAATCGGATGCAACTTTTTCCAAGATGGGAGTTGCCTTTTCCGTGCCTGACGCGACCTGTGCACCCACATTAGAGATTAAAACAAAATCGTTTAAAATCACTTAAAGGGGAGAAATATCGGGAGAGTGGAAGCCATTCAAGATCGCACTTTGGAATAATTTCAAGCAGAACGATCTCTACGTTAATCCTATAATCTGCTACGCTTTTGAACGAATGATCCCTCCGAGAGTCTGGTGCGATTAAGCATGTAACATTATGTTTAAAACACCTCACGTGACTTTGTATTGTTAAATTCTCATATATTCATCATGGGCAATTTATTATTATTATACCTCACGTGACTTTGTAATGTTAAATTCTCATATACTCATCATTGGCAATTTATTATTATTATACCTTACGTGACTTTGTAATGTTAAACTCTCATATACTCATCATGGGCAATTTCTTACTGTCTCATGCTAACAGTACGTTTTTGACCGGTTAACAGTATACTGTTACATGGCACGCGCGTTAAAATGTTGGTTATGCACGTCCGTGACGTGATTTCAAACAATTACGTCACCTTTTAGACGCGCGTGCCATGTAATAGTATACTGTTAACCGGTATATTCATGTGTGTGTTACATTGTAGTAGATCTACTCATGTTCACCTCCCCTACAAAGGTACAGAATAAATTGAATAAACGTGTAATTTCGTTTGGTATAATAAAATAAATATTGCATGGCTTCCAGTGTGACAGTACATATTGTCAACATGAGGTAAATACTGTTAACCTCGGCTTCGCCTCGGGTAACAGTATTTTCTCATGTTTGCACTATGTACTGTCACACTGGAAGCCATGCACTATTTATATACTGTTTATTCGTTCTTTGATAGAGAAAGGCATTTTACGCGTCTACAGCAGACGTTCCGCAAACCTGTACCTTGCTAAAGGTGTGTTCAACCAGTCGGCTGCGATTTAAAGCAAAGCATTCCGAATGAAAGTCGTAAATACGTCAGTTGACATCCGGGAATAGACACATCCAGACTGCAATTATACTCTAAAAGGAAACAATTTTATGAACATAATTCTGATTGTTGCGCGTTATGAATATTTAATGTGAACTCCATAATTTACGGCCGTTTTACATGTTTTTTGTTGGAGTAAAACACGATTTAGCGTGTTGTTTTTTATGAACGCGGCAGACTCTCCTGACAATTTCAAATCGATATAAATTAAGCAATATTTATAATGCTGATTATATTCAGAACGAGACGCGTTCCTGAAGCACCACTCGAAACATAAACATCTTGTGACTCAATAATGACTGGTTGTTTGGTGTTTTATGCCGCTTTCAACAATATATCAGTTATATCGACGGTTGCTGGGTAAGTTACCTGTACTACTGGTCCATTAATCCTGAAACCAGCCAGTCAGTCGTAATTCTAACATCGCACACCTGAACGCTAATGAGGAACGCCATTTACTACCATTATTAAAATCTTTGGCATAACCCAGTCGGGGATCAAACGCACGACCTCCCACACCCGATGCGTATAGAGGGCTTTGTGTGAAACGGTTGTAACTAAAAACCTTTTTTGAAAACCCTAGTGGCAATTTTGACCCCTTTGTAAACAATGCAAATTAAGGTGCCATTGCTCAGAACGAGCAATGGTACCTAAATTTACATTGTTTACCAAGTAAAATGATTTAACACTTATAAAAACTTAATTAACCTTGGTAAAAAAAATACCAATTTAAGTTACAACCGTTTCACGCCAAGCCCTCGGTATGCTCTATCACTACACCTCCGGGGTGGTCGGACACTGGATATAAGTAACAAAATGATCATTGAATAGATACGTCTTTTGAAAACAGCGTATCAGCGGTTCTGATTGCTCAGTCGAACCCGTTTTTTTTCTCCGTATGGTATTATCACTAATTCATAATACACTTGCTTGGGAAGATTGTTGTGTGAAGTACTGGTGTGAGAAAACCAGGAAATGCATGAGTAGGTAAACTGGCCGCCGTGATATAACTGAGAAATTGTTAAAAACGGCGTTAAACCCCAACCAATCAATCAATCGATCAATCAATCAATCATAATACACATTTTACTCGTTCAATGCCGAATTTCCTCAATGTTGAAAATTGAACCACTACATCTTTCGTTCAACGAGAAATTTGGTCAAATTTAATTTCTAAGTGACAAAAAACTCATCTATCAGGAGAGACAGCTCGTTACTATAATCTGCAATGTTTGCAAAATTTGAATTACCGTTGACAACGAAAAGAGTTAAATATAAATGAGCCGTTCCACGAGGAAACCAGCATCATGACATCTGCGTAATGTATCGACCCAGATCAGCATGCGCAGTCCGCGCAGGCTAATCCGGGCCGACACATTCCGTCTCAGGGGGATAAAGGTATAGAGTAATCAATCCTGAAACAGAAAATCGACTGGAGGGGAAAAGTGTCTGCACGGGTAATGTTGGTTTCCTCACGGAACGGGTCAAATGAATTACGAAACTGAAAATACATCAAAGGATTTCACATCAATCGAGGGATTTCTCGAACACGTCGATAACTCGAAATAATTGGTGGTTCCATTTCGAGTTTACCGTAGAACATCGGCATCACATACCAAGTCTCCACGGGGTAAAAATTAACAGTCGTTAGCTGGAAACAGACATAGAGTAGCAAAAACGCATCATTATAACCGGATTTGACAAGTCGGGTTAATGGATATGTCTATTGGATTTTTATGTACGGTTTTCAAGCACGTCTTTATTTAAAGTTCATATCCAGTTTCAGCGAAGTTTCATGCTTCTACTTCAGATTTTTTTGTTTGTGGAAAACAGAATTGTAGTGGTAGATCTTCGGTCGCCACACGAACCAAAGGCCCCGGCTTCGAATCCCGTGATGAGCGGGTTCTGCCATTCAGATTTGTCCACACAAACGGCGAGAATGCTGATTTTTATAAGGATTCAGAAAGCAGACACCGAGCGTGAATAATATGTGCTTAAATCTTGTTTTTTCAATCGATGTGCAAATAAGTCATTTGAAACTAAATAAAATCAAGTCTACAACTATATTACTATAGAGATTTCTGGTATATTACTATATATATATACATAAAATGTGATTTTACAATTGTCGTAATATTGTTTAAACCATTCCTTTCAGAGAACAATTAGTTGGCTGCTGAACTCACCAGTTTCATATTGATATTCCTTAAATTGGCTATGGACCAATGCAAATATTCGACCAGATCATTTAAAAAAGATCAGCATTCAAATGGTTAAAGTATTTAACCAAGATTCAGTATTTAAATGGTTAAAGTATTTAACTAAGATTCAGCATTCAAATGGTTAAAGTATCCAACCAAGATTCAGCATTCAAATGGTTAAAGTATCCAACCAAGATTCAGCATTCAAATGGTTTAAGTATCCAACCAAGATTCAGAATAACTGTTAACTCCATACATATTAGGTTGACGCATCCAGATCAGAAAGTTCAAACATTGTGAAAACAAGCTCAATTTCTCGAATTTCGATAATCTCTTTGATTGTCTAACTCTTGTGCTGCTAAAGGCAATTTAAATATTTGGCAAACAATGCAGATTCAGGTGAGATAGCTCGTAACGAGCTGTCTCTCCTTAAATCTGCGTAGCTTGCCACTTAAACATTAAATATTACCAAATTTCCTCTTGGCCGAAAACTGGAGTGGTCCAATTTTCAACACGGAAGAGTCGACTACGTGAAATTCGGCAGTAAAAGAGATATAGGGATACAGAATTGTTCAAACGTTAGAATTAACATTTAACACATTTCTTTGTCCTCCGATGTTTCAAAAAATACTACAACCATGCGATCCTACAATATAACACAAGGGAAAGATCGAAAGTAGCGATGAAATAAAAACTTGCTAACGAGGGTCTGTCTGATGGTGTGATATCAAATAGATAACGACACGCGAACTAAATGGTACGGGAGATATCTAATGCACTATTGATGGTGCAATATGAAGGTTGATTGAATAGGGAACATAGCATTTATTGCAGGAACCCGCCGTGGTCGAATGCTTAGCGTTGGGGATCTGGAACAACGAGTCCTTTGTTTGATACCCAATGGCAGCGGTCATTAAAATATAACACAAGGGAAAGATCGAAAAGTAGCGATGAAATAAACAACTTGCTAACGAGGGTATGTCTGATGGTGTGATATCAAATAGATAACGGCACGCGAACTAAATGGTACGGGAGATATCTAATGCACTATTGATGGTGCAATATGAAGGTTGATTGAATAGGGAACATAGCATTTATTGCAGGAACCCGCCGTGGTCGAGTGACTATTTGGCTCAAGAGCAGCATGGCCGCGGATATATTTTGGAGTAATTTGACCTACTCATAAACAGCAATACACCGGATACCCAACAGATTAGCACCGGTTCCATAAATGTTCCTTGCTTGTCTACGAAGTAATCTTACATTGTTGTGTGCCAAAGATGTCCTAGTATAAAACCTTCAGTCAATTACTTCTAATCACCCGGATGTAATCGACGTCATTGTGAAACCTTAAATAGATCACAGATGCCGTATAGGGCATGTTTGCAATTTAATACTTTCGAAAGTTAAGTTATGTTGCGTGTTAGACCTCGTAAAATATCTTGTTTACCTCTACATATGGAGATCGCCTCGATAAAATACATCAACTGTGTGTTTGCGTTTAGCGCAACTGTTTATTAACCTGTTTACAATTGCAGACGCGTTTTGTCGCAACTGCAGCAGGCGAATATTGAAAACATTATAAAATGAAGCTCTCCTTGAGACATCTCTTCTTTTGCAAACGTTTAACAACTCTATCAAATTAAAAGGCTTGCAATTAGAGAATTGTTTACAAGAATCTTAAATTATTTGAACGTCGTCTGTGCTATGTGGGAAAGGGCTTATGCAAATGCGAGGAGCGAAGAAAGAGCCAGATGTCTTTTATGTAGTTATACTTTCAGACGTAAGCTATGTATACCCAGGGACGATGATAAGAGGTATAAGCAACTCCACTTGTACACCTGTTATCTGGTTAAAATATCACACATAGAAATAAAATTATCCAAATGTTCACATTGTGTAGCAAATAAAACTTTGAAGTCACATTTCTCACATAAACAAAAAATACATAAATCTGAAAGCTTAACATTTCAACTAAAGTTAGAGATACAATGAATAACTGGATTTTCTTTGTATTTTGAACAATGACTGTTTTAAAAGACACCGATATCGGGATTTCTGAATTATATTATTTTTTTCCAAAAATTAATAGACTGACATATTTCATACGGATAACATGTTATCAAAACCTGTGATATATTAAATCTATTTTATCTACTGCAATAGAAGAATGTTTAAACTTCCAGAAAATATATTTTTTATTTTCATATCTTGAATTTTACTTGCTACAAATGTCGGCACGGGTGATATTTTAGTATATATTTTAGTTACTTATCCCTCTTATCTACGTCCCTGGTATACCTTCATAGGAGCCAATGATATTATAAACATGGAATAATGTAATGTTATGACCAGAGTTCTGTTCAGTTTATGAATAGATTATAAAGGAAGAAAAAGCACAGCTATACGGTGCTTTGTTGACATTGACAGGAGTCATATATTAACAGGTGTCACATTGGAATCTCCAATATGAAGCTGTGTCAATAGGGTGAATTATGAATATTGAAAATATGCTGTATTTAAGGCGTCCCAGAGCCGCATTCTATGACGGCAGGAGATATAGAGAGCAATGACAGAGAGAGGAGGGAGCGGGCGTGAGAACTACTTGGAAATATATCGAAATACATTTATATTTTCCAGTTCATCAGTTTGGAATTCCCTTCCTTAACATATTCAAAACTCAACGTCTGTTCAGCATTTCAAATCCCAGTAGTTACGTTGGATAATCCAATCTTAATTCGATTACAACTGTAGTTTAATTGTATTTCACAGGGGCGTAGCTCCCTGTAGGCACTGTAAGCACGTGCCTACACATTTCTTTCTAAAAATGCCCCAAAATGCTGATCCGGCCGACACATTTCGTCTAAGGGGGGATAGATAGAGTAGTGATTCCTGAAGCAGAAAATCCACAGGAGGCGAAAAGTGTCTATCCGGGTACGCCTAGGCTAATCCTGGTCGATACTTTACGTAGAGTCCACAATGCTGATTTTCTCACGAGACGGCCTACATATTGATTATTGCCAAGCTACGCCCCTGTATCATGAACCTATACAAAATATTCGGATATGTGGCTGTTCTACGATACAGTAATAGACAGAACAATTTTAAGTCCATATTTAAATATGTATGTATAATTGTAATATTGAGTTGTTCTTATATAACACACGTTTGTTCATGTTTCAGTTTGTTTATGTTTGAGGCCTTCGTGAGAGATTGACTTGCATACATGTAATATGTCAAACGAGTGTCCTCTCTAAATAAAGCCTTGACATCATGTATTGGTACTGCCGAGATAAGCCTATAAGGCGATAATGAGGGTCATTAGCTCCAGGTGATTCCTCTCCGTGGGGACCAAAGAGGAATATATGGTAGTAGAAATCGTGTCTGTAGAGAGTGTGGCCAATATAGGCTACTAGGACATTTCCTTAGATATCTTGGTAAAAGAAGGGGCGACTAAAATGACGTATACACATTGATATTGTGAGTTGTTGGATGTGTCAGTGTTGTATCATTTGCATAAAGTAAATATTAAATATTGTATTAGTCCACAGACTTGTTAAACATTATTAATTATAACATAACAATACGCGAAGTATTCAGAGACATGAAAATTCGGTAAACACAGTAGACAGATACTAATATTGTTTGATGTTACGATAGGTCAGTTGTGTATCATGTGTGAGAATTCAATTTTTCGTTTCGTATTTTCAACACAGACTTGTTTGAACTTTGTTTTTACAAAACGCGAAGTATTTAGATCCATACGAAAACGAGTCAAAAGGAGAAACAAAACGTTACAATAATTATTTACAAAATAGAAAAATATTAAAGTTAAATAACTTATCATTATATACAATTGTAATTCATAAATAACTAGTCTTCAATTGAAATATGTTCAAAGGTGCTGAACTCCAGATGGTGATCACAATTTTGAAATGTTGAAGCTTCTGCAAATATTGCTAAAAGTGACAACAAAGTAAGTTATAAGTAGTTCAAAACATATTTGGCAGTAAATGTTGAACAACTGTTAATTGAAAGTCAGGACAATGTACACAATTAGGCTTACTAGGTATGTCTACCAAGTAAAGGTGCAGCATAAAAGATCAATATTTAGATGGTTACGGTACTGGAAAGAGAAATTATTCGGTCCTTGAAATTAGGTTGACGAGTGGCGAATTGACGAGTGACGAACTGTGACATTTGTTAGGTTCGTGAAGTTTTGTTGACGAGTGACGAATTGAAGAGTGACGAACTTCAAAATAATGTGTAAAGTTAGCTTGACGAGCGACGAATTGACGAGTAACGAACTGCCGTGAAGTTAGCTGGACGAGCGACGAATTGACGAGTGACAAACTGTTGCTGCTTCATCAATTACGTCAATTCGTCACCTTTTTTCTTGTATGATAAATTCTACAAATTCTGATATTTTCTGAACATGTAAAATATTCACCGTTCTTCCTGAAAATAATTTCTATAAGTGAGGACCTAAAATAAGCTATAAGCTTTCAGTCCAATCCATTTCTCCATGAGAATGTAATACGATTCAACTAAACTAGAAGAGCTTCGTCAAGTTTCATCAATTTGTCAATTGGTCAATTTAGTTGGCAAAATTGATGATTTTTTTTCTAAGAACTTTATTTCTGTCTTTTAGATAATATATCTGGATGTATTGAATGCAAATTAGCCCCTATTTCAAATTGCATGGCCATCAGTCATTCAAAGCCGCTTCGTCAAGTTCGGCAATCCGTCAACTCGTCAATTTTGTTGACGATTTCACGAAAAAAATGGTTTTCTTCAAACTCTGTATTTTAGATACTGTCTCTGAACGCATTGACTTAGGCCTCAATTAAAAGACATAGTCAACTTGTACCTTGTATCTTGTATTCTGTATCGGTATATTCATCCATTCTTAGGAGCACTCCCGATAGGGATACATAACAACATTTTTAAATAGGCCTGTACATCGCCACTTTTCATTAATTCCCTCATTGTTTCATTGTCTTATTATGTATATTAATTAACTAAAAAATACAATTCAATTGTCCTTGCAGCTCAATATCTAAGCTCTTATTATATGCAGGAAATAAAATAATGTTCTCGTAATTCGTTCTATGTTTATATGATTGTTTTTCTGAGTCCCATGACTAAAACTAACTCCTGTGATGAAGATTCTAGTAGAAAATGGAGAAGCAATCCCTTGTTTATTATATTTTAGAATGCTCCTTTCTTTACATTGTTAGAACAATGCTATCAGAAGAGCTTTATTACTCAGCGAGCTTAATCCATGCCGCAATCTCACGCTGTAACTTTGCTTGCTGATTGTATTGCAACCACATTTTCTCTTAAGTATTGGTAACAAGTTGAGATGTAAATTTGTTCAAATGGAGGTGTTCTTTTTGCCAAATTTCCCCATGCAGAAAGCCATTATGAAGACCATGTGAAAAGATTCAACTGAAGAAGAATATGCTGTTATGTATGTCAACATATATTTAGTTGTGTTTTATTTCTTGAAAATTATCAGGGCTCACTTTCATGCGTGGACTAGCCCCAGAATATATTTACCTCATACAAAAGCTATCAACTAAAACTGAGGTATTTATCTATTCAACTGAACAAGAAAGTGCTGTGATGTTTGTCAAGATTTATTTTCGTGCGTCCACCAGTACGTGTGAATATATGAGGTAATTGCATGCGTGGACAAGCCCCTAGCATACACTTTTCCAACGAAGAAAGCCAAACCTCTGTAATTAGAGATAACATTTAAGTAGAATATGCTGTGATGTTTGTCAACGTTTATTTTGGTGTGTTATAAACGTTGACAAACGCACAGGGCAGATGTTCATACAAGATATTCATTTTGTGGTCCATTCACCAGTATGTATGTTTTATTTGTGATAAATTCATGCGTTAATTTGCCCCAGAATACACTTCCCCATGCAGAAAGTCATTAGCAAGAACCTGTGTGGGAACTGTATTGACATGCCTACGTTCACAGAGGTAAACTGCCGCAAAACATCAAAATAGGATTAGACATCAAATCAGAGGGTTAACACAATATGATGGGTTAATTGTGGACTGTCTCAATGTGCATTTTATTATGATCACTTTCTGGAGTCTTGACCCCTTGGAGGAGAACAAGAGAATACATGAGTAAGATGTTTTTTAAATAAGTTACTCTGTTACTTACATTATTTTAAATATGATTTCTGTGTTTTCAATTTCTGTCAACTCAAGTCATCAAACATGGGAAGGCGAGTATTTGATGACGTTTCCACAATGTGAGTCTATAGTATTTGACCTATGTGTAAGTTTTTAAAATCTAAAAACAATGCTGTCTGCAATATGAAACACATTTTTCGAGAATACTGCAGTTGAAAACGCTCCAAAAGTAGAAAGTAATATTAAGGGTAATGGTTATTACAGTGATTCCCTTTGCTTCAGGTTTTTACAATTACACATAAATAATGCAAGTAGACTACCGAAGTCATAACTTAATCCTATTCCTGGTTTGGCCTGTAATGGCTGGAAAGCAGGTCACTAGATGTTAATATTTGAAATATAGTTATCTCACTAAATTTGAGAAAAGGTAAAATTGCAAATTTCTTGCAATGTTATCAAAATGTGTCTGCCTGCTGTAAAACGCCTCAAATGTCTTCTGCATAAGGGAAGTGGTTAATATTCTGTTTTTGCATGACATTCAATTAAGTGGTTTACTGCAACTCTTTTAAATTTGCCATGAATATCCTTTTACGTTTAGACTCTATCATCAAATAGCATTATATATGGGTTCAACAGATGGGTTTATGGACTGCTTGGGAAGAGAGTTAGGCAAGTTATCCTCCATGTGCAGTATCAAGCCATTCGTAATGCTTTTCCATTGCAAAAACATCGTGGATTGAAATATCCAGTGTAAAGGCAAAATGATAAGCCAAATACTATACTGAGAACCTTCTTTAATTATTACATGGATATTGTAAATGTTCCTTGTTTTTGTTTTTTCATGTGTTTTAAACAATACCAGTTCAGTTTGCTTTTACACATTATGTGACCGCCTGCAGAGGTAGTGTCCCGCCGTCGTGCGGGAGAAGGTCGCGGGTTCGATCCCTGGTCTGATCATACCAAATACTTTAAAATGGTAGTAATGGACTGCCCTCCTGGCGCTCATGGGTTGCGATGGTAAGCATTAAGACTGACTGGCTGGGTGTCAGCATAAATTGACCATGGGTACTGGTAACTTACCAAGGAAACGCCGTGATATAACAAAATTGTTGAAAATGTGCAAAATGTGACTGAAGTAGTATTGTTTTTGTCTTTTGTGACATGCACTTCCACAGATAATTAAACGAACAAAGGGCTAACATTTTAATAAATTTGTTTTTGACCCATTTCCGTCGTGTGACTTTTGTCACATCAGCAGCACACAGCATTTAATTTGAAAACATTGTGATTAAAGAAAGAAATTGATCAGAACCGTTGTTGGTATTTGAAAGAACATTTTAGGTACTCAAATTAAAATTAAAATTGTCTTAATGCAATCTTTTTGTGTGCTCAAAGCAATACAATCTGGTTCCTTTGGTAAAAGAATCGTTTAATCCCTTTTCACAAAAGCAAACTTCATTTGACACATCTTGTAGCAGTTAACTTTTGAAAAACATTGTAAGAAAGATAAAAACTTTCAATTTAAATAGCGGATAATTTCTCATTTTCTCACAATATATTCAGCTCTGTAGCAAATTTGTACTTGCAACATTTTTGTCCAGGTTTTTTGTCAGATATTTTTGAAGAAGTGATTATTTAAATTGCCTAATAAGGGATATGGAATTATGTTCAAGTTGATAAACAGATGGGCTCCGCTGATCTAGTGGTTAACATGTTAGGACTATCAATCCAGTGGTCTCTGGTTCTGGATTTTTTTTAGGTGCATTAAATGTCTCTCACTCAAAATAGAGGGAAAGTACTGGGTTCTTTCCAGGAACTAGTGGCCTTGCGTGTATCGGTGTTATACGATGAATACGTTAATGAACCAAGCTGTCTTCTCCTCTGCTGCAGAATCTAGTGTATGTAAGAAAAAGGTAAAAGGCAATGTTGCAGTATAATCGAACCGATACGTAGACAGATTTAAAAGTGATGTATACACATACAATTAGGATCACTAACCAAATATACCCCTTTTTTCAGATTAAGACAACTAGTTGTGACTTTGTCATAGGACAGCTTTTGGAAAAGATTTAAGAAATGCAGAAATTTGCTCCGGAAACAAATTTGCATCGGACGATTTTGAAGACGCTTTATCAAAATATTAGCAAACTTCTCTATAAATGAAAAAGTAAAACTGGCAATATTTGGACAATGGGAGAAATTGCTCATCGTGTTTGAAAAATACGGAATCCTGCAGGGACGTCATTAAGCGTCTAGTATGTGGGAAATAGTTAAAAGAAACATGAAGTTGCTCTAGATATTTTCAATCGTGTAAATTTGCAAACAGCCTGTCTCATCGAGAGTAAATAATTAAATAATTTTACATTTTTGATTCATAGAGAGACGATTGTATCCAGTTGGTAGCAAAAGTGGTTCCACATCTTCACTCAACGATGAGTTGTGCTTTTGGAATGTTCA
>JASEVX010000012.1:36320729-36649127 GCA_031761405.1 Serripes groenlandicus
GAGAGAGAGAGAGAGAGAGAGAGAGAGAACGGTATCCCATAAAATGATAGACTTAAACCACGCCACACACAAAACAAACCTTCGGGGGACCGGCGAAAATTCAGATACGCTGGCGGCTCCGCAATGTCTGATCTGGTTCTCCCCTATACGCCCCTTATTCAATGTAACGTCGTTTGTGTTATCACATATAGATGTCAAAGGATGTCATAACATTTCAAGATTATATCAACTTCTGGTCAATTTCAAAAAAAAAAATTAACATTTAAAGAATATGCATTATTTTTAAAAAGGACTGTTTTCGAATTGACAAGTGACGAACTGCTGTGAAGTTTGCTGGACGAGCGACGAATGGACGAGTGTTAAAGTGTTGCTGATTCATCAATTACGTCAATTCGTCACCTTTTTTCTTATATGATAAATCATAGAGCTAAAATAAGCTCGGCCGCGATTTTGCAAATTTTCGTTGACCTTGTAAGAAATAATAAGAGTTTTCAGCCCAGTTCTCATTTTCGCTGACAGTAAATCTCTTGCTATTATTTTTCCACGTGAAATGAAGTTTTCATATGTTTCAATGTTTTCTCAAAGAACTCTTGATCCTATTTTCAATGTTTTTCAAAGAAGACTTCATTATTATTTCAATAATGTTTACACACACTTGCGTGCATGTAATTTAAAAACAAATCAATTAGGTGGTTAAATCAGTAGGAATATAGATGTATCTTAATTGGTGTGTTTAAATATAGTTTTTCAAGTGTTTGTATACCCATGAAGAAAACACTGCAGGCGTGGAACGAAAACTATAATATGCAATTACAAGTGTCATGAACATGTTTCATGTCATACGGTACAAGGCGGTGAAGTCTATTTGTTTAGTGATATAATGAGTTTTAACCGTTTGACCCCCCTTTTTCCGTTTAAACAACTGATTTTTAGTTCCAGAATTATGCTAATGAAGCAATTTCTTAAAACAAAGTTGCGAAAATAACTTTGGTGGAAGACGAATGGCGCTTGTTAAAGTGACTTTTGTTAACGTCGGAAAGAATGTTGGCCGAGCTGGCGTTCAAACTCACAACCCGTGTATTGACAGACCGCGTCGCTACCGACTAAGCTACCTGGTCTCGGCTACTTACAAACGGACAGTGAAGGCTCTAACGAAAGGTTGAAGACTGCTCGTTTGTACATACTCAAGTCTTAACTGTAAGCAGATTGATGCAAAAATACTTCCACTCGCCAAACGGGACTCTTACACACGGATGTGAACATTCAAAAGCACAACTCATTGATGAGTGAAGCTGTGGAACCACTTAGCTACCACTGGATACAATCGTCTCTATGAATCAAAGATGTAAATGCTATTTTACTATTTACTCTCGATTAGACAGGCTCTTTGCAATTACGTTGTACATATCTGAGCAACTCATCTTCTTTTAACTCTTTCCCACATACAGACGCTTGCTGACCTGTAGGATTCGAGTTTTGAAACAGATGAGCAATTTCTCCCATTGTCCAAATGATGCCAATTTTATTCTTTCATTTATAGAGAATTTGCTTAATTTTAATAAAACGTTTTCAAAATCGTCCGATGCAAAATTGTTTCGAGCAATTTCTGCATTTCTTAAATCTTTGCCAAAAGCTGTGTATGGTAAAGTCACCACTAGTTGTCTTAATCCGAAAAAAAGGGTTTATTTATTTTGTTAGTGATCCTAGTTGTCTGTGTATACATGCTTTTAAATCTATCTACGTATCGGTTCGATTATACTGCAAAAATGCTTTTACCTTTTCTTACATACACTAGATCTGCAGCAGATGAAAACACAGCTTGGTTCATTAACGTATTCATCGTATAACACCGATACACGCAAGGCACTAGTTCCTGGAAAGAACCAGTACTTTCCCTCTATTTGAGTGGGAGACACTTAATGCACCTCAACAAAATCCAGAACCAGGACCTCTGGATTGACAGTCTAACATGTTAACCACTAGATCAGCGGGCCATCTGTTTATCAACTTGAACATAATCCATATCCCTTATAGGCAATTTAAATAATCACTTTCTTCAAAAATATCTGACAAAAAACCTGGACAAAAATGTTGCAAGTACAATTTTGCTACAGAGCTGAATATATTGTGAGAAAAGGAGAAATTATCAGCTACTTAAAATGAACATTTTCATCTTTCTTATAATGTTTTCAAAAGTTAACTGCTGCAAAATGTGTCAAATGAAGTTTGCATTGTTAAAATGATTAAACTATTCCTTTACAAAGGAACCAGATTGTATGCTTTGAGCACACACAAGGATTGCATTGAAGACAATTTTAATTTGAGTACCTAAAATCTTTCTTCAAATACCAACAACGTTCTCATCAATTTCTTCTTTGTTTTCAAATTAAATGTTGTGTGCTGCTGCTGATGTGACAAAAGTCACACGAGGGAAAGGGTCAACAACAAAAGTATCAAAATGTTAGCCCTTTGTTCGTTTAATTATCTGTGGAAGTGCATGTCACAAAAGACAAGAACAATACTACTCCGGTCACATTTTGCACATTTTCAAAAATTTGTTCGTTATAGCACGGTGTTGCATGGGTTAGTTACCAGTACTAATGGTGAATTTATTCTGACACCAGTCAGTCAGTCTAAATGCTAACCCCGCAACCCATGAGCGCCAGGAGGGCAGCCATTACTACCATTTTTAAAGTATATGGTATGAACTGGTCTGGGATTGAACCCGCGACCTCCCGCACACGAGGCGGACACTACATCTACAGGCGGTCATATGATGTGTAAAAGCAACCGAACTGGTATTGTTTAAAACACATGAAAAAAAAATAAAGAAAAATTGACAATATCTATGTAATAATAAAAGAAGGTTCTCAGTATAATCTGCTTTACACTGGGTATTTAAATCCACAATGTTTTTGCGATGGATAAGCATTCCGAATTGCTGATACTGCACATGGAGGGATTACTTTCCTAACTCTCTTCCAACGCAGTCCACAAAGTCATCCGGTGAACCATCTATATGCTGTTTGATGATAAGAGTCTAAACGTAAAAGATATTCAGGCAATTATCGGCTATGAAATTAAAAAGAATCGTAAACAACTTCATTGAGGCGTTTTACAGCAGACACATTTCGATAACATTGCAAGAAATTTGCAACTTTACCTTTTCTCACATTTGATTGGCCTGCTGTCCAGTCATAACAGCTTTAACAAAAGGTTTGCATAAAAAAGCCAAATCAGGAATAGGATTAAGTTATGACAACGGTAGTCTACCTGCATTATTTCAGTGTAATTGTAAAAACCTGAAGCAAAGGGAATCACTGTAATAACCATTACCCTTAATATTACTTCCTACTTTTCGAGCGTTTTCAACGAAAAATGTGTTTCACATTGCTGACACAGACAGCATTGTTTTCAGATTTTAAAGACTTACACATAGGTCAAATACTATAGAGTCACATTGTGGAACGTCATCAAAGACTCGCCGCCCCATGTTATTTAAAATAATGTAAGTAACAGAGTATCTTATTTATTGTATTCTCTTGTTCTCCTCCAAGGGTCAAGACTCCATAAAGTGATCAAAATAAAGTCCACAATTAACCCATCATATTGTGTTAACCCTCTGATTTGCTGTCTAATCCCATTTGATGTTTTGCAGCAGTTTACCTCTGTGAACGTTGGCATGTCAATACAGTTCCCACACAGGTTCTTGCTAATGACTTTCTGCATCGGGAAGTGTATTCTGGGGGCAAATCAACGCATGTATTATCACAAATAAACATACATACTGGTGAGCGGACCACACATAAATATCTTGTATGAACATTGTCAACGTTTATAACGCACCAAAATAAACGTTGACAAACATCACAGCATATTCTACTTAAATTTTATCTCTGATTACAGAGGTTTGGCTTTCTTCGTTGGGAAAGTGTATTCTAGGGCTTGTCCACACATGAAATTACCTCATATATTCACACGTACTGGAGGACGGTACCCAAATGCATATATTGAAGGAAGATGAGCCCAAATGTCTGTCAACGTATAAAACGCACGAAAATAAATGTTGACAAACATCACAGCACTTTCTTGTTCAGTTGAATAGATAAATACCTAGGTTTTAGTTGATGGCTTTCTGTATGAGGTAAATGTATTCTGGGGCTAGCCCACGCATGAAATTATTATATATACACTCATACTGCTGAACGGAAGATAAATGAAATCGGTTCTGATGTTTGACTTAGACATATATAGGTTCTAGTTGATAACTTTCTGCATTGGGAAAATTATTTTGAGGCGCACTCACGTATGAAATTATCACATATACACACGAACTGGTGAACAGACCCGTAAAGCAAACCATGCATGAAAATGAGCCCTGATGATTGTCAAGAAATAATACACAACAAAATATAAGTTGACATACATAACAGCATATTATTCTTCAGTTGAATCTCTTCATACACAGACTCTTGCTAATGGCTTTCTGCATGGGGAAGTTTGGCAAAGAGAACACCTCCATTTGAACAAATTTAAATCTCAACTTGTTACCAATACTTAAGAGTAAATTTGGTTGCAATACAATCAGCAAGCAAAGTTACAGCGAGAGGTTGCGGCATGGATTAAGCTCGCTGAGCTATATAGCTCTTTTGATAACAAGTGTTATTTATATTGTTCTAACAATATAAAGAAAGGAGCATTCTAAAATATAATAAACCAGGGATTGCTTCTCCATTTTATACTAGAATCTTCATCACAGTAGTTAGTTTTAGTCATGGGACTCAGAAAAACAATCATATAAACATAGAACGAATTACGAGAACATTATTTTATTTCCTGCATATAAAAAGAGCTGAGATATTGAGCTGCAAGGACAATTGAATTGTATGCTTTAGTTAATTAATATACATAATAAGACAATGAAACAATGAGGGAATTAATGGAAAGTGGTGATGTACAGGCCTATTTAAAAATGACAGTATCTAAAAGACAGAGTTTGTAGAAAACCATTTGTTCGTGAAATCGTCAAGAAAATTGACGAGTTGACGAATTGCCGAACTTGACGAAGCGGTTTGAATGACTGATGGCCATGCAATTTGAAATAGGGGCTAATTTGCATTCAATACATCCAGATATATTATCTAAAAGACAGAAATTAAGTTTTTAGAAAAAGAAATCGTCAATTTCGTCAACTAAATTGACCAATTGACGAATTGACGAAACTTGACGAAGCTCTTCTAGTTTAGTGGAATCGTATTACATTCTCATGGAGAAATGGATTGGACTGAAAGCTATAGCTTATTTTAGTTCCTCACTTATAAAGATTGATTTTCAGGAAGCACGGTGAATATTTTACATGTTCAGAAAATATCAGCTTACTTTAGCTGTATAATTTATCATACAAGAAAAAAGTTGACGAATTGACGAAATTGATGAAGCAGCAACAGTTCGTCACTCGTCAACTTCACAACTGTTCGTTACTCGTCAATTCGTCGCTCGTCCAACTAACTTCACAACAGTTCGTTACTCGTCAATTCGTCGCTCGTCAAGCTAACTTTACAAATTATTTGAAGTTCGTCACTCGTCAACCTAACTTCACGGACCTAACAAATGTCACAGTTTGCACTCGTCAATTCGTTACTCGTCAACCTAACTTCAAGGACCTAATAATTTCTCTTTCCAGTACCGTAACCATCTAAATATTGATATTTTATGCTGCACCTTTACTTGGTAGACATACCCAGTAAGCCCAATTGTTAACATTGTCCTGACTTTCAATTGACAGTTTTTCAACATTTACTGCCAAATTTGTTTTGAACTACTTATTACTTAGTTTGTTGTCACATTTAGCAATATTTGCAGAAGTTTCAATATTTCAAAATGTTGATCACCATCTGGAGCTCAGCACCTTTGAACATATTTCAATTAAAGACTAGTTATTTAAGAATTACAATCGTATATAATGATAATTTATTTAATTTTCTTATTTTTCTATTTTGTAAATAATTATTGTAACGTTTTGTTTCTCCTTTTGACTCGTTTTCGTATGGATCTAAATACTTCGCGTTTTGTAAAAACAAAGTTCAAACAAGTCTGTGTTGAAAATACGAAACAAAAAATTGAATTCTCACACATGATACACAACTGACCCATCGTAACATCAAACAATATTAATATCTGTCTACTGTGTTTACCGAATTTGCATGTCTCTGAATACTTCGCGTATTGTTATGTTATAATTAATAATGTTTAACAAGTCTGTGGACTAATACAATATTTAATATTTACTTTATGCAAGTGCTACAACACTGACACATCCAACAACTCACAATATCAATTTGTATACGTCATTTTAGTCGCCCCTTCTTTTACCAAGATATCTAAGGAAATGTCCTAGTAGCCTATATTGGCCACACTCTCTACAGACACGATTTCTACTACCATATATTCCTCTATGGTCCCCACGGAGAGGAATCACCTGGAGCTAATGGCCCTCATTATCGCCTTATAGGCTTATCTCGGCAGTACCAATACACGATGTCAAGGCTTTATTTAGAGAGGACACTCGTTTGACATATTACATGTATGCAAGTCAATCTTCCACGAGGGCCTCAAACATAAACAAAATGAAACATGAACAAACGTGTGTTATATAAGAACAACTCAATATTACAATTATACATACATATTTAAATATGGACTTAAAATTGTTCTGTCTATTACTGTATCGTAGAACAGCCACATATCCAAATATTTTGTATAGGTTCATGAGACAGGGGCGTAGCTTGGCAATAATCAATATGTAGGCCGTCTCGTGAGAAAATCAGCATTGTGGACTCTGCGTAAAGTATCGACCAGGATTAGCCTAGGCGTACCCGGATAGACACTTTTCGCCTCCTGTGGATTTTCTGCTTCAGGAATCACTACTCTATCTATCCCCCCTTAGACGAAATGTGTCGGCCGGATCAGCCTGCGCGGACAGCGCAGGCTGATCTGGTCGATACATTACGCAGATGTGTATCGCCGCAGCTGCATTTTGGGGCATTTTTAGAAAAAAATGTGTAGGCACGTGCTTACAGTGCCTAAAGGGAAAAAATACAATTAAACTACAGTTGTAATCGAATTAAAATTGGATTATCCAACGTAAATACTGGGATTTTAAATGCTGAACAGACGTTGATGTTTGAATATGTTAAGGAAGGGAATTCCAAACTGATGAACTTGAAAATATAAATGTATTTCGATATATTTCCAAATAGTTCTCAGGCCCGCTGCCTCCTCTCTCTGTCCTTGCTCTCTATATCTCCTGCCGTCATATAATGCGGCTCTGGGACGCCTGAAATACTGCATATTTTCAATATTCATAATTCACCCTATTGACACAGCTTCATATTGGAGATTCCAATGTGACACCTGTTAATATATGACTCCTGTCAATGTCAACAAAGCACCGTATAGCTGTGCTTTTTCTTCCTTTATAATATATTCATAAACTGAACAGAACTCTGGCCATAACATTACATTATTCCATGTTTATAATATCATTGGCTCCTATGAAGGTATACCAGGGACGTAGATAAGAGGGATAAGTAACTAAAATATATACTTAAATATCACCCGTGCCGACATTCGTAGCAAGTAAAATTCAAGATATGAAAATAAAAAATATATTTTCTGGAAGTTTAAACATTCTTCTATTGCAGTAGATAAAAAAGATTTAATATATCACAGGTTTTGATAACATGTTATCCGTATGAAATATGTCAGTCTATTAATTTTTGGAAAAAAATAATATAATTCAGAAATCCCGATATCGGTGTCTTTTAAAACAGTCATTGTTCAAAATACAAAGAAAATCCAGTTATTCATTGTATCTCTAACTTTAGTTGAAATGTTAAGCTTTCAGATTTATGTATTTTTTGTTTATGTGAGAAATGTGACTTCAAAGTTTTATTTGCTACACAATGTGAACATTTGGACAATTTTATTTCTATGTGTGATATTTTAACCAGATAACAGGTGTACAAGTGGAGTTGCTTATACCTCTTATCATCGTCCCTGGGTATACATAGCTTACGTCTGAAAGTATAACTACATAAAAAACATCTGGCTCTTTCTTCGCTCCTCGCATTTGCATAAGCCCTTTCCCACATAGCACAGACGACGTTCAAATAATTTAAGATTCTTGTAAACAATTCTCTAATTGCAAGCCTTTTAATTTGATAGAGTTGTTAAACGTTTGCAAAAGAAGAGATGTCTCAAGGAGAGCTTCATTTTATAATGTTTTCAATATTCGCCTGCTGCAGTTGCTACAAAACGCGTCTGCAATTGTAAACAGGTTAATAAACAGTTGCGCTAAACGCAAACACACAGTTGATGTATTTTTTCGAGGCGATCTCCATATGTTGAGGTAAACAACATATTTTACGAGGTCGAACACGCAACATAACTTAACTTTCGAAAGTATTAAATTGCAAACATGCCCTATACGGCATCTGTGATCTATTTAAGGTTTCACAATGACGTCGATTACATCCAGGTGATTAGAAGTAATTGACTGAAGGTTTTATACTAGGACATCTTTGGCACACACCAATGTAAGATTACTTCGTAGACAAGCAAGGAACATTTATGCAACCGGTGCTAATCTGTTGGGTATCCGGTGTATTGCTGTTTATGAGTAAATCAAATTACTCCAAAATATATCCGCGGCCATGCTGCTCTTGAGCCAAATAGTCACTCGACCACGGCGGGTTCCTGCAATAAATGCTATGTTCCCTATTCAATCAACCTTCATATTGCACCATCAATAGTGCATTAGATATCTCCCGTACCATTTAGTTCGCGTGCCGTTATCTATTTGATATCACACCATCAGACATACCCTCGTTAGCAAGTTGTTTATTTCATCGCTCCTTTTCGATCTTTCCCTTGTGTTATATTTTAATGACCGCTGCCATTGGGTATCAAACAAAGGACTCGTTGTTCCAGATCCCCAACGCTAAGCATTCGACCACGGCGGGTTCCTGCAATAAATGCTATGTTCCCTATTCAATCAACCTTCATATTGCACCATCAATAGTGCATTAGATATCTCCCGTACCATTTAGTTCGCGTGTCGTTATCTATTTGATATCACACCATCAGACAGACCCTCGTTAGCAAGTTTTTATTTCATCGCTACTTTCGATCTTTCCCTTGTGTTATATTGTAGGATCGCATGGTTGTAGTATTTTTTGAAACATCGGAGGACAGAGAAATGTGTTAAATGTTAATTCTAACGTTTGAACAATTCTGTATCCCTATATCTCTTTTACTGCCGAATTTTACGTAGTCGACTCTTCCGTGTTGAAAATTGGACCACTCCAGTTTTCGGCCAAGAGGAAATTTGGTAATATTTAATGTTTAAGTGGCAAGCTACGCAGATTTAAGGAGAGACAGCTCGTTACGAGCTATCTCACCTGAATCTGCATTGTTTGCCAAAAATTTAAATTGCTTTTAGCAGCACAAGAGTTAGACAATCAAAGAGATTATCGAAATTCGAGAAATTAAGCTTGTTTTCACAATGTTTGAACTTTCTGATCTGGATGCGTCAACCTAATATGTATGGAGTTAACAGTTATTCTGAATCTTGGTTGGATACTTAAACCATTTGAATGCTGAATCTTGGTTGGATACTTTAACCATTTGAATGCTGAATCTTGGTTGGATACTTTAACCATTTGAATGCTGAATCTTAGTTAAATACTTGAACCATTTGAATGCTGAATCTTGGTTAAATACTTTAACCATTTGAATGCTGATCTTTTTTAAATGATCTGGTCGAAGATTTGCATTGGTTCATAGCCAATTTAATGAATATTAATATGAAACTGATGAGTTCAGCAGCCAACTAATGGTTTAAACAATATTACGACAATTGTAAAATCACATTTTATGTATATATATATATAGTAATATACCAGAAATCTCTATAGTAATATAGTTGTAGACTTGATTTTATTTAGTTTCAACTGACTTATTTGCACATCGATTGAAAAAACAAGATTTAAGCACATATTATTCACGCTCGGTGTCTGCTTTCTGAATCCTTATAATTCTCGCCGTTTGTGTGGACACATCTGAATGGCAGAACCCGCTCATCACGCTTCAGGAATCACTACTCTATCTATCCCCCCTTAGACGGAATGTGTCGGCCGGAGCAGTCTGCGCGGACAGCGCAGGCTGATCTGGTCGATACATTACGCAGATGTGTATCGCCGCAGCAGCACGGGATTCGAAGCCGGGGCCTTTGGTTCGTGTGGCGACCGAAGATCTACCACTACAATTCTGTTTTCCACAAACAAAAAAATCTGAAGTAGAAGCATGAAACTTCGCTGAAACTGGATATGAACTTTAAATAAAGACGTGCTTGAAAACCGTACATAAAAATCCAATAGACATATCCATTAACCCGACTTGTCAAATCCGGTTATAATGATGCGTTTTTGCTACTCTATGTCTGTTTCCAGCTAACGACTGTTAATTTTTACCCCGTGGAGACTTGGTATGTGATGCCGATGTTCTACGGTAAACTCGAAATGGAACCACCAATTATTTCGAGTTATTGACGTGTTCGAGAAATCCCTCGATTGATGTGAAATCCTTTGATGTATTTTCAGTTTCGTAATTCATTTGACCCGTTCCGTGAGGAAACCAACATTACCCGTGCAGACACTTTTCCCCTCCAGTCGATTTTCTGTTTCAGGATTGATTACTCTATACCTTTATCCCCCTGAGACGGAATGTGTCGGCCCGCATTAGCCTGCGCGGACTGCGCATGCTGATCTGGGTCGATACATTACGCAGATGTCATAATGCTGGTTTGCTCGTGGAACGGCTCATTTGTTTTTAACTCTTTTCGTTGTCAACGGTAATTCAAATTTTGCAAACATTGCAGATTATAGTAACGAGCTGTCTCTCCTGATAGATGAGTTTTTTGTCACTTAGAAATTAAATTTGACCAAATTTCTCGTTGAACGAAAGATGTAGTGGTTCAATTTTCATCATTGAGGAAATTCGGCATTGAACGAGTAAAATGTGTATTATGATTGATTGATTGATCGATTGATTGATTGGTTGGGGTTTAACGCCTTTTTTTAACAATTTCTCAGTTATATCACGGCGGCCAGTTTACCTACTCATTCATTTCCTGGTTTTCTCACACCAGTACTCCACACAACAATCTTCCCAAGCAAGTGTATTATGAATTAGTGATAATACCATACGGAGAAAAAAAACGGGTTCGACTGAGCAATCAGAACCGCTGATACGCTGTTTTCAAAAGACGTATCTATTCAATGATTATTTTGTTACTTATATCCAGTGTCCGACCACCCCGGAGGTGTAGTGATAGAGCATACCGAGGGCGTGGCGTGAAACGGTTGTAACTTAAATTGGTATTTTTTTTACCAAGGTTAATTAAGTTTTTATAAGTGTTAAATCATTTTACTTGGTAAACAATGGAAATTTAGGTACCATTGCTCGTTCTGAGCAATGGCACCTAAATTTGCATTGTTTACAAAGGGGTCAAAATTGCCACTAAACCAGGGTTTTCAAAATAGGTTTTTAGTTACAACCGTTTCACACAAAGCCCTCTATACGCATCGGGTGTGGGAGGTCGTGCGTTTGATCCCCGACTGGGTTATGCCAAAGATTTTAATAATGGTAGTAAATGGCGTTCCTCATTAGCGTTCAGGTGTGCGATGTTAGAATTACGACTGACTGGCTGGTTTCAGGATTAATGGACCAGTAGTACAGGTAACTTACCCAGCAACCGTCGATATAACTGATATATTGTTGAAAGCGGCATAAAACACCAAACAACCAGTCATTATTGAGTCACAAGATGTTTATGTTTCGAGTGGTGCTTCAGGAACGCGTCTCGTTCTGAATATAATCAGCATTATAAATATTGCTAAATTTATATCGATTTGAAATTGTCAGGAGAGTCTGCCGCGTTCATAAAAAACAACACGCTAAATCGTGTTTTACTCCAACAAAAAACATGTAAAACGGCCGTAAATTATGGAGTTCACATTAAATATTCATAACGCGCAACAATCAGAATTATGTTCATAAAATTGTTTCCTTTTAGAGTATAATTGCAGTCTGGATGTGTCTATTCCCGGATGTCAACTGACGTATTTACGACTTTCATTCGGAATGCTTTGCTTTAAATTGCAGCCGACTGGTTGAACACATCTTTAGCAAGGTACAGGTTTGCGGAACGTCTGCTGTAGACGCGTAAAATGCCTTTCTCTATCAAAGAACGAATAAACAGTATATAAATAGTGCATGGCTTCCAGTGTGACAGTACACATTGTAAACATGAGAAAATACTGTTACCCGAGTCGAAGCCGAGGTTAACAGTATTTACCTCATGTTGACAATATGTACTGTCACACTGGAAGCCATGCAATATTTATTTTATTATACCAAACGAAATTACACGTTTATTCAATTTATTCTGTACCTTTGTAGGGGAGGTGAACATGAGTAGATCTACTACAATGTAACACACACATGAATATACCGGTTAACAGTATACTAATATATCTATAGGTGCTACCTATTTACGAAAAAAACGCAAGATAATTATAAACAGAAATTAAAGAGCATACTTTGGCCATAAAAAAGGATTTATAAGTAATTGACTAGACAATAATTATGTTAATGTCATGTTTCTTGCATTATCAAAACATCTTTGGAATTCGTATTGCTGTTGTCTATTATTTGAACAGAAAATAATAAAGTAAAGACTTTCAGAAAATCAAGGAATACATTTATAATGAACAAGGTTAAAACATGAGGGCCAAGATGATCCTTTATCGATCACCTGCATTATGGTAAAGAAGCAAATAGATCAGCCCTTTTCTGATGACACCTGGCGACTGCCTTTTTCAACCAGTCAATATGACTGGAACACATTATGTAACGGGTCACATTTCTGCTAAACCCTTTCCCTAATAGAGACGGTTTCTGAGGCCTATGCAACAGACGATTTAGGAAACGATTGTCTCCACAAAAGCAATTGCTCCTTATGAGAAAGTTATCCTTTTGCCACAATGTTTGATAAATAATTATACTTTGAATGAGTGAGTCAATAGCTCATGTATAGGAATTTGGGGTCTTTCATGTTGATACCACTTTTTTGTGGGAAACGACGTCGCTTCATTTGAGAAAGCTTCATGGGTTATTGAAAAAAAAAAAATCTCACACCTGTTACCTATAAGCGAAAAAACCCATTTTTTCCGTATTACATGGCACGCGCGTCTAAAAGGTGACGTAATTGTTTGAAATCACTTCATGGACGTGCATAACCAACATTTTAACGCGCGTGCCATGTAACAGTATACTGTTAACCGTTCAAAAACGTACTGTTAGCATGAGACAGTAAGAAATTGCCCATGATGAGTATATGAGAATTTAACATTACAAAGTCACGTGAGGTATAATAATAATAAATTACCCATGATGAGTATATGATAATTTAACATTACAAAGTCACGTGAGGTATAATAATAATAAATTGCCCATGATGAGTATATGAGAATTTAACATTACAAAGTCACGTGAGGTATAATAATAATAAATTGCCCATGATGAGTATATGAGAATTTAACATTACAAAGTCACGTGAGGTGTTTTAAACATAATGTTACATGCTTAATCGCACCAGACTCTCGGAGGGATCATTCGTTCAAAAGCGTAGCAGATTATAGGATTAACGTAGAGATCGTTCTGCTTGAAATTATTCCAAAGTGCGATCTTGAATGGCTTCCACTCTCCCGATATTTCTCCCCTTTAAGTGATTTTAAACGATTTTGTTTTAATCTCTAATGTGGGTGCACAGGTCGCGTCAGGCACGGAAAAGGCAACTCCCATCTTGGAAAAAGTTGCATCCGATTAAATATTTCAGTCTCAACGGCAATATTGAGGTTTTGCATTTTGTTTTAATCTCTAATGTGGGGGCACAGGTCGCGTCAGGCACGGAAAAGGCAACTCCCATCTTGGTAAAAGTTGCATCCGATTAAATATTTCAGTTTCAACGGCAATATTGAGGTTTTGGCAAACGATGCAGATTCATGTAACGTGTTGTCTCACCTCAAATCAGCATTTTTTGCCTTATAGTCATCAAAATATTCCGAAATTATGTTACAAGATATATTCCTGTGCACGACTTTGATCATGCAAAAGTGTATCTTACGTGTTTTTGTAAATTTGGCGCTTAATTAACTCTTTCCCATATAAAGACGCTTCTTTTTACGCCTCTGCAGCAGACGGCCTTTTTGAAAACATAGTGACAAAGGAAGAAATTGCTCAAAACGAGCAATTTCTCCTTTTGCCACAATGTTTTCCACTTTTAGTCATAGGTTATCCATTCAATTATAGAGAATTTCTATTTTTTGACAAAGTACCTTCAAAGTCGTCTGCTGCAGAACTGTCAAATGTGGGAAAGGGTTAAAGAGTTTAATCAAGGGTGGTTCCGCTTACTGTTTTTCTTTCATCAATTGTTTGTAATGAATGTTTTTGATGCATCTGCGTTTAGTGAATAATTCGATTAGCCTGTGCATACACAAGAGGAAGTATCGTTGCAATTCTGTTTGTTTTAATCACATCAAAAGTCCCCGGATGTTGTATTCAAATGTTTACAGTAATCGACTTTCTTATAAAAACTATTCCGCGTCATAAAACCTTTGAAAACAATGTAGTAGAAGGAGAAATGTCTCAGCATGACACTATGTTTTAAAATCTATTCAATGATCACGTAATAATTCAAAAAGAAAGTGTCCATAGTTTGCATAGCTAGTTTCAAAGTCGTCTGTTGCATATTGGTTGTTGCTTGGAAAGGGTTTTGAAAGTAAACAATTCACCACAAAACGAAAGCTACAGTTAAGAACATCATGGAATTGACAAATTTACCGTTCACGCTTCGCTCCGTTCCGTCCAGTTCCGCTCCGCTCCCGCCCCAATCCGCTTTTAGAGCGTTCAGTCGTTCAAATTATTGTGATTGCTATTTTCTGTTCTGTTCAATTTGATCGCTATTTTATGCTCACTGGGAGCGCTTTTTTTTTTCGATCAAAGGTTGTTTTGTAACATAATTATTGAGTGAATTGTTGCAACCGCTCAATGAGCGAAGCATTCATGTGATTTAATTTTTTCATTCATTGTTTCGTTCAGAGCGCAAAATTCCGTTCCGCTCATAAAGCGTTCCAACTTCGTTCCAATCACGCTCACGATCCAATCACGTCCCGCTCAGATTGTCAATTTCATGTTCTTAACTGTACTGATTATAAATTACCCCTTTCTCCACATACAACAAACATGAAGCAGACGACTTTCAAAACATTTAATGTATCTTCAGATTTATATTCCGACAACACTCTACAAGGGTATCCCTACTAGCCCTTTCAATTTTATTTTTTTTGCAGCAGACGACTTTGAAAGCATTAACATTCTTTATAAATGAAAGTTTCATCGTTGATCATAGTTGGTAAAAGGAAATATTACTCATAATGAGCAGCTTCCCCTTTTGCCACACAATGTTTTCAGAAGTCTTCAGCTGCACATGTGTCTCAGTGCCTCTGTAAGTGGGAAAGGGTAAGTCAATATAACACTCATGTACATCGTTATCCTTTCCCGCTTGCAGACGCATTTTGACTCATCTGCAGCAGACGCATTTTGACTCATCTGCAGCAGACGCATTTTGACTCATCTGCAGCAGACGCATTTTGACTCATCTGCGGCAGACGCATTTTGACTCATCTGCAGCAGACGCATTTTGACTCATCTGCAGCAGACGCAATTTGACTCATCTGCGGCAGACGCATTTTGACTCATCTGCGGCAGACGCATTTTGACTCATCTGCAGCAGACGCATTTTGACTCATCTGCAGCAGACGCATTTTGACTCATCTGCAGCAGACGCATTTTGACTCATCTGCGGCAGACGCATTTTGACTCATCTGCAGCAGACGCATTTTGACTCATCTGCAGCAGACGCAATTTGACTCATCTGCGGCAGACGCATTTTGACTCATCTGCGGCAGACGCATTTTGACTCATCTGCAGCAGACGCATTTTGACTCATCTGCAGCAGACGCATTTTGACTCATCTGCAGCAGACGCAATTTGACTCATCTGCGGCAGACGCATTTTGACTCATCTGCAGCAGACGCATTTTGACTCATCTGCAGCAGACGCATTTTGACTCATCTGCAGCAGACGCAATTTGACTCATCTGCGGCAGACGCATTTTGACTCATCTGCAGCAGACGCAATTTGACTCATCTGCAGCAGACGCATTTTGACTCATCTGCGGCAGACGCATTTTGACTCATCTGCAGCAGACGCAATTTGACTCATCTGCGGCAGACGCATTTTGACTCATCTGCAGCAGACGCATTTTGACTCATCTGCAGCAGACGCATTTTGACTCATCTGCAGCAGACGCAATTTGACTCATCTGCGGCAGATGCATTTTGACTCATCTGCAGCAGACGCAATTTGACTCATCTGCAGCAGACGCATTTTGACTCATCTGCGGCAGACGCATTTTGACTCATCTGCGGCAGACGCAATTTGACTCATCTGCGGCAGACGCATTTTGACTCATCTGCGGCAGACGCATTTTGACTCATCTGCGGCAGACGCATTTTGACTCATCTGCGGCAGACGCATTTTGACTCATCTGCGGCAGACGCATTTTGACTCATCTGCAGTAGACGCATTTTGACTCATCTGCAGCAGACGCATTTTGACTCATCTGCAGTAGACGCATTTTGACTCATCTGCGGCAGACGCATTTTGACTCATCTGCGGCAGACGCATTTTGACTCATCTGCAGCAGAAGCATTTTGACTCATCTGCAGCAGAAGCATTTTGACTCATCTGCAGCAGACGCATTTTGACTCATCTGCAGCAGACGCAATTTGACTCATCTGCGGCAGACGCATTTTGACTCATCTGCAGCAGAAGCATTTTGACTCATCTGCAGCAGAAGCATTTTGACTCATCTGCAGCAGACGCATTTTGACTCATCTGCAGCAGAAGCATTTTGACTCATCTGCAGCAGAAGCATTTTGACTCATCTGCAGCAGACGACCTGACCAGAATATCAAAAGTCGTCAACGTTACCCTTCTTTCACTCTTTCACCGCCAAAGGCAATATCGTTGTGTTTTTGCAAACAATACTGATTCAGGCGAGTCAGCTCGTAACGAGCTATCTCAACTGAAATCAGCATTGCTTGCATGTTAGTTAATTGAAATAGACCAAACTTTTATTACATGAGAAATGGAGACGCCCGATTTTGAACATGGAAGAGTCTACTTTAAACAATTCGGCGCTGAAAGAGTTCAACATATTGTATTGCCTATATACATGTATAACTTACAAACATGCAGATGTTAAAAAAAAAAAGAAAGAAAAGGGGACTTGTCACCAGGCCATTCTAATTAATAATATGATGCATACAGTAAATGTCTTCGTAGACCCTGGTAAAGGCAGGTTTTTAAGTCACAACATATGACCCATCGTCGTAAACCCACGGTTGTTGGATCCACTATGCTTTAATGTTGGTGTCAAACGATGCATATGACCAAGATTGCAAAGAAAATGTAGAACACTGTGAGTTGTAAGACGTCACCGCTCACAGATTCAACAAGACCCGTCTTGCTATGACGGGGGTTTTATCACTGACTTGCATTGTAATTGAAATGTCAATATCTATTTGATTTCAATTTGGTTCAAATGGTGGAATTATATTGTAAATCAATAGATAATTGAGAATCGTATTTGCCTCGTGAACCTGCATTCTGTATAACGTAATAAAAGATCACGTGAAATGATGCATTGGATTTTCAATATTCAGTTTTGCTGCAGACTTTAATCAAAAATATAAAAAACCCTCCGGGAACAGAGAACAAAATCACATCACTCTGCAGACCTTGTATCTATGAAAATTGTTTAACCCTTTTAAAAATAATGACGTCTTCTGTAGCCTCTGCAGCAGACGACGTTTTAAAACATTGTCTTCATAAGTCGTATGCGTAAGAAGCGTATGTATGTTAAAATTTATGAAACAGCCAAAAATCAAAACACTCTTTTTTTATTTTGTATATATTCGAAGTGTTATAACCCTTTACCACATACATACTTTTTGTGGTGCCTTTGCAGCATACCACTTCTAAAAAAAAAGGTTTCATAAGTCGTTTGTTGCAGAAGCGTCTTGTTGTTGAAATTAGTTAATTAGCCGAGCAAAGTCCGATTACCGATATTTCATTCCAACAAAATGATCCCCATCAATTTCGTACACATTCAAATGGAACTCGATTTCTTCTGTAAACACAACAGGTGTCTGGATTTCGTTTGAGAAAATTGAAGAAAACAACAAAAAACAACATAATACTGTGTAGGTACAGATATCGTCTCCTTATGGCATTATATTAAAATTCATTTTTTATATGGTATATGACCCATGCTATTTTTTATTAATCAAAACGATTTTGGAATAGGGGCGCAACCATATTGAACACTTGTGTTTATCCGCATAAGTCAATTTTTGTATTCACAAATATAAACTCATACGCCTGTGTAAGTAGTCGAATGGAGTACGATTGTCTCAGTTAATTGCAGAAGAACCGAGAGACCTGAGGTACGACGTGTTTATTCTATTCGAGCGCTATCAATCTTTAATGAGCTCCAAGACAAATCTGACATTAGTGCTGATTTAAGCATTTTCTAATTACACATGCTGAACCGATTTAGTGACATGCCGACATGTCAAATGTCTCTTTAGAAAGATGTACGAAGCACGGTACAAGACCAGCTACGTAAGCAAAACGATTTTTCTACAAACAACCTGTCAAAAGAAAGTAAGGTTGCATAAACGAATGCGTACATGTATCATAAAGTAACATGTCAGATACTAATATGGAACGAAAATAGTTTTAACAATCAACCCGATCTCGTGAATTCAAACAACACGTATGTGACCCGTAATACATTACATTTGAAAACAATGTAGCCTGTATAGTCGTGCATTCTAATCCTGATCTACTTTCCTCACTACTCAAAACCTGTACTATCATTATTTTTAAGATTTGGTCCGTCCGTGAATCTGGTAAGATTAATCAAACTCTTCACAACTCACCTGATGCTTTTAATTACTAATATATTCCCATAAGTGGCTTGCGAGTAGTCTATATGAAACTGTGGATGTGCAGGCTCGTCTAGAACTATGCTTGTACGCAAATGTCAGGATGTTAGTGGCCGGGCTCCCACCATAAACAATAGGAATGACCGTAGTAAAGATCAATGGTGATGTTATCAGTTACAATAATTAAGCGGGAAAAGGGTTAATTAAAAACTAAAAAAAAGCTTGAACCTTTGACGTATAGTAGGTCAATGATGACATCACATTGAAACGGTTTACATGGGATTGACCGATACAAACTCTGCGCGTGTGAAAGATTCATTAAAAAACTCTTCAGATGCTTCAAAATATTAATTTAATTTAATAACTAATTTCCGAGGTTAGTAGGAATTGACCTACACAAACTCTTTGCGCGTGTGAAAGATTCATTAAAATACTCAAAGCATCAACATACAGGGACTTACACGCACTAATTATAAGATCAACACGTTTCTTGTTGTCGCGTACGTCACCTCACATAACGGTACATGTGTACTTCAAAGTAACCTCGTAGAATATCTAATTACTTAATTATGTATACAAGCTACCGTTTCCTTCTCTAATTAACGGAACATGTCAATAATTCTATGACACGATGAACTCACTGTAAATCAAGGGTAACACATTGGCTGTAGACAGTTTAAGCATTTCCTTGTAAAGTAAACTACCATTATTCTGAGATAACATGTTTCTTTTCAAGAAAGACATTGCATTTCTGATTTTGTTTTGGACAAAGCATAGTCTGTAGAAATCATTTGTAAAACCCGAGGACGGTCTTATGCCTAAATATAAGTTCAGATAGTGATATTATTGTCGTTCATTATTCTTAGGTTTTAGAATACATGGTAGTGACGTTTAGGAATTGTCTACATCAGGAATTGTCTACATCAGGAATTGTCTACTTACTTGGTGACGTATAGAGTGAAATCTGACCAGATCGTTGCTTAGTTGTTTGGAGTTTAACGCGGATGTCAATGGTAATTCAGTTATATCACAGCGGCTTAGTCATCTCTCGTGTGTTTCCTGGCTTTCTCGCATCAGTGCTCCACACAGTATTGTTCACAGGCATTACTTAGCCCTTTGGAGAACGAAATGGTCTGATCTGATTAAACCATCTTTAAACAACCTCATCAGGCGATTAGGCCTCGTGTTACAACTGCGTACAGTTAGGGCTCATACTCACACTTTCACCAGAATCGTCACTGTCCGATTGCATGTAGGCGCCGTCATTTTGTTATTTGTTATTCAATCTTACACAAGAAAATCGACAAACGAACCGATTTTCATTTTCCGTTCTTGTGAAATTTGTAACAAGAAAACCGAAAACCGAGCCCACGTTTCCAACATGTTGACTTCGAAAGGTTTTCTTTTCGAACGCTTTCCGTATGCTTTACGAATGCTTTCAGAACACGGCGACTCGACCTAGAATGAACCGAATGCCATTCCGTTTGCTTTCCGAATAGGAATTTGGGTGTTCGGTGAGCGAACGGATCATATTCGAGAAGCATTCGTTGTGTTCTAGGAGCATACTGGCTGTTCGGCTCCGTACGGAGGCATACGGAACGGCAATCGGTACCTCAAAAAAAATTGTTGTGTATGTTCAAAATAATTTTCATCGACCATCCGAATCATCCGAATGTGGTGTCCTTGTATTCTCGGGAAATATTCGGGAAGCATTTTAGGAGCATACGGCATGTACGGAAAACGTTCGGGAAACATGCGTCTAGTTCTTGGTGCATTCGGTATGAAAATTTGGAGGTGCTGGGTTCCGAACAGCCAGTATGCTCCTAGAACACACCGAATGTGATCCGTTCGCTCACCGAATACCCACATTCCTATTCGGAAAGCAAACGGAATGGCATTCGGCTTAATGTGATCGGGCCATTACAAAATACTAACGTGAATGAATAATGCACGTCCCAAGAAGGCGGTCACAAGGTTTGAAATTATAGTAGTATATGTAAGTTTGTAAATATTCGGATAAAGAGCTTAGTGCTATGTTTTCCTGACATATGAAAGAGATGATATGAAGAGGCTACAAGAACGCAAATAACAACACGCGACTCATAATCCGACAAATCCCCGCACATTGCGACAACCTCCGACACATCCCGACTTATCCCGCCAAATCATTCCAAGAAAAACCATCCCGTTTCTCTCAAACACTCAGTCTGGTCAATTATCCATTATTTCAATTTGAATAGAATGTGATGCCTTACAAGATGCTACAAGAACGCAACAATTAAACTCGCTACTTAAATTCCGGCAAATCCCGCCTAATTGTGACAAGTTCCGACTTATCCCGACAAATCATACCCAGAAAAACAATCCCGTTTCAAAACACTGTTCAAAACACTGTTCAATTATCCGTTATTTCAATTTGCAATAGGATTTGCTGCCTCACTTCTGATGAGATTCAAGAACAATAAACGTTGAACCAAAGCTGGGACGATAACAGGGATTATCCGGCTAAAATTCACTTCAGTTGATTAAAAGCAAACATTTCAGCTGTAACACAAAATACTCGTAGTCTCCTTCAAACGCATTCAGAAGAAATACAAACACACTTGAAACAATAAATAATTTCCGATCTTTGTTATAAACAACACTGAAGTAATCAGACTACGTGATAATCATAACTTGAACCTTTTATTCGATTTGGTGTTTCTAGAGTCGTCCGCTTTGAACACATTTTGGTAAAAGTGTTTTATATCTTAGAAAGTAAAAGCTTGAAACACAACATAAATAGTATAGGAAAAGGATACAAATACACATTTTAAACACATTCTCCTTTCTTGAAATGTTATCATGATTTGATTAATTGGGTTTAACGCCGTTTTAAAAAAAAAAAACAGTCATATCACGTCGTTCAGTTCACCCCCTCATGTGTTCCTGGCTTCCTCGCACCAGTACTCCACACACAACATTCTTTCCAAGCAACTGACTGATTTTCTACATAGACTGTTAGCCCATTAGTGGAAGACGAATGACGCATCTCACAGTGACTTTCGTTAAACGTCGGAAAGAATGTTGGACGAGCTGGGGTTCGAATTCACAACTACTGGATGGACAGCTCGCGTCGCTACTGACTGATCTACCGGGTCTCGGCTTTTGATTTTTTTTAAAGTCGTCTGCTAAATAACTAAAAGTGTCATTAAGTAAAGGGTTAAATGAGAAATATACTCTGATTATCAGTTTCTATACTAATCATGTAGGTGCATTGAACTGACGAGATAACGAAGTATCTCGTATTATTAAAAAACAATGTTCAATATCAGAGCTTAATTGGCATGTCAATTTCAATACGCATACGGCACGTAAACAATACACAAACCCTATAATCAATGACGTATACTCTATAATCAATGACGTAAACTCTATAATCAATGACGTTGTATCCTAAGACTTCATTTGAGCCGCCTCTGGTAATTAAGGGGTCTTGTTGAATCTCCGTAACGGCATCATTGAAAGGTCACATGACGTGGTAACAAATCGGGCAATAAATCTAGTTTTGTTTAGTCAATAAACATCTAGTACTTACTTGCACGTATATGGATAATGGAGGCTGAAGACATACTGTGAAGATGCACAAGGGGGTCTTATTTACTACCCGTCACGACATCTTTGAAAGGTCAATTGGCGTAGAACAAATGGGACTAGAGTTCTAGTTTGTATGTCAAAGGGTGCATCTAAGGCTGAAGTACATACGGACAGTGAATGCTTTATTGATACTGTGCGAATGCATATGCTCCCCTGGATCTTCACTGTAAGCAGATGCACAAAGGAACCTCGACCGCTTGACCCGGCCTTTTAAGAATATCAAGGGCATTGAAGGCTTGACGTCATGCCTCTAAAAGAAATAATAAGTCGAAATACATGTAACTATATGTTTGATATTATGGTATAATTCATATGTATTGTAATTGTATGGTGAGATTCGTGTATGTTGGTGCTCTCACAATTACTAGACCGATGACTCCTGTGAAACATTATTCGGTCCACTGTACTAAGATTGGCAATTAATACATGATAATTTCGGTTATCATTATGGCATGGTTTAATTGACGAGATCGATTTGTTTCTTCAAAGACCGAACTCATCCTTAATCAAAGTTGTCCAAACGTACATGTATTTCAATAAAATTACCGAGTAACAGACGACCTGACCAGATTAAGATGAGTCGTCACCATTACTATTCTTGTATTGCCAATATACCTGTATAACTCACAAACATGCAGATGTTCAAAAATAACAGAAAAGGGGACTTGTCACCAGGCCATTCTATTTAATAATATGTTGCATACAGTAAATGTATTCTTAGACTCTGATAAAGGCTGGTTTTTAAGTCACAACATATGACCAATCGTCGGAAACCCACGGTTGTTGACTCCGCTAGGCTCCAATGTAGTAGGTGTCCGACGAAGTATATGACCAAGATTGCAAAGAAAATTCAAAACCTGTGAGATGTAAGACGTCACCGCTCACAGATTCAACAAGATCCGTTTTTCTTTGACGTGGGTATTATTATTTTAATGACTTGCATTGTATTTGAAATATCAATATATTTGAAAATTAATTTCAATTTGGTTCAAATGGTTGAATTATATTGTAAATCAATAGATAATTGAGAATCGTATTTGCCTCGTGAATCTTTTGTATAACGTAATAAAAGATCCCGTGAAATGATACATTGGATTTTCAAAATTCAGTTTTGCTGCAGACTTTAATCAACAATATAAAACCCCTCCGGGAATAGAGAGGAAAACCACATCACTCTGTAGATCTTGTATATATGCAGATAGTTTAACCCTTTCAAAAATACTGACGTCTTCTGTAGTCTCTGCAGCAGACGAATTTGTAAAACATTGTCTTCATGATTCGTATGCGGTAGAAGCGCATGTATGTTGGAATTGATGAAATAGCCGAAAATCACATTACTCTGTAAATGTTGTATATATGCAAAGTGTTTTTAGCCTTTCCCACATACATACTTTTTGTGATGCCTTTGCAGCATATCACTTCTAAATCAAAAGGTTTTATAAATCGTCTGTTGCAGGGGTGGCTTGTTGTTGAAATTGATATATAGACCGATTACCGATATTTCTTTCCAGCAAAATGATCCCCATCAATTTCGTACACATTTAAATGGAACTCTATTCTGTACACATTTAAATGGAACTCGATTTTGTACACATTTAAATGGAACTCGATTTCGTACACATTTAAATGGAACTCGATTTTGTGCACATTTAAATGGAACTCGATTTCGTACACATTTAAATGGAACTCGATTTTGTGCACATTTAAATGGAACTCGATTTTGTACACATGTAAATGGAACTCGATTTTGTACACATTTAAATGGAACTCGATTTCGTACACATTTAAATGGAACTCGATTTTGTACACATTTAAATGGAACTCGATTTCGTACACATTTAAATGGAACTCGATGTTGTACACATTTAAATGGAACTCGATTTTGTACACATTTAAATGGAACTCGATTTCGTACACATTTAAATGGAACTCGATTTTGTACACATTTAAATGGAACTCGATTTCGTACACATTTAAATGGAACTCGATTTTGTACACATTTAAATGGAACTCGATTTCGTACACATTTATAATAAACTCAGATGCCTGTGTCAGTAGTGGAATGGAGTAAGATTGTGTCATTAGTCGAGTGTAGTACAATTGTGTCAGTAGTCGAGTGGAGTACAATTGTGTCATTAGTCGAGTGGAGTACAATTGTGTCAGTAGTCGAGTGGAGTACAATTGTGTCATTAGTCGAGTGGAGTACAATTGTGTCAGTAGTCGAGTGTAGTACAATTGTGTCAGTAGTCGAGTGGAGTACAATTGTGTTAGTAGTCGAGTGGAGAACAATTGTGTCAGTAGTCGAGTGGAGACCAATTGTGTCATTAGTCGAATGAGGTACAATTGTGTCAGTAGTCGAATGGTGTACAATTGTGTCTGTAAAGTACAGACGAACCGGGAGACCCGAGGTATTGCGTGCTCGTTCTCTTTGAGCGATTTTAATCTGTAAAGTACAAACGAACCGGGAGACCCGAGGTATTGCGTGCTCGTTCTCTTTGAGCGATTTTAATCTGTAATGAGCTCCAAGACAAATCCGACAAAAGTGCTGATTTAAGCATTTTTTTAATTACACATGTTGAACAGATTTAGTGACATGTCGATATGTCAAATTATCTCTTCAACAGAAAGTAATGTTGCATAAACAAATACGTACATGTATCATAAAGTAACATGTCAGATACTAATATGGAACGAAGATAGTTTTAACAATAAACCCGATCTCGTGAATGCAAACAACACGTATGTGATCCGTAATATATTACATTTGTAAACAATGTAGCCTGCATAGTCTTGCATTCTAATCCTGATCTACTTTGCTCACTACTTAATAGCTGTAACATTATACTACGATTTGGTATGGCCGTGCACAAAGGTAAACGTTTGCGTGTGTGCAGGTTGTATGTTCAGATCAGTCTGTGCATCTGGTTCGATTTATCAATTGCTTTACTTAATTAGTAGTAATATAGACACTTTCTGACGCCTCTGCAGCAGACAGCTTTTTGAACACATAGTTACTCAAAATCTACTAACTTATAAAAAAAATGCCCCAAATATCTGAATCAGAATTCAGTGAATATTGGGAATTTCCGCACAAATTGAGCGAGAACTGGTTGTATCACCAGGACATTAAGCGTGATTAAAATAAGATTAAAGCTTGTTTCACAATTGATGTTAAAAAAGATAAGTTAAAAGTCATTGGTTTAAAGAAATAATCCAGATAAGACTGCACAGAGGTACCAACTGGTCTAAAACTAAACAGGTTGCAGAACCCAAATCTTGGCTTTTTGACATAACTAATATACATGTATATTGTTTTCAATTCTGGTCTATTTGTTATTTTTGGGGGTTTTACGCCGCTTTCAATATTATTTCAGTTATATCACGGCGACAGTTCACTTATTCATGATCCCTTCTATTAATTAGGTTTGCGAAAGGAACCGAGCTCTAATGGATATCTAACTACTGTATAAGTTTGATTGAGATACAATTCATTTGTAATTAATTTCAATAAGTGCTTTGCGAGAAGTGTAGATGGAACTGCGTGGATTAGTAAAGATTAACAATCATTAAGCGGAATAAGGGTTAATTAAAAAACAAACAAATCTTGAACCGTTGACGTAAAGTAGGTCAATGATGACATCACATTGAATCGGTTTACATGGGATTGACCGACACAAACTGTTTTCGCGTGTGAAAGATTCATTAAAAAACTCATCAGAGTCTCCAAAACACTTAGTAATTTCAATCACTAATTTCCGAGGGTAGTAGGAATTGACCTATACAAACTCGTTGCGCGTGTTAAAGATTCATTACAAAACCCAAATCAATAGCATACAGGCACTTACACGCAATAATTATAAGATCAACACGTTTCTTGTTGTTGCGAACGTCATCTCACCTAACTGTACTTCAAAGTAACCTCGTAGAATATCTAATGATCTACCGTTGTCTTCTCTAATTAACAGAACTTGTCAATAATTCTATGACACGGTTTACTCACTGTAAATTATGGGTAACACATTGGCTGTAGACAGTTTAAGCATATACATGTACTACCATTATTCTGAGATAACATGTTCCTTTTCAAGATAGACATTGCATTTCTGATTTTTTTTTTGACAAAGCATAGTCTGTATAAATCATTTGAAAAACCCGAAGAAGGTCTTATGCCTAAATATGAATTCAAAGAGTGATATTATTGTCGTTCATTATTCTTAGGTTACAGAATACATGATAGTGACGTTTCGGAATTGTCTAGACTTCTTTTGAGCATAACAATCCTAGATTTACATAGCATTAGGAATGCTCGACGTACTTTGGAGACGTACAGAGTGAAATCTGACCAGATATTTGCTTAATGAACTTGAGTTTAACGCAGAGGTCAATGGTAATTCAGTTATATCACAGCAGCTTAGTCACGTCACGTGTGTTTCCTAGCTTTCTCGCATGGATCAAACCATCTGTAAAGACCCTCATCAGGCGATAAGGCCTCGTCTTACAACTGCGTACAGTTAAGGCTCATACTCACACTCTTACCAGAATCGTCACTGATTGTCCAATTGCATGACGAGTTTAAACCGTCATTTCGTCTTTTGTTATTCAATCTTACACAAGAAAAACGACAAACGAACCGATTTTCGTTTTCCGTGTTTGTAGTTTGTAACATGGAAAACGAAAAACGAACCCGATTTTGTTTTTCATTTTGCCATTTAAAATGCAAAAACGAAAGTGGAACTTAGCCCCATTGTCGTATTTAATTTTTGAAAAGGTCAAAGGACAAACAAACTCATTTCGTTATTTATCTATATTAGAAATGAAAATTATTGAAAAAACAAATTTATTATTTCTGTTATATTTTAACACGAAAAAGGTAACTAAAATGTTTATATATATATCAACGATAGTGTCTACATCTGCGTGGCACTGTATGATGTAAGCGACATGGGTATTTCTCCTCCGCAGTGATCTCCCTTTATAAATGTCTGTTTCGATGAAAATGGATAGTTTCGCTGTATTAAGAGGATGTAAACGGTTTATACACCGACCCTGTAGCGTAGCACTAGATATAACTGATAACAATTGTTCAGAAGTCTTACATCTGTAATGACACTATGAGCCCGTGTATGAGGAAAAGTACAACTTGACGTTGTGAACAGTATACACCCAGATCAGTCTGTGCATCCGCACAGTCGGTTCAAGATATATACTATTCACATTTGTTTTTATAAATTTACACATGTTTGTTAATAATTATGTCAACTTGTACAGATGCTGATAAGCCTGAACAGGTAAACAAGATGATCTGAACTTCACTTTGAATTACTAACTGCCAACCTTTACTTTCTTCAATGATCAGACACTGTTATGAACAGAACAGAAATTTATTCATATGACTTGAACACATATGGTTCATTGTCAAAATATTTGCATTATACATGTTCATACGAAAATAAATAAACATACAGCTTACCAAAATAATATTGTGAATGAAAAATGCACTTCCCAAGAAGGCGGAAATAATGTTTGAAATTAGAGGATTATATATAAGTATGCAGATATTCGGATAAAGAGCTTAGTGCTATGTTTTCCTGACATATGAAAGAGATAATATGAAGAGGCTACAAGAACGCAAATCAGAACACGCGACTCGAATTCCGTCGAAAACCCCACAAATTGTCAAAAGTTTCGACTTATCCCGACTTATCCCGACAAATAATTCCAAGAAAAACCACCTCCTTTCTCTCAAACACTCAATAACTCAATAATCCATTATTTTAATTTAAATATAATGTGATGCCTTACAAGATGCTACAAGAACGCAAAAACAACTCCCGACTTATACTCCGGCAAATCTCGGCAAATTGCGACAAGTTCCGACTTATCCCGACAAATTATACTCAGAAAAACGATCCCGTTTCAAAACACTCAGTCATTTCAATTATCCGTTATTTCAATTTTCAATAGGATTTGATGCCTTACTTCTGATGAGATTCAAGAACAATAAACGTTGAAACAAAGCTGGGACGATAACAGGGATTATCCGGCTAAAATTCACTTGAATTGATTAAAAGGAAACATTTCAGCTGTGACACAAAATACTCGTAGTCTCCTTCAAACGCATTCAGAAGAAATACAAACACACTTGAAACAATAAATAATTTCAGATCTTGTTTATAAACAACACTGGAGCAATCAGATCACGGGATAATCATAACTTAAACCTTTTATTGGATTTGGGTTTTCTAGAGTCTTTCGCTTTGAACACATTTTGGTTAAAGTGTTTAATATCTTAGAAAGTAAAAGATTGAAAGAGAAAATAAATAGTATAGAAAAAGGATAAGATATACTCATTTTAATCACATTCCACTTTCTTGAAATGTTTTAATGATTTGATTGATTTGGGGTAAAGCACGTTTTCAAAAACAATTCAGTCATATCACGGTGGCCAGTTCATCTACTCATGTGTTTTCTGGCTTCCTCACAAACGATTCTTTCAAAGCAACTAACTGCTTTTCTACATATCTTTTTAGCACATTGGTGTTAGACGAATGAAGCATCTCACAGTGACTTTTGTCAAACGTCGGAAAGAATGTTGGCCGAGCTGGGGTTCGAATTCACAACTCCTGGATGGACAGCGTGTCGCTACTAACTGAACTACGGGGCCTCGGCTTTTGAATTCTTTTAAAAGTCGTCTGCTAAAAAACTATGTGTCAACATATGTTTATATTAAGTAAAGGGTTAAATGAGATATATACTGATTATCAGTTTCCATAATAATCATGTAGGCGCCATTGAACTGACGAGGTATGTCGCATTATTTAAATACAATGTTCAATATCAAAGTTTAATTGGCATGTCAATTTCAATACGCATACGGCACGTAAAATTACTCGACCGATGACTCCTGTGAAACATAATTCGGTCCACTGTACTAAGATTGGCAACCGACCGATTTGTTTCTTCAAAGACCGAACCGATCTTTAATCGAAGTTGTCCAAACGTACATGTATTTCAATAAAATTACCGATTAACAGACGACCTGACCAGATTAAGATGAGTCGTCACCATTACTATTCTTAAACATAGTGTATTGCCAATATACATGTATAAACTACAAACATGCAGATGTTCAAAAATAACAGAAAAGGGGACTTATCAACAGGCCATTCCATTTATTAATATGTTGCATACAGTAAATGTCTTCGTAGACCCTGGTAAAGGCAGGTTTTTAAGTCACAACATATGACCCATCGTCGGAAACCCATGGTTGTAGAGTCCGCTATACTCCAATGTAAGTGTCCGACGATGTATATGACACACTATCCCGGGAACGTTGCCTAACCGTACTATGTTTCGTCTACAATATGTATTGTTTAGCTACAACAAACTTGAACAATCAAAGTCGTATTTAGAAACAAAATAAAAACTGTTAAGTAATAATTATCAAAGGGGATGGACGTATCAAAGTTGTGAGAACTTGTGGCCAGACCCGTTTGCCTATAACATGTATATTTGTAAGTTTAAAGTTTATTCTGTATACTTGTATGTATTTTGTGGGCAATCAAATATGTTTAAAGAATCTATATGACCAAGATTGCAATGAAAATGCAGAACACTGTGAGTTGTAAGACGTCACCGCTCACAGATTCAACAAGACCCGTTTTTCTTTGACGGGGTTTTTATCATTGACTTGCATTGTAATTGAAATGTCAATGTCTATTTGAAAATTTAATTTAAATTTGGTTCAAATGGTTGAGTTATATTGTAAATCAATAGATAATTGAGGTTCGTATTTGCCTCGTGAACCTGCATTCTGTATAACGTAATAAAAGATCCCGTGAAATGATGCATTGGATTTTCAATATTCAGTTTTGCTGCAGATTTTAATCAACAATATAAACCCCTCCGGGAAAAGCGAGGAGGATCACATCACTCTGTAGATCTTATATATATGCAAAGTAGTTTAACCCTTTCCCAAATACAGACGACTCTGCAGCAGACAACTTTTAAAAACATTGTCTTCATAATTCGTCTGTTGCAGAGGCGTCTGACTGTTGGGATTGGTTAAGTAGTCGAACTTAGTAGATATTTCTGTTGAGCATAATGATCCGCATCGATTTCGTACACATTCAAATGGAACTCGATTTCTTCTGCAAATACCACAGGCGTCTGGATTATCGTTTGCGAAAATTGAAAAGAACAAACAAACAAAATAATACTGAGTAACTATAAATATCGTCTCCATATGGCATTATATTAAAATTCATTTTTTATATGGTATATGACCCGTGTTATTTTTTTAGTTTATGACATAACGCTATTAATCGAAACGATTTTGGAATAAGGGCGCAACCTTGTTGAACCCTTGTGTTAATGCCCGGAAGTTGATTTTTTTATTCCCATATATAAACTCAGATGCCTGTGTCAGTAGTCGAATGGAGTAAAGTTGTATCTGTAAACTACAGAAGAACCGAGAGACCCGAGGTATGACGTGCTCGTTCTCTTCGAGCGATATTAATCTTTAATGAGCTCCAAGACAAATCTGACATTAGTGCTGATTTGAGCAGTTTTAATTACACATGCTGAACAGATTTAATGACATGTCAAATGATCTCCTAAGATGAATGTACGTAACACGGTACTAGACCAGCTACGTAAGAAACACGATTGTTTTCTTCAAACAACCTGCACAAAGAGGATACGGTAGCTTCAACACATGGGTATCATAAAGGAACATGTAAGTTACAAATATATAAGTGTAGAACGGAGACAGTTTGTACAGTCATCACGATATTCGCAAATTCAAACAACATGGGTGTGATGAGTAATAATTAACATTTGCGAACAATGCAGCCTGCGATATTCGTGCAATCTTAGCCGGATCTACTCTGGTCACTGCTCAATAATTGTGCAATCTACTCCGGATCTACTTTGGTCACTACTCAATAATTGTGCAATCTACTCCGGATCTACTTTGGTCACTACTCAATAATTGTGCAATCTACTCCGGATCTACTTTGGTCACTACTCAATAATTGTGCAATCTACTCCGGATCTACTTTGGTCACTACTCAATAATTGTGCAATCATACTATGATTTGGAATACACTTGCACAAAAGTATACGTGAGCGTGTGTGAAAGGTGGACATTCAGATCAGTCTGTGAATCTGGTAAGATTAATCAAAATCTTCACAACTCACCAGATGCTTCAACATAATAATTCATTTCAATGAAGTATTTTGCGAGTATTGTAGATTAGATGAAATTTCATGGATACGAAGGCTGGTCTATATCTATGTCTGTACGCAAATGTCAGGATTGTTGATGGTGTTAACATGGACAGGCTCACATCATAAACAATGTGTTTGCACATAGTAGATGTGTAGATCGTCCGCCTTCTGTGCTGGATGTCGTGGCTTCGCTCCCCGACCGGGTCATACCAAATAATTCAAAAATGGTTGTAATGGCTGCCCTCCTTAGCGCTAAGGGTTTCGGGGTTAGCATTACGACTGAATGGCTGGGGTCAGGATACATGGATACAGAATACATGGACCAGTAGTACTGATTACTTTCCAAGGGAATGCCGTGACATAACTGAAAATGTGTTGAAACCTGCGTAAAACACCAAACAATCCAGGGGCGTAGCTCCCTTAAGGCACTGTAGGCACGTGTCTACACATTTTTTTTCTGAAAATGCTCCAAAATGCAGCTGCGGCGATAGTCATCTGCGTAATGTATCGACCAGATCAGCCTGCGCTGTCCGCGTAGACTGATCCGGCCGACACATTCCGTCTTAGGGGGATAGATGTATAGAGTAGTTATTCCTGAAACAGAAAATCCACAGGAGACGAAAAGTGTCTATCTGGGTAGGCCTGTGTGGCATGCTTAGACTGATCCGGGTCGAAACGCAGAGTCCACAATGTTGATTTTCTCACGAGACGGACTACACATTGATTATTACAAAGCTACGCCCCTGCAATCTATCCATCAATGAACGTAGTGAAGTCTATGGTGATGATAGTTCCAGTAATTCAGCGGGATAAGGGTTAACTAAATACTAATGAGAGTTTGAGCTATATAATTGAAGTAGGTCGCTGATGTCATCACATTGAATGGGTTTACACGGATTTAACCGGCTAAAACCTTGCGCGTGTGAAAATTACATTACAAACCCTAAAGCAACACCATTCAGGGACTTACACGCACTAATTATAAGATCAACACGTTTCTTGTTGTTGCATACGTTACCTCACCTAACGGTACACGTGTACTTCAAAGTAACCTCGTAACATTTCTAATTACTTAATTGTGTTTACATGCTACCGTTTCCTTCTCTAACTAACGGAACATGTCGATAATTCCATGAAACTCGCTGTGAATTAAGGGTAACACATTGGCTGGAGACAGTTTAAGCATTTCCTTGCAAAGAAAACTACCATATTTCAGACACTCCATGATCTTTTTTACTAGAGGGACAAAGCATAGTCTGTAGCAATCTTTGTAAATAACGAAGAAGGTCTTATGCCTAAATACAAATTCAGAGAGTGATATTATTGTCTACTCAGCCTATTGGTGGATGATGAATCTGATCAGATATTATCATTTATTTAATGCCTATCGATGGATTATAGAGATATCTCAGTGAAATAGAAACTGGTAATCCACTTTTTCAAACAGTGAAATTACCATTTTCAAACAGTGAAATTACCACTTTTCAAGCAGTGAAATTAACATTTTTTGCCGGAACTACTTTCTTTCATGATTTATATTTGTTTAATTATGGAGTTTACTTATATTTTCTTTCATGCCCACTGATGGATTATAGAAATTTCTCATAAAATAATAATCCTATAATTTCACTTGTGAAACCAGTGAGATTATGACTTTTTAATTGACGGAACAACATTTTTTCTCCATGTTGTTGACAGAATTTATGAAAAAAATGAGTCTCAAAACGAGTGGAAATTAATTTGTCGACACAATCAAGATGGTCTGTGCATCTAAATATGTGATAACACATTGAATATGCCCCATAAGGCCTACATTTAATGACGTGAATCAACACAAGTCACTGTTTATATGTAAATGATAGTTGTAGCAGGAACGTATATAAGATATCTTATCTACGTTTCGGGTGGTAGTGATGTTAAAATCGTATTGTGTCACTGGTATTAGAATAAGTATGTCATATCTAAAAGAGTTACACGTAATACAACAAGGGAAACAAGATATGATTGAAAGTACGTAGATTGGCAAGCTTTACTTCCCTTTACCAGTGACGTCATTCAATGAATACACACATTGACATATTCTTCTACATGTATGCAAGAACCTGTACCTTACTGTAGATCAATTGTTGCTTAGATAGTATATGCAATATAGTTCCGTAGCTCGAATGGTTTTGATATTAATTACTATTGTGGATAGTTGTACTTAGATGGCTATAATGAGGAGTGTTTCAATAAGGTTTACACGGGAGGAACACGGGAATGAAGCTAGATTTTCATATTTACACATCGTCCTATTTGCGTTTATATGTTTGCAGGCATAGTATAAACATATATGCGAAATATAACGAGTAACAGGCATCGAATAAATCAGATGTATCGTGATCGTAAGAATAGAGCTTTAGAGTAGGCATATTCCTATGATATATGAATAATGAACGTCGCTTGTTTTCATTATCAATAAAGATCTAGCCATCTTGGTCGATCGAGTCGACCCGTTTTGACTTGGGTTTTTTACTTCGCCGATAAGCGATATAAAAACATAATTTCCTTCGCAAAAGACTTCCATCCAAGAAATCTCCGTGATTATTTGACAATTGAAATAATTAATATCCTTTACATTTAAAAGAAATGGTTAAAATAGACACTTTTTTTTTTTTAGCGAGACCTGCTTAACAATTTCAATGGCCGCTGCATTGTTTTTAATTCTGCACCTGGAGATTACTACGCTAGTGTAAATCGGTTTGGGGCTCTCAACGGGGAATGCATTACCAAGTCATCGACTTTTTACACCTCCGTACTTTCAAAAATCTTTATTTGAAGCATAAAATAAATAGAATAATTATTTGTTTCAGTGTATTATCGAAATTTCTTTCATCTCGTGAAAAGCAAAGGGTTATATTTTCACTCGTGGCTACGCCACTCTTGAAAATATCACCTATGCTTTTCACTCGATGAAAGAAATTTCGATAATACACTGAAACAAACAATTATCCTCTATATCATATTTAAAGACCATCATTTGAGCCGTTCCGTGAGAAAACATTATGACCTCTGCGTAATGAATCGACTCAGATCAGTCTGTGCAGTCCGCACAGACTGATCCGGGCCGACACATTCCATCTCACATGGGTACAATTTTAAGTAGCTTACCTCATGGGTTCAATTTCAAGTAGCTTACTACATGGGTACAATTTCACGCAGCTTACCTCATGGGTACAATTTCACGTAGCTTACCACATGGATACAATTTCACGTAGCTTACTAAATGGGTACAATTTCAAGTAGCTTACTACATGGGTACAATTGCAAGTAGCTTACCACATGGATACAATTTTAAGTAGCTTACCACATGGGTACAATTTCAAGTAGCTTACCACATGTGTACAATTTCACGTAGCTTACCACATGGGTAAACTTTCACTTATAGCTTATCACATGGGTAACATTTCACGTAGCTTTACAATTTTACGTAGCTTACCACATGGGTACAATTTTAAGTAGCTTACCACATGGGTTCAATTTCAAGTAGTTTACTACATGGGTACAATTCCACGTAGCTTACCACATGGGTACAATTATAAGTAGCTTACCACATGGGTACAATTTCAAGTAGCTTACCACATGGGTACAATTTCACAAACCTTACTTAGAGCTAATTAATACTTAATACTTAAAAGTAGATTTCACCAGTTTTGTTTCCCTTATAAAAAAGAAAAAATATTTCGTTTCTTAACAAGTATTGTAAGTCAGCAAGGTAACTATTTATGTTAACTTATCCATTTACTTAAATACATTCCACCATATACTAGTCCAACAAAAATGATGAAATATGCTCTTAAATAGTAAAGTATTACTTAGATATAAGTAAGGTTAGACCCTGATATAACTGCTAACAAATATAATATACAAAATGAGCCTGTGTATTGGAAAATGAACAATTTGGATTTTGTTAACAGTAAAAATGCACACAGTCTGATCAATATATACACTATTCACAGTTTCTGTACACAAGTTTAATAATGATTGTGTCAACTTGTGTATATTCTGATAAGCCTGAGCATACAAACAAGATGATCTGAACCAACACCGTTCTTGACTGCCAACCTTTACTTTCTCCCATGAAATGGTTAATATCTTCATGATGTCAGTAATGGCTGCCCTCATTGTCGCTCACTGGAGCGGGTTTAGCATTACGACTGACTGGCTGGTATCAGGATAAATGGACCTGTAGTACTGGCTGCCCTCTTTTGCGCTCAGTGGTGCGGGATTAGCATTACGACTAACTGGCTGTTGTCAGGATAGATGGACCAGTAGTACTAGATGTCCTCCTTCTCGATCAGTGGTGCGGGGTTAGCATTACGATTAACTGGCTGGTGTCAGGATAAATGAACCAGTTGTACTGGTTGTCCTCCTTGTCGATCAGTGGTGCGGGGTTAGCATTACGACTAACTCGCTGTTTACCGGATAGATGGACCAGTAGTACTGGATGTCCTCCTTGTCGATCAGTGGTGAGGGGTTAGCATTAGGACTAACTGGCTGGTGTCAGGATAAATGAACCAGTAGTACTGGCTGTCCCCCTTGTCGCTCACTGGTGCGGGTTGAACATTAGGACTAACTGGCCGTTGTCATGATAGATGGACCTGTAGTACTGGCTGCCCTCCGTGTCGATCAGTGGTGAGGGGTTAGCATTAGGACTAACTGGCTGGTGTCAGGATAAATGAACCAGTAGTACTGGCTGTCCCCCTTGTCGCTCACTGGTGCGGGTTGAGCATTAGGACTAACTGGCCGGTGTCAGGATAGATGGACCAGTAGTACTGGCTGCCCTCCTTGTCGATCAGTGGTGCGGGGTTAGCATTAGGACTAACTGGCTGTGTCAGGATAAATGAACCAGTAGTACTGGCTGTCCCCTTGTCGCTCACTGGTGCGGGTTGAGCATTAGGACTAACTGGCTGGTGTCAGGATAGATGGACCAGTAGTACTGGCTGCCCTCCTTGTCGATCAGTGGTGCGGGGTTAGCATTAGGACTAACTGGCTGGTGTCAGGATAAATGAACCAGTTGTACTGGCTGTGCCCCTTGTCGCTCACTGGTGCGGGTTGAGCATTACGACTGACTGGCTGGTGTCAGGATAAATGAACCAGTAGTACTGGCTGCCCTCCTTGTCGATCAGTAGTGAGGGTTGAGCATTACGACTGACTGGCTGGTGTCAGGATAAATGGACCAGTAGTACCGGATGTCCTCCTTGTCGATCAGTGGTGCGGGGTTAGCATTACGATTAACTGGCCGTTGTCATGATAGATGGACCAGTAGTACTGGCTGCCCTCCGTGTCGATCAGTGGTGCGGGGTTAGCATTACGACTAACTGGCTGTTTACCGTATAGATGGACCAGTAGTACTGGCTGCCCTATTTGTCGATCAGTGGTGCGGGGTTAGCATTACGACTAACTGGATGTTGTCAGGATAGATGGACCAGTAGTACTGGCTGCCCTACTTGTCGATCAGTGGTGCGGGGTTAGCATTACGACTAACTGGCCGTTGTCATGATAGATGGACCAGTAGTACTGGCTGCCCTCCTTGTCGATCAGTGGTGAGGGGTTAGCATTACGATTAACTGGATGTTGTCAGGATAGATGGACCAGTAGTACTGGTTGCCCTCCTTGTCGATCAGTGGTGGGGGGTTAGCTTTACGACTAACTGGATGTTGTCAGGATAGATGGACCAGTAGTACTGGTTGCCCTCCTTGTTGATCAGTGGTGCGGGGTTAGCATTACGACTAACTGGCTATTTACCGGATAGATGGACCAGTAGTACTGGTTGCCCTCCTTGTCGATCAGTGGTGCGGGGTTAGCATTACGACTAACTGGCTGGTGTCAGGATAGATGGACCAGTAGTACTGGCTGCCCTCCTTGTCGATCAGTAGTGAGGGGTTAGCATTACGATTAACTGGCCATTGTCAGGATAGATGGACCAGTAGTACTGACTGCCCTCCTTGTCGATCAGTGGTGAGGGGTTAGCTTTACGACTAACTGGATGTTGTCAGGATAGATGTACCAGTAGTACTGGCTGCCCTCCTTGTCGATCAGTAGTGCGGGGTTAGCATTACGACTAACTGGCTGTTTACCGTATAGATGGACCAGTAGTACTGGTTGCCCTCCTTGTCGATCAGTGGTGAGGGGTTAGCTTTACGACTAACTGGATGTTGTCAGGATAGATGGACCAGTAGTACTGGTTGCCCTCCTTGTCGATCAGTTGTGAGGGGTTAGCTTTACGACTAACTGGATGTTGTCATGATAGATGGACCAGTAGTACTAGTTGCCCTCCTTGTCGATCAGTGGTGAGGGGTTAGCTTTACGACTAACTGGCTGGTGTCAGGAGAAATGGACCAGTAGTACTGGCTGCCCTCCTTGTAGATCAGTGGTGCGGGGTTACCCTCCTTGGCGCACATGGTTGCGGGATTAGCATTACGACTGACTGACTGGTGTTGTGATTAGACCAGTGGTCCTTGAAACTTACCCAGGACATGGCGTGATATAACCGATTTTTTTTTATAGCGGCGTAAAAAACACCGACAATAACTCAATCATATATTGATGCTCTGACACTGTTATCAAGATGCCACCAGAACTCCAATAACACACACACGACTCGAATTCCGTCAAATCCCCACAAATTGTGACAAGCTCGGACTTATCCAGACTTAATCCAGACAAATCTTTCCAAGAAAAACCATCCCGTTTCTTTCAAACACTCAGTCTGGTCAATTATCCATTATTTCAATTCGAATAGAATGTGATGCCTTACAAGATGCTACAAGAACGCAAAAACTTAAAACTCGCGATTTAAATTCCGGCAAATCCCGGCAAATTGCGACAAGCTCTCTACTTATCTCGACAAATCATACCCAGAAAAACGATCCCGTTTCAAAACACTCAGTCATTTCAATTATCCGTTATTTCAATTTTCAATAGGATTTGATGCCTTACTTCTGATGAGATTCAAGAACAATAAACGTTGAACAAAAGCTGGGACAATAACAGGGATTATCCGGCTAAAATTCACTTGAATTGATTAAAAGCAAACATTTCAGCTGTGACACAAAATACTCGTAGTCTCCTTCAAACGCATTCAGAAGAAATACAAACACACTTGAAACAATAAATAATTTCCGATCTTGTTTATAAACAACACTGAAGTAATTAGACTACGTGATACTCATTAATTAAACCTTTTATTCGATTTGGTTTTTGTAGAGTAGTCCGCTTTGAACAGATTTTGGTAAAAGTGTTTTTATATCTTAGAATGAATGAATGAATGTATATTGTTTTATGGCGCATCGACAGCTAAGGTCATTTAGCGCGCAATTAAATTTAATTATTCATGATCCCTGGGTAAACAAACCAGTACTAGGCTAGACAATGTACCTTGCCCAAGGGCACTCCACCATGACCGTAGTGCTGCGACTGGGGATCGAACCCGGGACACCCGGTTTCGAAATATATCTTAGAAAGTTAAAGCTTGAAACACAACATAAATAGTATAGGTAAAGGATACAAATACAATTGAAACAATAAATAACTTCCGATCTTGTTTATAAACAACACTGAAGCAATCAGACTACGAGATAATCATGACTTAAACCTTTTATTCGATTTGGTTTTTCTAGAGTAGTCCGCTTTAAACACATTTTGGTTAAAGTGTTTTATATCTTAGAAAGTAAAAGCTTGAAACAAAAAATAAATAGTATAGGAAAAGGACAAAATATACTTATTTTAAACACATTCTCCTATTTCTTGAAATGCTTCAATGATTTGATTGATTTGGGGTTAAGGACGTTTTCAAAAAAATCATATCACAGCGGCCAGTTTACCTACTCATGTGTTTACTGGCTTCCTCACACACAATTCTTTCAAAGCAACTGACTGCTTTTCTACATAAGACTGTAAGCCATTGGGGGAAGACGAATGACGGTTGTCGAAGTGACTCACGGTAAACGTCGGAAAGATTGTTGGCCCAGCTGGGGTTCGAATTCACAACCCCTTGATTGACAGCTCGCATCGCTACTGACTAATCTACCGGGGCTCGACTTTTCGATTTTTTTAAAAGTCGTCTGCTAAATAACTAAGTGTCAACATATGTTTATATTAAGTAAAGGGTTAAGCGAGAAATATACTCTGATTATCAGTTTCCATGATAATCATGTAGGCGGCATTGAACTGACGAGATAACGAAGTATCTCGTATTATTAAAATACAATGTTCAATATCAAAGCTTAATTGGCATGTCAATTTCAATACGCATACGGCACGTAAACAATACACATAGCCTATAATCAATGACGTATACTCTATAATCACTGATGTTGTATCCTAAGGCTTAATTTGAGCTGCGTCTGGCGATTTGGGGGTCTTATTGAATCTGCGTAACGGCATCATTGAAAGGTCAACTGGCGTGGGAAAAATGAGGCTACAGATCTAGTTATTCATCAATAAAAATCTAGTACTAAATTGCACGTACATGTATATGGACAGTGAAGACTTAAGTGATACTGTGAAGATTCACAAGGGGGTCTTAACCCATTACTTCACATGATTTTTCAAGTTGAAAGATCTTTAAAACTGGAAGTAACTTTTTGACAAAGAGTTGAAAATATTTCAATAGAATGTGAAATTGATAATTTTGAGCAATTTCACCTTTTATTGTATAGTTTTCAAAAGCCGTCTAAAACAGCAGGCATCAAATGTCGTCAGTGTGAAGTAATGGGTTAATTACTACCCGTCACGGCATTATTTAAAGGTCAATTGGCGTAGAAAAAGTGGGTCAAGAGTTTTAGTTATTTGTCAAAGGGTGCATAAACGGCTGAATTACATACGGACAGTGAATGCTTTATTGATACTGTGCGGATGCATATGCTCCCATGGTCGTCATTGTAAGCAGATGCACAAAAGGCCCTCGACCGATAGACGCGGCTTTTTAAGAATATCAAGGGCGTTGAAGGCTTGACGTCAAGTCACGTCCATGCCTCTAAAAGAAATAATAAGCTGAACGGTATAATGATATTGATACTTATTGTAAATGCATGGCTGGATTTGGTCTGTTGATGCTCTGGAAATTACTCGACTGATGACACTTCAATAATTATAAGATATCCTCACTTTACTTTTACGTAAAACGGATGTTTCTCATAGACACATGAAAAATATAACATTATCGGTTGATAATAAGTAACACTATTGAAACGAATGTCAAACTGATAGCATAAACGTTAGGGAGTGTGACTTGGCAAACGATACTCCCCTATGAATTATAGAATTATTACTTGGTCACGCTATATACGACAGTCGTCTTTGAAAACATCCAGACAGACATTCGTATGGAAAAATCTATATAAATGAAAAATTTATTTGAACAGCATCGTCATGAATGTCGGTTATTATTATGGCATGGTTTAATTGACGAGACCGATTTGTTTCTTCAAAGACCGAACCAATCCTTAATCGAAGTTGTCCTAACGTATTCCAATAAAATTACTCTATATCTGATTGCACAGCCTCGACAGAGAAAAACCTATATATATTGTATGCGTGCAGGACACATCTTATATCCTAGCACTGACTTGTCATTTAGGGATCATGAAAACGTGAACTATAGCCGTGTGATAGTTCTGAAAATACTGCTGACAACGATTTAATATCACATTATATCAAACCAAATCAAACCAAATCAATTGATGTATACGCAACAAGGATGATTAATTGTTTTTGGTCGGATGAAGATATAGTTTCACTAAATGAGCGCCAACCGCTATGCAATGAATGAACCAATGTACATATACCTCGACCTAGAGTTATCGATAATTCCAGGACAAGCATCCAATAAATAGTCCAAATAAACATATCACCCATATGTCAACGACAGGGCGGCGACGGCAGAACTCTAGAGACTATTTGTTTCATTATGTTAATGTCAATGAGACGATTCTTGTTTTCGGTACTCCACCACATGGTTTAGATGAGAAATAAGCGAGACAATATTGATCGAATACCTGTTTACTTTTATCTTATCCCGGCGTTTAGACAGGTCAATGAACAGTTGGAAAACTTTCGTTCGAGTATGACAAATCCCACAGTCCCATTTAGTAAATGATGTCGTTAACTACGATGGTACTCAGGGGCAATTTTAACCACTGATTTAATGTATATTTACCCGTTGAAATAGCTAGGGACATGTGAATCTAGTGGTTTCTTGTCAAGGCATGAATTAACTGACGTAATTGAGATTTGTTAACTGATGTTGAATGTTAAAGACCGGCGTCACACGAAAGGCGTTCTCGTTGCTTGTACGAACATGGAAAACGTTCGCTTGCGTGTTGTGTAGGATGAGAAATAACTCCTGGTGACAAAGCGAAACAAGTTGCCCCTTTTGTATTGTACATAGCCAGGTGCGTAACTTTGCAATAATCAATGTGTAGGCCCCACATTAGTATTATAAATATTCAGGGGCGTAACTTTGCAATAATCAATGTGTAGGCCTCACATTAGTATTATAAATATTCAGGGGCGTAGCTTTGCAATAATCAATGTGTAGGCCTCACATTAGTATTATAAATATTCAGGGGCGTAGCTTTGCAATAATCAATGTGTAGGCCTCACATTAGTATTATAAATATTCAGGTGCGTAACTTGGCAATAATCAATGTGTAGGCCTCACATTAGTATTATAAATATTCAGGGGCGTAACTTGGCAATACTCAATGTGTAGGCCTCACATTAGTATTATAAATATTCAGGGGCGTAACTTGGCAATAATCAATGTGTAGCCTTACATTAGTATTATAAATATTCAGGTACGTAACTTGGCAATAATCAATGTGTAGGCCTCACATTAGTATTATAAATATTCAGGGGCGTAGCTTTGCAATAATCAATGTGTATGCCTCACATTAGTATTATAAATATTCAGGGGCGTAGCTTTGCAATAATCAATGTGTAGGCCGTCTCATGAGAAAATCATCATTGTGGCCACTGCGTAAAGTATTGACCCGGATCAGCCTAAGCATGCCACACAGGCGTACCCGGATAGACACTTTTCGCCTCCTGTGGATTTTCTGTTTCAGGAATCACTACTGTATTTATCCCCCCTTAGACGGAATGTGTCGACGCAGGCTGATCTGGTCGATACATTACGCAGATGTGTATCGCTGCAGCAGCATTTTGGGGCATCTTTAGAAAAAAATGTGCAGGCACATATTCTCATTACGGAGTGCACATCCCAAATTCGGTTCATATGATAGTTCAGGGCAAAGGACACAAAGGTCAGCAGAAAGTTAATATTGTCGTGTACTATTAACCCTTTTCCTACAAACAGCAATTCTGCTGTGGACGACTTTATGTAACATACATCTTGGCAAATGTATAGAGACTTCCTACAGATGAACACAAATATACAGTCAAACCTGTACTACCGACCGCCTGGTAAACCGACACCCTGGTGTAAGCGACCACATTGAACTCCCCCCGATGATTTTTAGTCATAAATTAACCTGCAATATTTAATAAATTTAAAACGTTTTGGCAAATGGAGAACTTGCTGTCAATATTCAAGCCTTGAGATGGTTTCAGAGTCGTCTGATTTACGGTTTGTTGTATGTGGAAAAGGGTAAATCGACAGTTCAATTCAAACGCGCCGTTTTAGAGACAGGAAATGACACCCTCGGGGTTGCCATACTATATACTAGGTTACATTACTGCACGGCTGTCACTTGCAATTTGCTAATTCACTTGTTGAAACGACTTTCGCATATTCAGCGTTTTCAGACTGTCTCCTTTGAGAACTGATGTAACATTAACGTACATGTTATAAGTATCGGCAAAGTATATTGCCTTTATCATTTAAAAAAATAAACCAAGACGAAAAAAGAAATGAATGCAAAGAGTAGCTTAAGAAAAATTCAGGAGTCGAACAATCAGTTCGCATTCCTCACTAGTAAATACAATAAAATAACAATATACTTATGATGGAGTCATAATCGGCTGTGATCTTGTGTGTCCGTTTATACGTAATTGTATGGCGTAACAGTTCTATGGCGAGAATTAATTCGAGTCATATCTGGTGAAAAATAATGTCTTGTTAGAACACCCCATTTGTTGCATGGTGTAGTGGTAAAGCCTCTGCCTCCAGTGCGGGAGTTCGTGGGTTCGATCCCCGGTCGGTTCGCACCAACGACTTTAAAATGGATGCCCTCCTTGGTGCTCAGGGTTGCGGGTTGGTATTACGACTGACTGATTGGTGTCAGGATAAATGGAACAGTAGTACTGGTAACTTACCCAGGAAACGCCGTGATATAACTGAACAATTGTTGAAAGCGGCGAAAAACACCAAACACCAAACAATTTGTTTGAGGTTTCATCTTCTTATTACGGACGAAGGATTAAGGCTCTGATCAGAATGTAGCTATGCGCAGCTATCCGCAAGTTCTCCTGATCCCTCTCTGATCGTATGCACATTACAATAAAAAAATAAAAAACCTTTTCGTGTTACGCCTTTTTCTGCTGCAACCATTTTTGTGAAGTTTTCGTCAAAAGTATGGAGCAAGGACAGTCATCGCATGTGTACCGTCTGACCAGTGTCTATACTGTTTGCTTCGCATCTCAATATTTTTATCTTGATATTCCTAATATTGGCTATGGACATCTTAGAAATTACAAGTCTGTAAAAGGCCTTTTTAAGACATAGAGCATTGAACGGGTTAATACCATTTGTCGTTTTACGAATCGTGTGTTTGGATGATAGGAATGGGACAAAAGAGAGATCCTATTCAATGGTAATATGCCAATCTGTAGTGATTTATTACACTGTAATGTTCATCTCGTCTTATTTTCTAGCATTCATAGCCTGTCAAACACGATATACGCAGACATCACCAAGAATAAACTATGAGTTTAATTAACTTTTTTCAGCGCAAATGGCAATATTGATGTGGATGACAATGGTACAGTGTACAGCGTGGATCTCTCGTACCAAAGATTCCGGGTTCGAATCCCGTGATGAACGGGTTCTGCGATTAGGGGTATTCCACACTATCGGCGCGAGTACTGGTTATGTCTCCAAAAAGCAGTCATCGAGCGTGAGCAGTATAAGCTTAAAGCTTGTTTCGCAATCGATGTGTAATAAACAATTTAAAATAAAATAAATATTTAGTGTTTTTGCAAAAAGTACTGATTCAGGTGAGACAGCTCGTTACTAAATAAAACTTATGATCAGATTGCTTACAATCATTCAAATTCCATTCATTAATAATGTCTTTGCAGAGGATTTTTTTTTATAAAACTCTTCAGCAAAGAAAACAAATTCTCAATTGCTCTTTTGTCAGAATGTTTTCAATTATTAATAATAAATTTCATTTCATTTCGTAGATTGTTTTCACATGTTAGCTACATATAAGCTATTGTCAAAGACGTCTGTTGCAGATTTGAGATGTAATAGGGCAATGGCTTATCACACATGCTCTACTTATTTGAGTTACGTAAATCTTGAATTGATCTAAATATGTTGAACCTTTTAGGCTTCATTCAAGTGTATATCGATACCGTTTCAGTGCAATAATTGTGATTGTTTGCGTGTAAATAACGGGCGCATAAATTATAATATTGCCATTGTTTAGCAGCCGTCGCAATGACGTTACGGCAGTCGAACGTCATATCGGTCAATCAAGTATAAATGACGTAACGTACGATCGATGAAGCGAGACCAACTTGCGTCTAGCGGTGTAGAACAATGTTTAACTGTGGTAAGTTGTCAACAAATATAAACATCAATGCTTAACTGTACCGATGTTCGATCCCTGGTCGGGTCAAACCAAAATGTAAGCAAAAATCGTCCTTTTTGGTCAGGATGGTCGGGTACTATATGCTATTGTCGGGATTCATGGACCAGTAGTACTGGAAACTTACCCAATAATTGGCGTGATATAACCGAACAAATCGAGGGCTTGGCGTGAAACGGTTGTAACTTGAATTGGTATGTTTTTTTACCAAGGTTAATCACCTCACCATAAAGTCTTAAGAAGCGATTAATCATTTTTCTTGGTAAAAAATGGAAGTTTAGATGCCATTGCTCGTTCTGAGCAATGGCACCTAAATTTGCATTGTTTACAAAGGGGTCAAAATTGCCCCCTAACCAGAGTTTTCAAAAATAGGTTTTAAGTTACAAACGTTTCACGCCAAGCCCTCGACATGTTGATAGCGACATAAAAGACACAAAACAAATTCCTGTGACAAACTATATCTGAAATGTACGAATTGGCATGTTATTAAAAGTTGTTCAATTTCTTGTCAAACAGATACCAGGGTTAAAACCAATTTAACACTTCAACAAGGACCGAATCGTTTATCGTTTCTCAGAGGTGAGTGACATTGCGAGGTCTTTCGTGTCAAGCTAATTATATCAATCTTTTCCTGGAAATGTATTTTGTAATCTAAAATGTCAGTATAATTTCTCATTCCAATTAACGGCAGTCCGTTGTTATGTAGATTTTATTGAGCTCTATAGTATTATTGTCCTCTCGTTTAACCCTTTACCAAATACTGACTCTTTCTGACGCCCCTGCAGCAGACGACTTTCGAAAACAGTATGACAATTCTTCTTCTGTCGTTGTCTACACCCGCACTCGGCTAGATAGACATTTGTCCAGCAAATACAGTGTGACAAATGAGACCATGCTCATACTGAGCCATTTCACCTTTTGCTATAATATTTTAAGCCCCTTTCAATAATTTCTTTATCATAGATATAGACCTTCAACAAGTTTAACCTCGAGGTGATCAAAATTGTCTGCTGCATATCTGTAGTGTATGTGCTAAAAGGTTAAGAAACCAAGGTTGACTGGTCTGTTCCCACTATATCTCTCTTATAAGCCAAGCAAATCCTATGTTCCACACCATAGGGTTTAACCCTTTCAGCGCCGAATTGTTTAAAGTAGACTCTTCCATGTTCAAACTCGGACGACTCTATTTTCATGTTATACGATTTTTGGATTATTTTTATTACTCACAGCCAAACAATGCATATTTCAGGTGAGACAGCTCGTTACGAGCTGACTCACCTGAATCTGCATTGTTTGCAAAAAGCTCAATATTGCCTTTGGCGTTGAAAGAGTTAAGGGTCAAATAAAGATTCTAAAATACTAAAATCCTAAAATGTCACTCCGATCTGTTACGCGCGCTATAATGCGTCACTTAACATAGGAAATATTATACGACTTTCGATATTGACACCATATCATATGCCATAATGATATCACTAAGATTTATTGTTTGCGTGTTTATTTCTTTATTATTTATCAGCTCATTGCATGAGATGGCAGTTTTTGTCTCTCTCATTTGCGTTGTTGATATGTGTTGTTGCTAGAATGTTGTACTTGCCTCTGAAATATCGACGTTACATATCAGTTCAGTTCTTTTAATCCTTTCCAACGTACACTAACACTTTGGTAGCAGACGAATATTGCTACGTGTTTTTTCAACCATATTAGATTATTATTAGATTATTATATCATCATTTGTAGATGCACGTACTTTCCCGATTTTGACTTATATTATTTTTAAAAGTCGCCAGCCTTTTGCACGTGGGAAAGGTTTTAATCTAAAGCGGAATTTCTTCGTATCGGCATAATTACATTCTCCAGAGAAACTTAAATCAATTCTCAGCCATTTTTTGAAGGCAAGCATGTGGATATTTTAGACGTGAAATGCATAGCAACGACTGATCTCGAATGTCAACGAGGTAATTTAGAACCATATTTCACCCTAACTGTCAGATATATATCTATCAAGATTGACAAGTCTGTGAAAACCTCATCTTAACTGACCCTAATGTCGGAAACCCACTATTCGACTAATTCGTTTCACTTTATTCGTCAAATGTAGTAAAACGTATTGGACTGTCACAATCTCCTTAAGACGCAGCGCTAATTACTGTCTACAAAACTAGGACAAGAACTCCATGATGGTCCTTAATCGCTCACCTGATTTAATAGAAATTAAGTAGTTGTCACTGGCTTACTCTATGTAAACATGAAAAACAAGCATCGACCCCTGGTGGTCATGCTTCTCAATGGTCGTATCTTTTAACCATATCGGTAAAGGGTCACACACGTTACATTGGTGTCAAATAATTATAAAATCAGGTCAATACGTTTAGAAAAAAAAAGTGCTGAACTTTCTAAGTAAGAGCCTTTCACGTTCAAAATCGTCATTTATACTTGATTGACAAATATGACGTTCGACTGCCGTAACGTCATTGCGACGGCTGCCAAACAATAGCATTATTATAATTTATGAGCCCGTTTTTTACACGCAAACAATCACAATTATTGCATTGAAACGGTATCGATATACACTTGAAGGAAGCCGAAAAGGTTCTATACCAGATGAACGTCAACCTATTTTAGATAAATTCAATATTTACGTAACTCAAATAAGTAAAGCATGTGTGATAAGCCACTGCCCTATTACAACTCAAATATGCAACAGACGTCTTTGGCAATAGCTTATATGTAGCTAACATGTGAAAACAATCTACGAAATGAAATTTAATTTATTATTAATAATTGACAACATTGCGACAAAAGAGCAATTGAGAATTTGTTTTCATTGCTGAAAAGTTTTTAAAAAAAGTCCTCTGCAAAGACATTATTAATGCATGGAATTTGAATGATTGAAAGCAATCTGATTATAAGCGCTGTTTATTTAGTAACGAGCTGTCTCACCTGATTCAGTACTTTTTGCAAAGAAAACTAAATATATATTTTATTTTAAATTGTGTATTACACATCGATTGCGAAACATGCTTTAAGCTGACATGACTGTACCACTGTCATCCACATGACTTTTGCCATTTGCGTTGAAAAAAAGTTAATTAAACTCATAGTTTATTCTTGCTGGTGTCTCCTTCTATCGTATTTGACAGGCTATGAATGCTAAAAAATAAGACGAGATGAACATTACAGTGTAATAAATCACTACAGATTGGCATATTACCATTGAATAGGATCTCTCTTTTGTCCCATTCCTATCATCCAAACACACGATTCGTAAAACGACAATTGGTATTAACCCGTTCAATGCTGTATGTCTTAAAAGGGCCTATTTCTAAGATGTCAATAGCCAATATTAGGAATATCAAGATAAAAACGATGAGATGCAAAGCAAACAGTATAGAGATATATGTATCTTAATGTGCATACGATCAGATAGGGATCAGGCGAACCCGCGGATAGCTGCGCACAGCCACAGTCTAATCAGAGGCTAAACCTTTTTTTCCGTAATAAGAAGATGAAACCTTCAACAAATAGTTTGGTGTTTGGTGTTTTTCGCCGCTTTCACCAATTGTTCTGTTACATCAAGGCGTTTCCTGGGTAAGTTACCAGTACTACTGTTCCATTTATCCTGACACCAATCAGTCAGTCGTAATACCAACCCGCAACCCTGAGCACCAAGGAGGGCATCCATTTTAAAGTCGTTGGTGCGAACCGACCGGGGATCGAACCCACGACCTCCCGCGCTGGAGGCAGACGCTTTACCACTACACCATCGAGTCGTTGCAACAGATGGGGTGTTCTAACAAGACATTATTTTTCACCAGATATGACTCAAAATAATTCTTGCCATAGAACTGTTACGCCATACAATTGCGTATAAACGGACACAAGAGCACAGCCGATTGGTACTCCATCCTAAGTATATTGTTATTTTATTGTATTTGCTAGTGAGGAATGCGAACTGATTGTTCGACTCCTAAATCTTTCTAAGGCTACTTTTTGCACAAATAATTATTTCTTCGTCTTTGTACTTTTTAAAATTCTAAAGGCAATATACTTTGCCGATGTAATATAAAATGCACGTTAATGATAAATAAGGTCTCACAAGGAACAGTCTGAAATCGCTGAATACGCGAAAGTCGTTTAAACAAGTCAAGGGACAACAGTGTAGTTATGTAACGTAGTGTTTAGTATCCCAGCCTCGAGGGTGTCATTTCCTGTCTCTAAAACGGCGCGTTTGAATTGAAAAGTCGATTTAACCCTTTTCCACATTCAACAAACCCTCTAGTCTGAAATATGGAAAGCAATTTCTCCAATTGAAACAATAATTTTTTTTTTTTTTTAATAATTGTTTTTTTTTTTTCATCTGTAGAAAGGCTCCATACATTTGTCAATATATTACTAAAATTCGTCTACAGCAGAATTGCTGTTTGTTGGAAAGTGTTAATAGTACTCGACAATATTAACCTTCTGCTGACCTTTGTGACCTTTGACCTCATCTATCATATGAGGCGAAACTAGCGACTTTGGGATGTGCACTCTGGTTAGCCTTGACATACGCACCGTGTTCACCAGATCATTCTATGTTGGTCTACATGCAATACAAATCTGGATACAACTTTCGAAACAGAAGGGAATAACCAGGGGCGTAGCTCCCTTTAGGCACTGTGCCTACACATTTTTTCTCAAAATGCCCCCAAAATGCAGCTGCGGCGATAGACTGATCCGGCCGAAAACATTCCGTCTTAGGGGGATAGATGTATAGAGTAGTTATTCCTGAAAAAGAAAAACCACAGGATGCGAAAAGTGTCTATCCGGATAGGCTTGTGTGGGATGCTTAGGCACAATGTTGATTTTCTCACGAGAACGGCCTACACATTGATTAATGCAAAGCTACGCCCCTGATAACTAGAGTTGAAGCCCAAATAGTTTTAGACCAATCTACCTCTGTATGAGCCCGTTACGAGATTATAAGACTCTATCTCGGCTAAAATATGTAATATGTCTCATTTATGTTTCACTTGTGACGTCCATATTGTTATCTTCTGCTTTGGAAAATATATATCTAGATGTATTGCTCCTAAAGTTTGTCACCAATACAATTTTAAAATGATGCCAGCTTGAAGAGTCAATGAGATTCCAAATCGATAGTTACGGATCTATTTGTTTGACAGAGCTTTGTTTCCATCAACAATATTAAAATGAAAATGGCGGATGAATATTGCTCAATTGTATTTGAATGAATTACATGTATACCATAATAATAATATCCATTGTAATTGCACGAAATTGAGGATCAGTTAAACGTTTGCAACATATGTTGATTTTGATCAGCTTCTACATAATATATGGAATCTCATTGATTCATTTCAATGTCTAGCAGTTAAAAGCCAGGGAACATTCCAGAGAAAATGCTTCATTCTGCGCATATTGTTTTTGTGTTTCTATATAGATAGTAATCTTTTACATTTAGTTGTCCTGGTTTGCCTTTGGACACTAATAAAGCACTGCTTTGACATCATTCAAAAACATCTTGACATACAACTTATAAAGTTACAATTCCAGTAGGTCTTTTCAGAAATTGCACTTAGATATGTATACTATACATGTTCATGTGGACGGTGAAGACTATGTTGATACTGTGGTCAGATGCATTAAAAACTCAAATATAAAAAGGTAGGTATCTAACAACTATGAACGACTATGTACTGGACTAAGACACGAACACATACAAGCCGAAATGGACCCTTTTTGCGTTTACTGCATTCATCTCTGATTCGACACTACATAACAGTGAATATATATATATATATATTTTATTATGCAAAAAAGATGTATAATCCATCAGCATACATGTATGAATGCATTTGACAATTTAACAATTTAACAATTTCCGGCCGAATAACAGAATAAACCAGAGAGAATGGCCATCCATAACCCTCACACTACTGCCTGCTGAAAACAGAGGGTTTTGAACAAAGCAGTATTTATTTAGATGGGACCGCTCGTGATGACCTGTCGTTTCTGAGCTCGCCTTACACCCCACTAGTGTACATGGAATATCCCAACGTGAATATGCGGATCACCAACAGAGTTACATTTCTAGTATTGTACCAGATGTTACTTCAGGATCTATACTAAATGCAAGCGAACGGTGAATGATCTACATAATTGCCTAATCATCTCCGTTTGCACATGTGACGAGAGCCTGATGCTCATATACATTTAAAATCAGCGACCAAGTATGGTTTTTGTCAAATACAAATAACACATATGATGCTATATTTCTAGGTTTTTAACATACAAGCAATTTGTTAAGGCTCTGCTGACAAAACTGTGCGAGTGCACAGACTGAATTTACTGTTAGCACAAGCAACATAACCCATTTAGCCATACGATGATCATACACATTTGAAATTAGTAAACACGTTCATATTGGGATCTCCGTAATGAGAATATGTATAATACGAATTGGGCTACTTGTTTAGCTTTGTAACCAAGAGTTATTTCGCATTCTACACAACACGCAAGCGAACGTTTTCCATGTTCGTACACGCAACGAGAACGCCTTTCGTGTGACGCCGGTCTGAAAAAGTTAACATTAGTTAACAAATCTCAATTACGTCAGTTAATTCATGCCTTGACAAAAACCACTAGATTCAAATGTCCCTAGATATTTCAACTGGTAAATATACATTAAATCAGAGGTTAAATTGCCCTGGAGTACCATCGTAGTTAACGACCTCCTTTACTACATGGGATTGTGGGACTTGTCATACTCGTAGGAACGTTTTCCAACTGTTCATTGACCTGTCTAAACGCCGGGATAAGATAAAGTAAACAGGTATTCGATATACAATGTCTGGCGTATTTCTCATTTAAACCATGTGGTGGGGTACCGAAAACAAGAATCGTCTCATTGAGGCGGATCTTTTGAGTTTCAACAACATAGAGAGTGGTGGTCAGACAACAAACTTAGAACATTAACTACGAATCTTATCGACACTTGGACAAAGCACTTACAGTGTATCCTAAGATATAACTGATTTTATGTTGAAAACGGCGTTAAATCAAAATAACACATTGAAACAAATAGGCTCTAAAGTTCTGCCGTCGCCACCCTGTCGTTGACATATGGGTGATATGTTTATTTGGACTATTTATTGGATGCTTGTCCTGGAATTATCGATAACTCTAGGTCGAGATATATTTACATTGGTTTATTCATTGCATAGCCATTCGTGAATCTATCACAGTTGTTGCTCATTTTGTGAAACTATATCTTCATCCGACGCAAAACAATCAATCATCCGGTATCTATAACTAGCCAACTTGTTGCGTATGCATCAATTGATTTGGTTTGATATAATAGTGTGCAATATATCACAAATGATTTGATTTGATATAATGCGATATTAAATCGTTGTCAGCAGTTTTTTCAGCGCTATCACGGATATAGTTCCCGTTTTTCATGATCACTAGATGACACGTCAGTGCTAGGATATGAGATGTGTCCTACGCGCATAAAATATGTATATGTTCGTCTATGGCATGACGAGGCTGTGCACTCAGATATAGAGTAATTTTATTGGAATACGTTAGGACAACTTCGATTAAGGATTGGTTCGGTCTTTGAAGAAACAAATCGGTCTCGTCAATTAAACCATGCCATAATAATAACCGACATTCATGACGGTGCTGTCCAAATAAACCTTCATTTATATAGATTTTCCATACGAATGTCTGTCTTGGTGTTTTCAAAGACGACTGTCGCGGACTTGTTGTGTGTGGGAAAGGTTTCAAGTCTTATATAGCGTGACCAAGTATTAATGCTATAATTCATAGGGGAGTGTCGTTTGTCAAGACACACTCCCTAACGTTTTTGTGTTGACTTATCCGTTTGGTATGTAAAAGTCATCATTCGTTTCAATAGTGTTACTTATTATCAACCGTTAATTTTATATTTGTCATGTGCTTATAATTATTGAAATGATTTTCAACAATTTTGCAAATGGCCTATAATGATTGGATATCTCCTAGTATAGCTAAAGAAACACACATTTTGTTTATTTGCATCACTTCAGTCGAATAAAGGTGGACTTGGTTCCTCAGTGAATGTTTGAATTTCACAGTGTCTCTGTATATTACGTTCTCACGAACAATCACGAAAGTATCGTGTATTTATTGCCAATATTAGTACAGTGGACCGAATCATATTTAATAAGAGTCATCGGTCGAGTAATTTTCAGAGTACCAACAGACACGACTCACACCATACACTTACAATACATATGAATTATACCATAATACAAAACATATAGTTTGATGTATTTCGGCTTATTATTTCTTTTAGAGGCATGGAAGTAACTTGACGTCAAGCCTTCAACGCCATTAACATCTTTAAAATGACGCGTCTAGCGGTCGAGGGCCTTTGTGCATTTGCTTACAATGAAGACCCAGAGGAGCAAGTGCATCCGCACAGTATCAATAAAGCATTCGCTGTCCGTATGTAATTCAGCCGTTATACACCCTTTGACATAAAAACTAGAACTCTTGCTCCATTTTTTCTACGCCAATTGACCTTTCAAAGATGCCGTGACGGAGAGTTGTAAAGAACCCCCTTATACATCTTCACCGTATCACTTCAGCCTTCACTGTTGGACACAAATAACTTCTATATGCACGGGCTTATCAGATTCTTTGTTGGACGCAGACAACAACAAGACACTCAAATCGTATATCGTCGAGCCAGCCCACGTGGAAGGTTCTGTAATGAATGCCATTTACGATCAAGTTTCTTATTCATACGGTCTTTTTTTGTATTGGTTAGAACTATTACGTGATATCAAAGCGTATATATTGCGAACAGGGAAGATTCAGATCCAACTGTTCCGACGCACATGCTGATCTTGATTTGTTCGCTTATAATCGCAAATTCAAGTCTCGAATGTCGTTTTTTTTCAAGTGCCATGGTCCAATTAAATGTCTGTTCGTATATATTCCTGGATGTTGTCTGGCTCATTAACGCCGTTGTCTGGTTACATGCAGCTGTAATGAACATAAATGAGGCATCTTCCAACATTTGTGAAAATGATTAAAGGGACTGTCTAGCATATCTTGGGGTCACAATTTTCAATCAACGAAAACAATTTATATTATTATTTAAGGTGAAAACATATTAGTTCTAGTCTGGCTTAAGATTGAAGTATACGTATTGATAGTTTTATATTGACTCTTTCAGCGCCGAATTGTTTAAAGTAGACTCTTCCATGTTCAGAATCGGGCGTATCAATATCTCATATAATACAAAATTGGACAATTTTTATAACTAGAAAGCAAACAATGCTGATTTCAGGTGAGACAGCTCGTTACGATCTGACTCGCCTGAATCAGTATTGTTTGCAAAATCCTGAATATTGCCTTTGGCGCTGAAAGAGTTAAAAAGAAACTGAAACTGTACAACACTGTTTATTAAAGAATGTTCGACAAATGAGAAAAAACGTGACTTTTACACATGTGTATTCACACTCATAAGAACCAGAGTAACTGCTAGAACAACTAGATAGTAAAGGCCCGATCACATTGGGCCGAATGCCATTCCGTTTGCTTTCCGAATAGGAATGTGGGTGTTCGGGAGCGGACGGATCATATTCGGGAAGCATTCGGGGTGTTCTAGGGGCATACTGGCTGTTCGGCTCCGAATCATCCGAATGTGGCGTCCATGTGTATTCGGGAAGTATTTTGAAAGCATTCTGAAACCATACTGAAAACATTCGGAAAGCAAACATTGGGGAAAACATATTCGGAGGGTACATTCGGACAGTTTAAAAAATCACACCACTTTCGTATTCGGAAAGCAAACGGAATGGCATTCGGCCCACTATGATCGCCCCATAAGTTGGTGTTGATACATAACACGCTGCTGTTATACCAACACATCACAACAAGTAAAATTGAATTATTGAACAATTTAAGTATCAGGCGCTCTATCTTACTGTATTTTCTTTTCTTTTTTGTATCAATATTGGGTATGCATATATCAGTGGACTAGATCAGGGGGTGTGAACTGTTCTTTTCACCCTAATATCTCTCGTATTACACAACCAAATCCTATGTTGTGGGTACTAAAAAGAATCGTCTTACTGAGACGGTTCTTTTGAGTACACACAACGTAGGATTTGAATGTCAATTGAAGATTTTCTATCATGAATAAATTGCATTATCTAGAGCTATGAAAAATATATAATATTTTTTTATGTCGTAATCCAATTTTCCTAAGAGGAGGTTAAAAGGAAATGCATACCTAAAATGATTACTATATACATTCTTCAAAACCAAATCTTTAAATAAGAATATATCTTTCAATTGAATAAAAAATCTTATTCAATTCAATAAAGATGTGTTGCATTTCAATACAAAATGTCTGGCAATTCAATAAAAACATGTTTCAATTCAATGAAAATATGTTTCAATTGAATAAAAACCTGTTTCAATTCAATAACAAATATGTTACAATTGAATAAACATATATGCTTCAATTCAATACAAATTTCTTTCAATTGAATGCAAATATGTTTTAGTTCAGAAAATGCCCGTTGCAGCTAAATACCAGCCTTAAAGTGTGCACTTATACTGTCTGATCCAATTCCACATCGCTTTCCGTGTGTCACTAACTCACGCAACAGAGCAGAGCCGGACAAAATTGCGTTGCTTTGCATGTTGGTCTAGATCTAATACAAATGCCATAATGTTGTTTTTCCTGGATTACCGATCACTTGCATCTTCATGCATTGTATTTGCACTCACATATACCTTCTGGTTTAAAGTCATTACAAGAGAAAGTTGATGCAACTCATCAATGTCGCCGGAAATCCATACTGCAGTTATGCATAACACTTACATTATAGTAGTTGAAAAAACAGTTATCAACTGCAGGGCATATTGGAACATCAGGGGTGGGGTCAAGTGGAAATGTATCATTACTTGAATTTATTTGTCAACGAAGTGAAATATGATTGAAGCATTTCATTGTTTATGACCAATCTCTATTCTAAGGTTAGGTTGACCATACACACAGCCAACTAATTATTGATCATAAACAGTTATGGAAATGAGTAATCTTGCCAATCATTAGGCTTAGTATGTATACAGTGCTTTTATTAAGGCATACTTATACGATTTGTGAATTCGACATACACTTTTCAAGATGTTTGTCAGAATATTTGAATTTTATTGTTTGTCAATAAAACCACAAAACAGACAATTTAGGATTTGCATGCAATAGCGCGTCATTTTGCCTTTCCCCTGTTAAAGTCAACATTGGACACCTTTGCATCTACTTTTAAAACAATGAGAAAGTTAAATTGCTAAAGACATGAGTTTTCTCTTTTTCTCAAAATGATATTAACTTGGCATCCTAATTATATCATACTTTGACAAATGTTAAAATGTAGTCGAATATATTTCCAAAGTAGACCAATCTCGAAATACTATATCAGCTAAACAGTTAAATTTCATTGAAATTGTTGTATAATTTCAAACTTAATTTCGAACATAAACTGAACCGTACATGTTAATTTATTGTAATTATTTCCTTCCCTTTTTATAATGAAAATAACAAACTACTCATGTTTTAAAATTATATTATAATGAGCGCCCTTGTGTCAATGATGTCAAGAACGCAAGCAAAATACCTGTAGGGAATCTAATGGCACATTTAAATATTGTCAAGGGCGAAATCATTTTGTACGAAAGACCCGATTCGTAAACCAATCTTCTTCGCAGAGTTATCGTTCTTTACACGCTCTTTGTAGGTATAGGATGTTCATTAAAAATCACATTTCTATTAAAACTAGTTTTATCTTAGTTTGTTCTTTTCTTCATTTGTTTCGAACCAAATGTTTGTTTTTAACATCTTAAATCACCTATAATTAACTATTTTAGGGCGTGTACAATGACAACTTTTGAAGTTTTCCCACGCGTGTCAATTTCATTCCTTCGTGTGTACAATAGATATGCAAATGTAGTTGCTATTCGATATGTAAAGCAGTCTCTAAATAGTTTCTGGTCTACAATGCGACATCAACAGGGTAATTAAGATGATATATTACAATGGGAATGGCCTCAGTCGGACGGGCGTAATTCAAAATGCCGGATGAACCTGACCGTTATCTATTTTCATAAATAACGGAGCTTGACCAGATTGATTTGATTCGCGATAACTCTAAATGCGATATTTTAGAACTGCATCATTTCGAATTTATGATAACTCGAAATGCGATAACTCGAAAAGTGATATCTCGAGTTATTTATAACTCGAATAATCGATAACAAGAGATACATTAACGTGTACATACCGATGGCTTGGCGTGAAACGGTTGTAACTAAAATCTATTTTGAAAACCCTGGTTTAGGGGCAATTTTGACATCTTTGTAAACAATCCAAATTTAGGTGCCATTGCTCAGAACGAGCAATGGCACCTAAATTTCCATTGTTTACCAAGTAAAATGATTTAACGCTTATGAAGACTTTATGGCGAGGGGATTAACCTTGGTAAAACAATACCAATTTTAGTTACAACCGTTTCACGCCAAGCACTCGATACGTTCATTCGCTTCTATGTGGAAAATGATAAAGCGAGGGATTTCTGAACTTCCTGACATCGAAGTATTATCACAAATTAATGACAAAGCAACTATTATGCGTAATATCTGTCAAGAACACAGCTTTTTCCTGAAATCGTAGTAACGTATGTCGTCTCGAAAGTGTCAGAAATAAGCACGAATGAAATTATTATTCATCAGTCGGATAAAAACCATTTGCGATTGGGATTGTCAGACAATAAAACATGTGACAGCACAGGCAGACTGTTGGTTTCCCTATCGTATAAGCCTATCGGAACGTGTTTCCTCTAAAATATAACAAAATGACATTAGGATGAAAGTAATGGTTCTTTTCACGGATACCATTTCTCACTCGGGGCTGTAAAACATGAGGCGTAAATATCAGAGCATATCTCGTAAATATGTCGCATGTTACCGTTTCCCCTAGAACAGACGACATTGTATGAGCCTGCAGAAGACACACATTTAAAAAATGAAGACATAGAAAAGGGAGCAATCGCTCAGAACGAGCAATGTCTTCCTTTCTCGCCTTGATTGTAACGCTGTTCTAAGAAAAAAGTTTCCATTTTGAGAGAACTGGCTTCCCACATTGGTCCTGTTTGCGGGAATAAAATAGTAAATCTGATGCATCGGTTGAGAAAAAAAATAAAACGTGGGTACCGCAAAGTGGATGCATCCCCTCGGTATTCAATCATCACATCGAGTTCTCTTGGGATCAGTCAAAATAGTTAAAGTCCAATTTTGACCTTTAACCTATGACCTTGAAAATAAAGAGGCTTTTAGACCTTCCCATATGCTAACTGTATACCAAGTTTGATTAAGATCGGTTGAAGGATGTTCCGCGTGTAGAGTGGTCACTAGATTGTTACGGACGGACGCACTGACGAACGAACGAACAAACGGACAGTCCCGTTACTATATCCCCATCGCAAACTTCGTTAGCCGAGGAGATAATAACTGAAGGTGAAGCCTCCTCATTAGTTTAACGTCATTTTGTCTTCATATTAGGTCACTATAAACTAAATAAATTCCTTCTTAGTTTCCATGTAAATTGACCAGTTTCAGGACTCAATTGTCAAACTTTCTAAGCGTTTCTCATGTAAAACACCATGTATCATTTAGAACAATCCAAAGAAAATAGGTGGGCCATGCATAATGCAAGAAAGAATACACCAGGCGAAAATGGTTACCGTCATTTTGGATCAAATCATGCCCGGACAAAACTGGTGTTTAGCATTCCCTCCTTTCACTTTCAAACAAGGTCAAAATACGAAAAGCGATTAAATCAACCATTTCCACCAGTGCATCCTATAACACATTTACCATGACTATAAACTCAATATCATATATGCAATGCGTACACTCATTTCTATGCAAACAAAGTTTTATTAGGGACCATTTGGCATGACCGCGGATGTATTTGGCGTAATTTTACCTACTATATATACCGTTACTGACAATTAGTAAGATCGCTAGTTCAAATATTTATAATAATATGATTCATTTGTTTTAGTTCTATTGTTTTGATACTGCTTTTGACCCTTTCCCACATACAGCAAATCTGTTGCAGACGACTTTGAAAACATGGTGACCAAAACCTTAAAAAAAAAGGTGAAATCATTGTCGCAAAGGGGAAATTGCTTATCATGAAAAAATTCACCTTTGGCCATAATGTTTTCAAAAGTCGTCTGTGCAATTGCGTCAAAATACGTATACAGGTAGGAAAGGGTTAAACAACTGGGAATACAAACATCGAAAATAGATGAAAACACTATGGCAAATGAATATATTGCTAAATTTCTGCAAGTTCTTCTTTTGTCACAATGTTGTCTAAAGGCGGTTACTTCAGATGCGTCGAACATGCGTCTATATTTGGGAAAGGGTCAATCGGAGGTTGTCTTAACTTCCTGCTAGAGAAATTCAAGTTCTATCCACATCAACATTTGAGCCGTTCCAAGAGAAAACCAACATTATTGGATCTGCGTAATGTATCGACCCAGATCAGCCTGCGCAGTCCGCGCAGGCTAATCCGGGCCGACACATTACGTCTCATGTGGATAGAGGTGTAAAGTAATGATTCCTGAAACAGAACATCCACAGAAGGCGAAAAGTGTCTGTCCGGGTTAGCCTGCGCGGCATGCTTAGCCTGATCCGGGTCGATACTTTACGCGGAGTCAATCATGTTGGTTTTCTCGTGGAACGGCTCATTTATAGTTAAATTCTGTCCGATAAGCAGTTTTTCACTGCAGTCATAAAACGTATGTTGCCTCGAAAGTGTCGCAAATGAGCATCAATGGACTTATTATTCAAGGAATAAAGACAATTCCTGCTTAGAATTGAAGACAATGACATATGCGACAGTCATACTGTGTCCCCTATCGCACGATCATATCGGAACGGGGTTTCCTCTAAACGGATAGAAATGATATTAAGATGAAAGTAATGGTTCTTTTCTGAGATATTATGTCTCACTCGGAGCGGTAATATATATATGTATAGTAAACGGGAGGCGTTAACGTCAGACCAACTGGCTAAAACACGTGTGGATATATGTCGTATGTTACTCTTAATATTCGCTAGATACGGATCAAATATTAAATATGTTTCATGCTGAGCGCCGGTACATGTAGCTCAGTTGGTAGTCAATATTCTTTCCGACGTTTCACAAAAGTCACTGTGACTAGCGGCATTCGTCTTCCACACATGGGTTAACAGTATATTTGAAAAAGCAGCTAGTTGCTTGGAGAGACTGGTGTGTGGAGTACTGGTGTGAGATAGCCAGGAAACACATAAACCGCCAGATATATAGTTCCGTCAGTGATGCAGAGACACGATAAATAATAATCATGTCAGTGATACTTTGGTACCGGATTGATACTAATATTTGAGATTTATTGAGATAATTTATACATAGAGTTAAATTATGTAAATATTATCTTTCTTCATGCTTGAAGCAGATAATAAATATCATTGCGCGTTCTATAACTCTCATTATACTCAAACACCTCAATAACGCTGTAGAAGTCGTCTGGAAATTCCAAAAGGTTCTATAAATAGCTCCCGATACTGTTATCGATTGTCTTTAAATCTCAATATTATAAACGCTTTATTTTGTAGTTGTTGCAATATATGAAAGCGTCTAGATGATAAGACTGGTTTACAAAGGTTTACAGGACACGATGTCATGCAGTGTACACGTTAGACACGTCTTTACGTTCTAGCGTCAATTAGCAATCAATGCTGAACGTGTAGCCGAATTGAGTTGAAGATCGAGCATTATCGTAAATGCCTATATATATTGAAAATCGCAAGGCCTACACCGAGATACTACTTGTTACTTTGCAGGATTTTCTACACGATTGCCACTACTGTGCCATCGGCGCTTTGATTTCACATATATGACATCTCAATTTACAACCATCCTAACTATTCATTTGTTTTGATTTTAATAATCTAACTTTCATGTTCAGTATATATCTTCCTAATTTACTATGTTGCGTGACGTAGTAAATTGGTCTGTCGATCTTCTAATAGTTGTTTTTTGTCGTTTTCGATCTTCTTTCATTTTCATTTATTTATGCATTTTTTTCCCGCAAATATCGCTGAAAGTATTCGTCTATGATCGCACATACTTGATTCAAAGTTAACTTTGAGTATAATTGTCATCGCAAAATATAGACATGAAAGGTTTTAAACCACAGTTGATATGTATCAAGATAAATTACGCCGTCTAGTTGATTCGTTCTTTCATGAATATCGCGGTAAACACGATTTCGGTGTAATTTGCCTAACCGACAACATGTTTCATCACTGATGCGATTTGAACTTCAAGAAAACTTCAAGAAAACTTAAATGAAATGAAATCTTCTGGTTCTTTCAAACAAGGTGTGATCAGATTATCTGAACTGTATCATATACAAACACTTTCAGGCACCTTTGCAGCAAATATGTTTTGAAAACATTGTGGCAAAAGTAGAATTGTTTTCACTTTCATTCAATTATGTTATGATTGTTCTTTCAATTATAGAGAGTGTCCTCATGTTTGAATACCGGTAAATGCTTTGAAAGACATTTGTTGCAGAATTGTTGTATGTGGGAAAGGGTTAACAAAATACTGTCTTAAAGCGACTGAAATCCAGATGTATCGTTTTTTATCAATAAAGTGAACTTGAGTCGTTTTCAATTGTCCCGATGAAGGGGTTTCCTAGTTTAAAATACCGCGGAATACTTCAGACGGGCACCTTGCAAGGATCACGTGATCAGTGAAATAAACGTAAACACAAAATGGCGAATTCATCAGCGTCGAATATGGAAGAGGTAAGTGTTTTGGCTTAATTATCGTCATCGGCGGCTCCAATTATGGCTTTGATGTTTGTCCAACGGTCTGCCTGGTCCCCTATATTTATTTGCTTGGCCCTATGTCGTTTCTGTCTCTCGACGGCACCTCGCTTTCTAGCGCTTTCACTTTTTTTAGGAGGCATAATGGCGCCCGATTTGAAAATGTTTCATTTAATGCGCATGCGTCGTATTGGTCATGTGACGACTCTTCAAGTCACGTGATGAATGAGATAAAAGCATCGAAATATATTTAAAAACTTACCCTGTTAGTCAAAGGGTAGAATTTGCGTTGGAAAAAGTATCGAAAACAAGAAAATCTCACCGATTATACGAAAAAAAAACATAAATGGGTTTTTTCGTTATACGTGTGAAAGCTCGAGCCAAAGGCTCGAGCGAAGCACGTCTATAGGTTACACGTACGAACACATCATACGAGATCAAAACAACGAGAATTCAGTACAATCTTACTGTTTTTCACATATCAAATCTCAACCCCATAGCACTTTTTTTCGGCCATTTTGCTTCCGGTCTTACTGGACCGACAAATTATCGTAACCTATTCATTTCGTAACCGGTAAAACCCACAAACACGGTATTCGTATGTTTTGACAAATCAAAAAATACTTAGAACTAGAGAGAAAAATTAAATTAAATTCCTTCTCGATAAAGGAATGAAAATAAGGAATCTGATATGTGATAATTTGCGTGTAATTACACTCGTTTTCTATATTTAAAATAATATTTTCTCAACCGGAAGTAAATACATCCAAATATGACGTCATTGCAACGAAAAGTAACGTCATTGTAAGGCAAGTAATAAATAAATAACAAAAGGAAAACGACAGGAATGGTAGGAAAAGATAGTTTGACACGTCACAAATGGATTTCATTCACTGGAAGGACTTTATGAAGGCTAAGTCGACTATTCTTTTGTACCTGTCATCATTATTTCATGGATTTTATATCTTTGCAATATAGAGAAGCAATAAACACTTGAAAATGATTGTAAATATTTCAACGGAAGTTATCGTTCGTTACACTGGCCTCGGATATTATTTTAACTGAAAAGGAAGAACAATTCTGTTTCTGTATTGGCATAGCTTCATTTCAAGGTAAGCTATTTATTATATCAATAATTTGCTTAAAAATATAACTTCATTTCTAAAGTATTTGTTTAGTATCTGTTGGGAACGTACGTTCCACGATGCTTTCGTCACATCGCGTGACGTCACATGGTGTGTATCGTTTTTGTCTGTATCTGTCATTTGAAGCCGAAGCCGTCTTGTCAAATGTTGACTCCACTCAAGAAAATAGCTAAACTATCATATCTTCGACTGTCCAGTTGTATTGACTTTAAGACGTTTATCTATTTATTGCAGTAAATGTAGCAAACAAACAAAACTACAGTCAATTTCAAATTATTTGCCTTCAATTTACATTATTTTTTTACATTGTACAGTTTAACAGTTTATGTTTATGACCTAGTCTTTGTCAAATCATGAAAGTATGACCAGAATCAGTTCACCCTAGTTTTGGGTATACATAGTAAATGTCTTAAGCCATATATCCTCAAACCTTAAAGAGAGGAAAACACTTTCATGCCTTTTAATGAATCTATTGATTTAAAGAAATGATGTTATATTTGGACTATCAGTAAAACACATAACTTTTCTTTCAATAGGCTGAATTTCTAGTAGTTTCATCTTTTTTTTTATCCAAATGTCTTTATTGATCAAACTCAAATGAGTCCATTGTTTTAAAGGAATGATGTCATATGTGGGCTATCAATAAAACACATTACGTTTCTTTCACCAGGCTGAATTTCTAGTAGATTTATCTTTTTTTTTTATCCAAAATGTGTTTATTGATCAAACTCAAATGAGTCCATTGTTTTAAAGAAATGATGTCATATATATGTGGACTATCAGTAAAACACATTACTTGTCTTTCAACAGGCTGCAATCCTAGTAGATTCATCTTAATTTTAACTAAAATTTGTTTATTGATCAAACTCAAATGAGTCATGATTGTTTAAAAGAAATGATGTCATATGGGGGCTATCAGTAAAACACATTACTTTTCTTTCAACAGGCTGAATTTGTAGTAGTTTCATTTTTTTTTTTTTTATCCAAAATGTGTTTATTGATCAGATTGGACAAACTTGGTACTAAGAATTTAAACATTAGTTTCACTAGGTTATTTTAAATACTCTGCATGTATGTATTCAAACAACATTTAAAAAAGATTCAACATCTATTGACAGCACTATTTTCATACTTGGGAGCACAACAACCAATGATGTCATAGAACTCTTCAAATTGAAGAGCAATTGCAAAATAAAAGCCTTTTACGGTCACCGATTTAGGTCCGTCTATGAAACAGGACAATGTACACTAACTATATCAAACTCAAATGAGGTAAAAACAAACTGAGCATTAAAATATGTAGATAAAGAGGATCAGTCTCTTTTTAAATTCAACAAACACTCAAAATACTTTTTATTCAAATAAATTTGTAGAAACATTTTGGTTGAAAAATAAACAAAACTTAATCTGTTTTTCAACAGAAAAAGGCTATAAGGCAGTTCATAATTAATGTCAGTTATATTAGTCACCCAGTGACCTCACATAAGTGTTCTGTCCTCTGATATAACTGAAATATCACAGAAATGTATCTGTTTTCTATGTAATTTATTGTGAAATCCATTTTTCTGTGTGAAATTGTATAATCTATACAATAGAAATGGTAAAATTTAAATTGGTATACATTCATTGTAACAAAAAAAATCTTATACTTTATTGGTAATAAAATTACACATATTTTCATTAACTGCTGCTCAAAATAAAAACCTATACTGTAGTTTAATGCTAAAACACCTGGTCTAACAAGAGTTCTAAGATCAAATCTCAGCAGGTACATGTTTTGAAAGAAGCAACTAAACTTAACAATGTATACATGAAACAATTATGTTGTGGGGAGTTGTCTTACTTAAACACTTTTTACATTTTTATCCAGGCTTCTAGTGAAAATAGTTTACTCCCTGTACCCTTTTCAAAAGCTTTTATAATTGAGCAATAATAATTAAAAAAAGGAATGGTTATCAACATTGATAACTCTGAGAATCTGTACATGTTCAAGGTTTGATCCAGCTTTGATAACCGTTCTAATATCAAAGTTTTAACGAAATTTATACATCATAGTTTTATAATAGAGCAGTTTTAACATGATCACTAACAATGTTAAATTATTGCAAATTCTTCTGGAAAATCCATTTCTCTGTTTGTACTTTTTATAATTTCTTTATTTGCTATAAACATACTGTTTATTGTTTTATGCAATAAAATGTATATTGAATAAATTGATCAGATACATATTTCAGATACATGTATATATAATCAGTAACTGTTGTTGACACTAAGTCTGGTACTTTTAATATTAACACATAATCTGATGCTGTTTCATGTTTTACAAATTAAAAACCAGAAAAGGAGATAGGTGTTCAAAGTGAAAATGTTGTTGAATAGGAACATATTGTTCATTTTAGATATGTTCAATTTGGATCAATTACACCATTCCGACAATGTATTCGGATTAGTCACAGAAATCAAGTAATTTACATCAGACAAGGGGCTAAACTTTACCCTTTCCAACATACATCATTATAAATGGGACTTTTGAAAATAGTTGTCAAAAATTAGTTTTCTCAGTCTGTATGCATAGTGTTCTCATCTTAAATTGTCTCAAGATTATACATTCAGCCAGATCATGCAAAGTTAGCCATCTGCCTTGGAAGATTGTTGTGTGGAGTATTTTAGTATTCTAGAAAGCCAGGGGAAAATGTTAGGTGAACTGAAGTACCATTGAAAGTAATATTAAGCGCAAGTCATTCAATCAACCATGGTAAGAGTCAGTTTCCAATTATATGTATTACTAGTTTACAAATAACTGGCATTTGTAAAAATAAATCAGAACATTCTTCAATGCCTTCTAGTGTTGTTTTCCATCAACATTCTTGGAAATCGTACAGTCTGTTACAATCCTGACCTAATAAAAAATAAAACAGATATATATGTACAAATTAAACTTAAATGCATGCTAAGTTTCGTTTTTTTCAATATGTTTTTCAAATTCTGTTTTTGTAACTTTCTACAATTTGCCTATTAATTTGTTTCTTGTTGGGGGACAGACAGTGCTTAATTAATTTGTTCTTGCTTTCACACGACCTAGGCTTTGCCTATTAACATATTAGGTGTGAGATTTTTTTTTTTTTTTTTTTTTCCAATAACCCATGAAGATTTCTGAAATGAAACTGGCCAAATCCATGGGGGCCGCCATTTTGAGTATGTATAAAATGAGACGAGAAACACGGATTGAAATAAAAATTATTGTCGTCTTTTTAATATTGTTTTTAAATCGATATTTTGGGTATGTATAAAATGACACGGATTTTTTAAATTATTTTTGTCTTTTTAATCTTTTTTTTTTTAAATCGATATTTAAGATCATTACAGTGCTGTGTTTTGTGGGAATTAACATTTGTACGCAAAGTTAAAAATAAATGGCACTGTAAGAAATATGTTTTCCCGTTCGTCAAAAAAACGACAGCATTAGACTTCTACGCCCGAACCTAAATGTTGACTGTATCGTAGCCATGACGTCATTTCCGTAACACTTCATCTTGGCGTAACGTCAATGGAGCGACGTCGTTTCCCGCAAAAAAGTGGTATCAACATGAAATACCCCAAATTCCTATACATGAGCTATTTATCAAACATTGTGGCAAAAGGATAACTTTCTCATAAGGAGCAATTGTTCTTTTAGCGACAATCTTTCCCTAAATCGTCTGTTGCAAAGGCCTCAGAAACCGTCTCTAATAGGGAAAGGGTTTAGCAGAAATGTGACCCCTTACATCATTTGTTGAAAAAGGCAGTCGACAGGTGGCATCAGCAAAGGGCTGATCTTTTTGCTTCTTTACCATAATGCAGGTGATCGATTAAGGATCATCTTGGCCATCATGTTTTAACCTCGTTCATTATAAATGTATTCCTTGATTTTCTGAAAGTCTTTACTTTATTATTTTCTGTTCGTTATAATAGACGACAGCAATACGAATTCCAAATATCTTTTGATAATGCACAAAACATGACATTAACATTATTATTGTCTAGTCAATTACTTATAAATCCTTTTTTATGGCCAAGGTATGCTCTTTAATTTTTGTTTATAATTATCTTGCGTTTTTTCGTAAATAGGTAATACCTATAGATATATTAGGGGTATGTAATATGTCAGTTATCATATTTTAATGCCCCAAATACAAAAATAACACTTATTTTCTTAAAATTGAAAATTGATTTTTTTTTCGACAGTTGGGCATCTGGAGTTCAGTCGCTTTACATTTTTGTAATATAAAAGTATTCTAAAGTCATGATTTTACAGTTTGAGAAATAATTTAAATGTTCCTTTTTCTTATTTCTTCATGTGCAACGCAATATTGCGGCTTCTCTTTGATGTTTTGCTTCAAACATTCGTCTTGATTTGACGTGAATAGTTTCTATAAAACGTTTTGGTATAATCTCTATGAATATAAATATGGTTTTCTTTTAACATAAAGGGGTTCGTTGATAGATTGTATTAGATGGAGGTGGGTGTATAAGACGTTGGGTGTATTAGAAGGTGTGTGGATTAGAATGTGTGTGTATAAAAAGGTGGCGGTATTAGAAGGTGAGCGTATTAGAAGGCAGGCGTATTCGAAGGTGGGTGTATTATAAAGTGGGTGTTTAAGAAGTTGGGTATATTAGAAGGTGAGTGTAGTATAATGTAGGTGTATTAGAAGGTGGGTGTATTAGTATTAGAAGGATGGTGTATTAGAATGAAAGCGTATCGGATGATGGGTGTATTAGAAGTTGGGTGTACTAGAGTGGGGCTGTATTAGGTGATGTGTATATTAAAAGGTTGGTATATTAGAAGGTGGGTGTATTTGAAGGTGAGTGTATTAAAATGTAGATGTATTAGAATGTGTGTGTTTTAAAAGGTTGATGTATTAGAAGGTGGTGTATAAGAAGGTGGATGTATGTGAAATTGGGCGTATTAGAAGGTTAGTGTATTAAATGGTGGGTATATTCGAAGGTGAGCGTATTGGAAGGTGGTTGTATTAGAAGGTGGGTGTACTAGAAGGTGGATGTATTAGATCGTTGGTATATTAGAAGGTCGGTATATTAGAAGATGGGCGTATTAGAAGGTGGGTATATTAGACGGTGGGTGTTTGAGAAGATGGGTATGTTAGAAGGTGAGTGTATTAGAGTGTAGGTGTATTAGAAGGTGGGTATACTCGAAGGTGAGCGTATTCGAAGGTGGGTGTATTAGAAAGTGGGTGTACTAGAAGGTGGATGTATTAGATCGTTGGTATATTAGAAGTAGGAAGTATTAGAAGATGGTATATTAGAAGGTGAGTGTATTAGTGTGTAGATGTATTAGAAGGTGGGTGTATTAGAAGGTGAGCGTATTGAAAGGTGAGCGTATTGGAAGTTAGGTGTATTAGACGATGAGCATATTGGAAGGTAGGTGTATTAGAAGATGAGGGTATTAGACGTTGAGCGTATTGGAAGGTAGGTGTATTAGAAGATGAGCGTATTGGAAGGTAGGTGTATTAGAAGGTGAGCGTATTAGAAGTTGAGCGTATTGGAAGGTAGGTGTATTAGAAGATGAGCGTATTGGAAGGTAGGTGTATTAGAACATGAGCTTATTAGAAGTTGAGCGTATTGGAAGATAGGTGTATTAGAAGATGAGCGCATTGGAAGGTAGGTGTATTAGAAGGTAAGCGTATTAGAAGTTGAGCGTATTGGAAGGTAGGTGTATTTGAAGATGAGCGTATTGGAAGGTAGGTGTATTAGAAGGTGAGCGTATTAGAAAGTGAGCGTATTAAAAGTTGAGCGTATTGGAAGGTAGATGTATTAGAAGATGAGCGTATTAGAAGGTAGGTGTATTATAAGGTGAGCGTATTATAAATTGAGCGTATTGGAAGGTAGGTGTATTAGAAGATGAGCGTATTGGAAAGTAGGTGTATTAGAAGGTGAGTGTATTAGAAGTTGAGCGTATTGGAAGGTAGGTGTATTAGAAGATGAGCGTATTGGAAGATAGGTGTATTAGAAGGTGAGCGTATTGGAAGGTGAGCGTATTAGAAAAGTTGAGCGTATTAGAAGGTGAGTGTATCAGATGGTGGGTAAATTAGAAGGTGTGTTTATTAGAAGGTGGGTTTATTACATGTAGAAGGTGAGTGTATTACAATGTAGGTGTATACGAATGTAGGTGTATTAGAGGATGGGTGTATTAGAAGGTGAGTGTTTTAGAAGTTGAGTGTATTAGAAGGTGAATGTATTAGATGGTGAGCATATACGAAGGTGAGCGTATTGGTAGGTTGAGTGTTATAAGGTGAGCGTATTATAATGTGAGTATATTAGATGTTGAGTGTATTGGATGGTGGGTGTATTAGAAGATGGGCGTATAAGAAGGTGAGTATATTAGGTGGTGGGTATTTTAGAAGGTGGGTGTAAGAAAGGCGTCGATGTACCGACGGAGATGCATTAACAATTCCAACTTACATATTAGACGGCCTTGAGTCCAGATTATCTGTGAGACAGGCACATTATCTTCTCGTTGCTGACATAAGCACTAAATTAGCCCCGTGTGTCAAGACCCTTTCACACATGCAACACATTTGCAGCAGACGACATTGAAAATATCCAGGAACAAATATGACAAAAATCTCTATAAAGAAAAGTTTAATTATTGAACAGTTTTTAAGACATTGTGGCAAAAACAGAGAGCGGCAGGTTTCAAGTCTAATAGCTCTCCCGATACATAAATCAACAGTATGTCGCTTTATTTCACGCCCAGCACTTCCATTTACAATTTGAATTGCTCGACATTTTCGATTTTACGTGGTATGCAAATCGGCATCACGTGGACTTTTTCGTTTTAACCCTTTTTCTTGATGAATTCATTTATGCGATTTATGTAGCTCCGACATGCCACGCCCAATCACGTGACACGCCTTCAGTCGTAGTGATCTGGTTTCCTTCCTACCCATTTGACCTACAGACAGGATATGAGCCGTCCCGCGAGAAAACCAACATTGTGGACTCTGCGTAGAGTATCGACCCGGATCAGCCTAAGCATGCCGCACAGGCTTACCCGGACAGACACTTTTCGCTTCCTGTAGATTTTCTATTTCAGGAATCATTACTCTATACATCTGTCCCCCATAAGACGGAATGTGTCGGCCCGGATTAGCATGCGCGAACTGCGCAGGCTGATCTAGGTCGATACATTACGCAGAGACCATACTGTTGGTTTTCTCGCGGGACGGCTCATATCCTGTCTGCAGGTCAGATACTTATTGGTAGATCTTCCGGAAGTAAAATAATATTTCGGATTGTCCTGAATAAAGCTAGCTAATAGTGCCAAGGTATGAAGGTTCGGCGTAAATAATAGATTGTGGAATGATATACTGTATGACAAATTGAAGTCAAAAGTAGGGATACAAAATAACGGGAATTGCCACACATCCATGTGTTTCTGAATTATATGTCGTAAATAATAGGTTGTGGAATTATATACTGATGAACAAATGGTAGTCAAAAAATAGAGATACAAAATAACGGGAATTGCCACACATCCATGTGTTTCTGAATTATATGTCGTAAATAATAGGTTGTGGAATGATATACTGATGAACAAATGGTAGTCAAAAAATAGAGATACAAAATAACGGGATTCCACACATCCATGTGTTTCTGAATGATATGTCGTTAACAATATATTGTGAAATGATATACTGATAAACAATTGGTAGTCAAAAATAGGGATAAAAATAACGGAAGTTATCACACATCCATTTATTTCTGAATTATATGTCGTTCACAATATATTGTGAAATGGGAAAATGGTAGACAGAAATAGAGATACAAAATATCGGAATTTTCCACACATCAATTTGTTTCTGAATTATATGTCGTTAACAATAGATTGCGGATGATATACTGATGGGAAAATAGTAGACAAAAAAGGATACAAAATAACGGAAATAACCACATATCAATATGTTTCCGAATTATATGTCGTAACAAATATATTGTGGAATGATGTACTGGTGGGGAAATGGTAGACACAAATAGGAAGAGAAGACAACGGGAATTAAAACATATCCATGTGTTTAATTATATGTCGTAAATCATAGATTGTGGAACGATATACTAAGGAACAAATAGTAGACAAAAGAGAGATACAACAAAACGGGAATTACCGTACATCCATGTGTTTCGGGAGTGTATGTCGTAAATAATAGATAGTGGAATGAAATATTGATGAAATAAGTTAGACAAAAAAATGATAGTGGAATGAAATATTGATGAAATAAGTTAGACAAAAAAATGATACAAACAAACGGGAATTAGCACACATTCGTGTGTTTCTGAATTATAGGTTAACTGCTTTGATTAAATTGAACCGTTGGGTCTTGATGCCCAGCCAAGATCCATACATCTTGAAAGACTGGATCGAATCCCGGACACACGTTACTGCCGACTCATCTGCAGCAACCTGCAGTTGTAAACCAAAGTAGTCCGCTACAGATTTAGTGTATGTTGGGGAGGATTAAAAAGGAAACTTGGTCCTTGTTTTTGATTAATCGACTGTTCCTTTTAAAGTTTGTCTCTGAGTCCTACTTTTATTTCAGATGATTTTATCGACGTTTTATCGGCAAATTCTAGCTGGGCGTATTAAAATATGTCTATATTAGGAAGTGTATTTTAACAATGAGTTATGGCGATATCAAAGCTCACAAAAAGGATATATTGTCTATATGAACCGTTTACCTATATATTGGACTAGCAGTTTAGATACAACGGTTAACATTCCTGTATACATTAACATCTGGCTTTCGTAATTGCACATCATTCCTCTTTATTGAACACCATTTGTCGCACTAAAATAGATATATGAGCCGTCCCACGAGAAAAACCAACATTATGGCCTCTGCGTAATGTATCGACCCAGATCAGCCTGCGCAGTCCGCGCAGACTGATCCGGGCCGACACATTCCGTCTCAGGGGTATAGAAGTATAGAATAATGATTCCTGAAACAGAAAATCCAAAGGAGGCGAAATGTATCTATCCGGGTAAGCCTGCGCGGCATGCTTAGGCTGATCCGGGTCGATACTTTACGCAGAGTCCACACTGTTGGTTTTCTTGCGGGACGGCTAATATACAGACAAAAGCGTTGAAACAACTCGATTGGTAGAAGTATAACCCTTGAACAAAATGAAAATATTGTGGGGAAAGGACAAACAGCTCATCATAAGCCATTACTCCAATTGTCACAATAGTTTCGAGAGTCCTTTGATTTCCAGTCGTAACACCGTGTCTGTGTATTGGTCACATGTACTTTTGATTGATTGATTGGGGTTTAACGCCGTTTTTAACAATTTCTCAGTTATATCACGGCGGCCAGTTCACCTACTCATGCATTTCCTGGTTTTCTCACACCAGTTATCCACACAACAATCTTCCCAAGCAAGTGGCTGCTTTTCCAAATAGACTTAGCCCATTGGTGGAAGACGAATGACGCATGTCGCATTGACTTTTGTCAATCGTCGGAAAGAAAGTTGGCCGAGCCGGGATTCGAACTCACAACCCCTGGATTGACAGCCCGCGTCGCTACCGACTGAGCTACCGGGCCTCGGCAGGTCAATGTTCAGAAAGAGTAAACAAGTAACACTTTCACTCGATATGAATATCATTCTGTCGGAGAGAATGGGTTTATCAGGAAATAAACCACTGTTATTTGTCAATGATGCCCTATCAATCATACGACAATATAATAATATTATATTAGCCGTTCCACGAGAGAACCAACATTATGGACTCCAGAACAGCATGCGCAATCCACGCAGGCTTATCCGGGCCGACACATTCCGTCTCAGAGATACAGACGTATAGTGTTTTGATTCCTGAAACAGAAAATCCACAGGAGGCGACCTTCGTCTGTCCGGGTTAGCCAGCGCGGCATGCTTAGGCTGATCCGGGTCGATACATTACGCAGGGTCCATGATGTTGTTTTTTCTCGTGGAACGGCTAATATGATACATGTCAGTCGCCAAGCCAACGATTAGTAAACGTGTGCCTGACTGGAAAGCACAAAGGAAATCAGAAATAAACAAGATGCACTTAATGCTGTCTAGACTCCTTTCTGAAATCCGTAAGGAAACTACAACGTGGTAACAGAGTCTATCCATCAAGTATTGATATACCTTGGCGCTTAACCCTTTACCTCATGTAGACGCTTTCAGACGCCTCTACAGTAGACGGCTGTTTGAATACATGGCGAAAAAAGAAAAAAATTGTGAAAACATAGAATCACGTTTGGAAAATTCATCATTAAATTAAAGTACTATAATTGAATAGAGCTGATAGAACTCTGATTTTTCAACACTGTCCCCACAATGAATTCGACGTTCTGTGCTGCCAATGCGTCTAAATTTAGGATTGACCTAAGAAAGTTTGTCAGCAGGTAGATCCGTAAGTTGCAGTTTTAAGATGTTTGCCAATGCAAAGAATGCTGACGCTGTAACATTGTTGTAATCATCAATATAATCTAAATAATGCCAGTAGCAGACATGTTTGTAAAATAAATATTTACATTGACAAAACCTCCAGCAAATAACCTGTATAACGTAAAACAGATACATTAATCGTAAGAACAATGGCAGGCTGCACCTGTAATCAAAGAATATTAAAAAAAACTTGAAAAACAACTGCAACAGCACACACATCCGACACGTGAGCCCCGTGCCTGTTTCAGACGACTTTCGATGCATGTGCAGCAGATACGTGTACAGTTTAATAACAAAATACGAAAACAAAGAAGAAATTTCTCAGAGACGGTAATATTTCATTTTGTATTACATTCAAATATCTTACAAAACGTTGCCTCCAGCTTTCAGGTCTATCACATTTTCCTCTCATATTTCAAAGTGAAACGGTTGATTATTATCATAGCATGAAAAAAGTAAGAATTAGTTATCTCTGAATTGTTCTATAATAGATGACAAACTATGTTCATTCATATAAGAACCTTAAAGATGTGCTTGCTCCTCTAACAATAGACATGACCCTATATATGCATAAATATTAACACAGGGACTTGCTCCTCTAAAAATAGATAGTAAATATATATGCATAGATAGGGTCACATCTATTTTTAAAGGAGCAAGTCCCTGTGGTTTGTCTAACATATTCTTCTATCTCCCTACTGTAATGATTAAACCGTCCGCCCTAGGAGTGGATGGCTCGTGCTTTATACCCAATCGGTTGCTACCAAAGGCTTAATAATTAGTAGAAGTGGTTTTCCCTCCTGCCGCTCAGGTTTGCGGGTTGGTAATGAAACGAAAGGGTTAGTATCAGGATTAACTTACAACGGTACTTGTAATTTATCCAGGTAACGCTGTGATTAAACTGAAACACTGTTGAGGTTACAATACACCAACAAAAATATCCTTCTTTGTTTCCATGTGAATCGACCAGTTTCAGTCCTCAAGTGTCCCACTTTCTAAGCGTTTCTCATGTAGAACACCATATATCAATGAAAAGAGTTACCTCCTAGCTTTAAAACAATCCAAAGAAAATGTGGGGTCATGCATTATGCGAAAATGGTAACCGTCATTTTGGAACAAATCGGGCCCGGAACAAACCGGTGTTTAGCATTCTCTACTTAAACTTTCAAACAAGGTCAAAATACTAAAAGTGATCAAATCAATCCTTTCCAGTGCATCCTATACACATTCACAATCCATTTAAACTCAATGTCATATATTCAATACATTCTGGTGATGGTATACACTCATTTCTACGCAAATAAAGCTTTTTTAGGAACTATAGTACTGAAGATCAGCAATTCAGCGGATGTATTTAGCGTAATTTGACATTGAAAGCGACGTAAAATACCATTCAACCAAACAAAATCTACGAAATGAAATAAGCATTCTTCGTGTGTGCATCATATGAACATATTTGTTATGTTTTGCGGCAGAACTCGAAACATTTTGATACCATTAAAGTATCTTGCCTGATGCTCGCTTCTCTCTATCGTGTGTGTTTGTGTGGTATCAAACTACTGTCATTATTTATTATTCATTTCTTATTTGTCAGTGTGTTTTAGTCTGCACCCTAAGAGAACGTCTGTAGAACTTGTCAAGTCAAGTGTTGGGATAGACGGGTCATCTCCCCGTATGCTCAGTAAAGCATATCTATATATTAGATGGGTCACCGGTCCATACTCACTACTCTACCATTGTCTTGGCATACTAGAAGGAACAAGTTGTACCGAAGTTGAATATTGCATGCATCAACAAATTAAAAAAGCATATTAATCAAAATACCAGAGACAAACAGACGACCAAGACAATGCATAAATCCGCATCTAGCTAAAAGAGGTTAGCAAGCATTTGCTTAGACGACCTTGTGCAATCTTACGGTCACATCAGAGCCTTAAATGTCCGCGTACATTTTAAATGACATACATAGTTTACTACGGATGAACTATAAGTGTAGCCCTACTCTTGTTAATGCTATACTGATTTATATCAGCCCAAAAAAGACGTGCACTAGGACCGCTTTTAAACCGACGCGAATCGTAAATGAGAATGCGCATTGAACACGTGACCTTTGTCTAGTGCAATATCAGACCATGAATCGTAATTGAACAGTGCGCTACGAAAACCAACCTTAGGGTAACTACACAGATTACATAACAGCGGTGCTCTTAAAACTATAAGAACATGCCCACTAACTGGTGTTAACGAACGTAGTGCTTGCAATAGTAATAACACATCGGGCATGCGCTAGGACCTATTTCAGACTGATGCGGATAGTAAATGAGTATCGACGTAGTAAAATGTGCCTTACACAATATGAGTTTTGTAATCTTAATATCAGACCTTCCATCGCAAATGCACGGTGCTTTACGAAAACCAACCTTAGCGTAAGACACACATGTGCGTAATTATTACACGTATGTAAACAGACTTGTCTGCAAATCAATACCCATCCATGCCAATGTAAGAGATAGAAAACGTATTATATGTTTCTCTTCAAGCCTTTTATGACTAACTGACAAAAGTGCCGTGCCAGAGTAGACTAGACCGATGCACTAGCTGATCTTCACGTACACTGGTTCCAGATACATTGTACTTTATGGATGATATTCGCAGAGCGCTGCTCAATTGGTGTCCCGTTAACCTTCTAATGAACAGTGTAGATCCTGATTACTATGTGCGTATGCATAGCCTGATCTGTTCATAAACATTGGTCGCTAAAACAATGTACCTTATGGATGATATTCGCAGAGCACTGCTCAATTGGTTTCCCGTTAACCTGGTAACGAACAGTGTAGATCCTGATTACTATGTGCGTATGCATAGCCTGATCTGGTAATCAACATTGGTCGCTAAAACAATGTACCTAATGGATGATATTCGCAGAGCACTGCTCAATTGGTGTCCCGTTAACCTTCTAATGAACAGTGTAGATCCTGATAACTATGTGCGTATGCATAGCCTGATCTGGTAATCAACATTGGTCGCTAAAACAATGTACCTACTGGATGATATTCGCAGAGCACTGCTCAATTGGTTTCCCGTTAACCTGGTTTTGTTTGTTTGTTTGGAGTTTAACGCCGCTTTCAACAGCTTTGGTCATATCACGGCGGTCAGTGCACCTACCCATGTTTTCCTGGCTTTCCCACACCAGTACTTACACAACATTCTTTCGAAGCCACTGACTACTTTCTCACATAGATCAGAGGTGAGAGGCAATGGAAAACATCGCCCGAAAGAACGCGCCGCAACCGGGTATCGAACCCGTGACCTCCAGATCACGAGTCAGATACGCTACCAATTGAGCTACCCGGCCGGGCGTTAACCTGGTAATGAACAGTGTAGACCTGATTACTATGTGCGTATGCATAGCCTGATCTGGTAATCAACATTGGTCGCTAAAACAATGTACCTACTGGATGATATTCGCAGAGCACTGCTCAATTGGTTTCCCGTTAACCTGGTAACGTACAGTGTAGATCCTGATTACTATGTGCGTATGCATAGCCTGATCTGGTAATCAACATTGGTCGCTAAAACAATGTACCTAATGGATGATATTCGCAGAGCACTGCTCAATTGGTGTCCCTTTAACCTTCTAATGAACAGTGTAGATCCTGATTACTATGTGCGTATGTATCGCCTTATCTGGTAATCAACATTGGTCTCACATGTTGGAAGGCACATTTTCCTTTGTCGAGGTACGTTTAATGATAGTGATTTTCCTCTCAGTTCCCGATGGGTTTTAACCGTCGATAAAGATTGCATTAAAACAGCTGTTTTAAAATGTTATAATGTAAATTTGATGTTCCGTGCATTAGCTTGTAGCTCTGTAATGTTGTTTTTGTTATTGATTAAATGAGAATTAGAAGAGGACTTTTTTTTTATTTCAGTCAAAATTCTGGAAAGGCAGGCACTTTTGATAATTGAATGACTTGAAACTTTACGTTATCATCCTCTTATCCCCGAAATGCTTGCTTTTAACCCTTTCCCTCATACGACAATTCTGCAGCGCACGACTTTGAACATATTTTATCAAAAAACAGAAAATCTCTATAATTGAATGGATAACCTATGACTAAAAGTGGAAAACATTGTGGGAAAAGGAGAAATTGCTCGTTTTGAGCAATTTCTTCTTTTGTCACTATGTTTTCAACAAGCTTTCTGCTGCAGAGGCGTCAGAAATCGTCTATATGAGGTAAAGCAGTTTGACATATAAGCAGCAGACGACTTTTGTCACGATGTTTTCAACTTTATTCAATAACGAAGTTGTACTTTCTATGGAGTTTACGTAATGTTGCCTAGATGTGTTCAAAATAGTTTGCTCAAGGTTTGTTCTATGTAGGAAACGAATTAAACTAATATAAATATAGTTGTAATATAAAGCTAGAAGAATACGTTGCAAAAAAAAAAAGATAAATTACTCTCAAAGTGTGCATTTCTTGTTGATTTTAAAGGTCGTCTGCTGCATAGACACCATATCAATTTTGCAATTTCCTTCGAACATGTTAATTTGTTATTAAAAGCCTTCACATTTTCCCGATGCAGAAGTCTGTTGGCGCCATAGCAGCAGGCATTTTTGAAATCACTGTGGGAAAATAAAAAAACCTGCTGAATACTAGAAGATACATGTATATGAAAACATAAAAGTGCAGGTTTCCAGAAATTTGAAAAATGTCCATCAAATATTTGCAAAACAGTTTAACTCTTTCAGCGCCAAAGGTAAGATTGAGGTTTTAGCAAATAATGCTGATTCAGGTGAGTCAGCTCGTGACGAGCTGTCTCACCTGAAATCAGCATTGTTTGCCTTCTAGTTGTCAAAATAGTCCAAACTTTGATTACACTAGAAATGGAGACGCCCGATTTTGAACAAGGAAGAGTCTACTTTAAACCATTCGGCGCCGAAAGAGTTAATCTAGAAATATGATACAAAAACTGCACACTTGATAGACAATCCTGTATCTTGATGCGCTATGCACAGTTATCACTGCGGTATCTCTAAACCCATCCGACAGTTACATGTTAATGTAATGGTCTGTCGATGGATTCATTACATGTCCCGTAGCAATCACGTTATCCTAAACAGAATGCTTCAACACTCCCGATAAATTGTATTCGAATCGTGTTTTACGTTAACTTTTTTTCCAACATGCAGACGCATTTTGACGCAAATGTAATAGAAATCTTAAGAAAACATTGCGTTAAAAGTAGAAATTGCTCATAATGAGTACTTTTTTTTTACTTTTGTCACAATGATTTTCCAACCTACAGACGAATCATTTTGAAGCAAATGTAACAGAAAGTATTGAGACAAAAGTACAAATTGCATGTAATGAGCAATTTCTACTTTTATAACAATAATGTTAGTTCTACTTACATTTCTCTACATATGCTTGCCGAGTCATCTGCTGCAGATAAGGGGGAAATGGGTAACCAGTATGAGAATATGTTGGACCAGTTTATATCAACTGTATATCAGTGAGTTATTGAATGCTTCTTGTAAAATCGTATCAATTAACAGTGCATATATATATTTCTTGCAGCGCAAACTCATAAATGAAACCGTTCTTGGGAAAATGTGAACATTGACTTTTTTGAATAGTATATGTTCGCATCACATCAGTCTGTGTACATTTGGCCAGTTTTATCAATTGTGCTTCATTCTTCTTTCCTATTTTTTGAATCCATAAACGTAACCCTGTTACAATAAATGTCACGTACAACGAGATAAAGGTCAGAACCTCAACGAGAGACAACAGCAAAGCGTCGCATACTCAACAAACAGTGACTAAGGTCAATGGAAGTGGGACACCATGAGTAGTGCCGCGAACAAACCCTATGCCTGAGAGGATTCTTTTGAGTATCAGCAACATAGCTTTTTATTAGTTCTAACAGAGATATCGTGGAAGCAAGACCTGGTTTACTCTTCCTTATATAATCCTGTGACTGTTTAACCCTTTGACTGCTGGAGTTATGGCTCTGTCACCAGTATAGAATCTGAACAGCAGACGCATTCACACAATCTGACAAGGCTCTATACTCAACTCAATGTTAATCTTGATATTCCTAGAATTGTGTTTATGGATTCTTTCAAATACAAAGCTGGACAAGTTCATTAACTCTTTCAGCGCCGAATTGTTTAAAGTAGACTCTTCCATGTTTAAAATCGGGCCTCTTTATTTCCAATATAATAACAAAATTGCAATTCTTTGATTATAAAAATGAAAACAATGCTGATACAAAGTAAGACAGCCCGTTATGAGCTGGCTCTTCTGAATGTGTATTGTTTTCAACAGTCTCGATATTATCATTGGCGCTGAAAGAGTTAAGATTAGTATAAAAGTCACGTACAGTAGGATACGGAAGACACCATGACCTTGTTCGTCTAGTCAGAAAAAAGCCTTGAAACCCATTAACTCATTTACGATCGAGACGCGCCGACAATCTATCTCGGAATCAGGACGAAAGTGCTAAATTTCAATGAATTTATCCTTGGCTGCATACTAATCAAGTTTATATTATATTGCATTACATTACATCACATTCTGGGGCGTAGCTTGGCAATAATCAATATGTAGGCCATCTCGTGAGGAAATCAATATTGTGGACTCTGCGTAAAGTATCGACCCAGATCCGCCTAAGCATCCCACACAGCGTACCCGAATATACACTTTTAGCCTCCTGTGGATTTTTCTGTTTCAGGAATCACTACTCTGTTCATCCCCCCTCAGACGGAATGTGTCGGCTGGATCAGTCTGCGCGGACAGCGCAGGCTGATCTGGTCGATACATTACGCAGATGTGTATCGCCGCAGCTGCATTTTGGGGCATTTTTAGAACAAAAATGTGTAGGCACGTGCCTGCAGTGCCTAAAGCGAGCTACGCCCCTGACATTACATCTACACGGACGAGCTTTCATACCAAATACGTATGAGAACCACAATGGAAAATATTTCTGTAGACGAAGTGCAATTATTAGATTAAGTTAAAGTATGACAAAGGGAGAATTTGCTCTTGATGAACAAATTCTCCTTTTGAGACAATTATTTTAAATGTCGCTTGCTGCATGTGTATAAAAGGGGTCAATTCTTGACTGTCTTCATAGTGGAATCTTTATTTCGTTTATCTAGGAGTTTTATTCAGATATTGCGCTCCTCTTATCTGTTAACCCAGTCCAACATACAGACTCGCCTTCTGACGCCTCCGTCGTATAAAAACATTGTTGAAAAAGAGAAACTTCATCATATTGGACAATTTCTCATTTTGCAACAGTGTTTTCAAATATATTCAATAGTAAAATATTCATTCATATATATTCTTCCATATTTTGTTTATATTATTTCAAGGTTATCTGTTGTATAATTGTTGTATGTTGGAAAGGGCTAATTCTAGGCGCACGCGGTGCTAAATACATGTTTCATGACCCATTCCAGGACATCTATTCAGTATTGACTTTTTGGTTGAGTAACCGACAACGGACACCACTGATAGACATGTTGGTCCTGTTCGATGTTCCTGTAAGTACATGCGTACAGTTTCACCGTCTCATGGTCTAGTGGTAGAGCGTCCGCCTCGGTGCGGGAGGTCGCAGGTTCGATCCCACACCGAGTCATACCAAAGACTTTAAAAATAGTAGTAATGGCTGTTCTCCTTGTCGCGCATGGTTACAACAGACTGGCTGGTGTCAGGATAAATACACGAGTTGTACTGGTAACTTACCCAGGAAACGCCATGATATAACTAAAACACGCAGGCTGATCTGGGTCAATATATTACGCAGAGTCCATAATGTTGTTTTCTCGAAGAACGGCTCATATTACAGTGTAACGCCACATGTTTCCGTTTCATGTCCCTTAAGACATGGGTCACGATATGTGGCAATCTCGTTAAAACCAGACATAATTTCGCTCGCTCGTTTATGTATCTGCTTAGTGTTTACTGCCAAATACATATCGGCTCAGATCTCAGATTGACCTTTGCGTCGGCCAATTAAAATGTCGCTTTCAAAATCGTTTGGTATAAAACAGGTACAGTAAGACATCCCATATAAATGAACGAAATATAGTGATTGTCGATTTGTTCTATTGTATAGAATCAAGCGTTCGTTAACACATCGTGTGATTTCATTAGACGAAAAACGTACACGTACTAATAAGTATTTAAGTCAATCGGACGTTCAATTCGAGACGACCAGTTATGCGGTGTCGTCAGATGAAATAAACGTACATCGAAGTGTTTTGGTCTGATTCTAATGAGATTACACATCGAAAGCTTGGCGTGAAACGGTAGTAACTAAAATTGCCAAGGTTAATCACCTCGCCATAAAGTCTTTATAAGCGTTAAATCGTTTTTCTTAGTAAACAATGGACATTTAGGTGTCATTGCTCATTCTGAGCAATGGCACCTAAATTTGCATTGTTTACAAAAGGGTCGAAATTGCCCCTAAACCTGGGTTTTCAAAATAGGTTCTAAGTTACAACTGTTTCACGCCAAGCCCTCGATATGTCGAGTCTTGTATATTCGTCTTCTGCAGATCTGTTGTATGTGGTATAGGGTTTAATGCGCGGTTTAAGTTCGAGATTAAGTGATCATGAAGCCTAACAGTGGGAAGACAAAAGAGCATGTGGGTAGTGAAGGTATTAAAACTTTATTGGAATCGGAAATTGTCTTAAATCGATCAGGTTGTCTCTTTTGGTCCCAGATAAGAAACTAGTTTAAAACCTATTTTATTGTCTTTATTTGAACAAAGAAAGGACATATAAAAAACAGTACTAGATTAAGATTGAGTAGAAATCTTGCAGCTTGTTTGAAACTCTACTACTACTACTACTACTACTACTACTACTACTACAACTTCTACTACTACTACATTGTACTACTACTTCTACTACTACTACTACAACTACAACTACAACTACAACTACAACTACTACTACTACTATTACTACTACTACTATTACTACTACTACTACTACTACTACTTCTTCTACTACTACTACTACTACTACTACTACTACTACTACTAATACTACTACTACTGATACTACTACTACTACTTTTTCAACTTCTACTACTACTACATTGTACTACTACTTCTACTACTACTACTACAGCTACAACTACAACTACAACTACTACTACTACTACTACTACTACTACTACTTCTACTACTACTACTACTACTACTACTACTACTACTACTACTACTACTACTACTACAGCTACAACTACAACTACAACTACTACTACTACTACTACTACTACTACTTCTACTACTACTACTACTACTACTACTACTACTACTACTACTACTTCTACTACTATTATTACTACTACTACTTCAAAGTCATCCGCTGCATACTTTTTTGTTTGTGGGAAAGGGTAAGAATAAAATAATAATGTTCCTGTATTTGTGCAGTTCAATTTATAGACATGCAGTATTACCATACGTTAAACATTTTTTTAATTACGCTTTGTAAATATTTCATAGGCAATTATACTCATTTTCCAAAACTGTCTATAGACGAAGAATTCGAAAAAATGGCTAAGATATTGAAGATTTATGGTCAACGTGAGACACGATTGTGCGTGCGCCTAACCTTTGACGTGCAATCATACGAATTGGGTTTAACCACAGGGACTTGATATTACCCTATATATGCATAGATATTAACAACTTGTTAATATCTATGCATATATAGTAGGGTAATATCTATTTTTAGAGGAGCAAGTCCCTGTGGTTAAACGCCATATTTCAGTCAGTTTACGGAGGTCTAAGTAGCCTTGTATTTCCTGGCATTCTCACACCGTTACTCAACACAACAGTCATTCCAAGCAAAAAAAATAAACATATAAGAAAAGAGGAGGAATACGTCGTTAATACCGGAGACGCTTAAACCCCCATTTTGCTTGACGCGACACCTTAGTTCTGTAAGCTCGAAATAATCGGATAAAACATCAGGTATCGAAACCGTTCGTGAATTGTTAAAAATGGTAAGTACATGGTGATAAACAATTTAAGCCGAATAACCTCGAAGAAAATAAATCCGGATCCAAGGACGCGTATTTTCAGTGATATGCTCTGTTAATAGTGAATATGTAACGAACCCTGAAGGGGTCCACTCGTCTTATATATCTAACCCTAAACTCCTTCACTTCGAAACGGTGATGTGATTTGCATATCCAATGCAACGTATACCGAACGTTTTCGTTACAATACTTCCCACTCCGAGATGTGATTTGCATATTCAATGCAACGTATACCGAACGTTTTCGTTACACATATGACACTTCCATGAAAACACCAACATTGTGGACATTGCGTTAAATATCGATTCTTTTCGCCTCCTGTGGATTTTCTGTTTCAGGAATCATGATTATATACCGCTATTCCCTTGTGGCGGAATGTGTCGGCCATGATTAGCCTGCACGGACTGCAAATGCTGCTCTGTGTCGATACATTACGCAGAGTCCATAATGTTGGTTTTCTCATGGAACGGCACATATTATGTAAGTAAAGATACCTTGTGGGTAATATTTGCAAACTTTATACAAACGCGAAATTCGCAAGCGTTTACGATATCGCATCACACTTTAGCACATACATGTGTTTTTGTTTTGTATTTGTTTATACGGCGGTTAACGACCCTTTCAACAATGTGTCAGTAATATCACGTCGTTTCATGATGAAGAAGAAGAAGAATATTTTATAAGACTTAAACTTTCAATACAATACTTCAAGCAAATGTGTACAAACAAAACAATCCAGGTCAGTAACACCTATATGTACACATAAATACACATATATGTACACATATATGTACACATACATACACATATGTAAACATATACATATATAAACATACATGCCCACATACACATACATACACTTACACACACAAACACACACACACAACTGATGTAAAGAGGGTACCACCCCAACTCCCCATACACCCCAGTATTGGAGGTGGATGTTTTTACCTTCAACAAGGCTTTGCAAAATTTCAGGTGAATCCTTTCAACGCATTTTGGATTTACCAAACCCCCATATCTCACATGCATAATTCAATGTAGAGCCAACAAATGCATCAAACAGTTGGAAAAATACTGAGGGTTTAAAATTAAATCGTTTGGTATAATATAAAAGAAAGTTTAATGCTTCATAAACCTTTTCCAACAGTGTTTCTTGATTCATAAAAAATGTACCAGAATAGTTAAAGACTGTTCCTAATTAATTGAAATTACTCACAACATCTAAAGCATTTGTTTTATATAACCATTTTTCATTGGTACGCTACCTGCAGTACTGGTCCATATAGCCTTACACCAGCGAGTCATTCGTGATGACAAGACAATGATCCTTAGCAACAAGAAGACAAAGCATGTCGAGGGCTTGGCGTGTAACGGTTGTAACTAAAATTGATATTTTTTTTACCAAGGTTGATAACCTCACGATAAAGTCTTTATAAGCGTTAAATCATTTTTTTTGGGGGTAAACAATGGACATTTAGGTGCCATTGCTCGTTGTGAGCAATGGCACCTAAACTTGCATTGTTTACAAAGGGGTCAAAATTGTCCCTAAACCAGGGATCTCAAAATAGGTTTTTAGTTACAACCGTTTCACGACAAGCCCCCGATATTTTGTTGAAGTCTCTCTTGGCATATAAAATATAGGTTGTTGGATGTGTAATTAAACATTTTAATTACCAGTTAGCAGCGATCATTATATTGGAAATGCTGTAATCAAACCCCCGATTGCAGTTTATTGTATAAGATCTTAAGACAAACTCTTTCTCATATACAACACATGTGCAGCAAATTAATTTGAAAATATCTCAGCAAAAAATAGAAATTCTCTTTAAATAAACTTTTAAATATCAAACAGAGTTGAAAACACTGTTACGAAGGGAAAATTGCTCAATACATGTATGTGTATGTTCTCATTTATCCTATTTATAACCCTCTAACGTGTGTATAAATTACAAACTTAAATAGCTAGTCATGGTTTACGTTACTGTAAATTACCGTATATCAGTGAACGTCAATATCAGGCTTTAAATACGAGTAATATGATCTGTGATTTGAATAATCGATTCTTACTATAAAAGCTTATATGTAGAGTACCAGTCCTGTCTTGTATTAAACGTACGTATATAAACCATTTACACATATAACAAACTTTGAATAATATAGATTATTTTGTGAGTAACGCCGCTTTAAACAATTGTTGAGTAAGATCAAGGCGTTCCATTGGTAAGTTACCAATCTCGGTCATCACTATTTCGATTATTTGAAAAAATTCAACGGGACAAGCGGCATTCGAAGTAGACCAATGGGCTGTAAAAGAAAATCAGCCAGTTGATTCGCTAGGCTGTTATGTGGAGTTCTGGTTTGATCAAGTCAGACGACAGTGACATACATGTAGCTGCAAACAAAACATGTTGTAAACGACGTCATTAAATCCAAAATTATGTTTCCGTACGGTAAATACAATGACTCATGTTTGTCCACGTCTCGCCAGAAAACCAGCAAGTAATTAGCTCTCAGTGTTATTGTATTGTGTATATTGACATTATTCTCGTTTATTTAATTTGAGCATCGCATGCCATTGTGGCGACCGGCCACGGCCAATTACGCTGTTAAACTTGATCGGTTTATCAATACACTTTTATTCCATCACATTTCTAAAATCAATACATGATTATCTTTAAACACTCACTATAAACCGGGGCCAGTTATCGTTCAATAAACAAATAACATACTTCGGGGGGTAAATCGTTACCAATTAAATGATATACGAAAGCAGACTTCGGTAATCAATCGAGGACGAATTCGGCTAATTACAAAATTCAACGACGAATATGATAATCCGTCATCTTCAGAAAAATAAGAAGACTAGATAAGGATGAGTTTTTTCCTATCAATATTTCTATTATGACTCCACTTCAACCTTTGTTGAGGGTACTCAAAATAATCGTCTCGCGAAGACGATTCGTCTGTGTACCCTCAAAATAGGGTTTGAGTATCATGTAAGAATTTTGGAAAGTGAAATACACTTCTTATATTATGCTCTGACTAAATCAGCCAAGACAATGGCTTCTTGGAGGTCCAGGGTGTTTTAAAATGATTAAATCTCATTTTAAGCAGACCAACATATCTCGATGTACGTATATTGGTTCTGACTACAACGCATAAAGGGTCATCTCGAATTGACCTAATACGCTTAAATATTCATGAGCGGGTGTTCTGTTTTAATGTCCAATGAAATGGCACGATACGACAAACGCCCTCGCTATTTACAATCGGAGCCCTCGATAATCACCGCTTCTCTGTATCGTTTATTTATATGGATATATTGCCTGTTTAATACTCAAGGATTTGGTAAGCGACACTTTGATATTGATTGACTCAAAGGTCAATCTGAGACGACACGTTTGGGGCGGTCATCAGATCTGTATACGAGCGAGCGAAAATAAATAGTAAATAAATAGTGACAGCTTGGTTGAGTTCAATACACACTTCACTGAAACGTTTATCAAAAAAAACACGATTTCGTTTCGACGAAAAGATTCCCGTTTTTACGGAAAATGGTTATCGGAATATTCCGTCTTTTTTCTCGACATATTGTTTCATTGTCTATCGAACGCTGCTATATGGAAAACTTGTCATTTGCATTTATGACCTTTCAAAACCATGTAGTAAAACCTCTTTCAGCGCCGATTGTCCTCAAGTAGACTCTTCCATGTTCAAAATCGGGGAAAGAGTTTTTGAATATTTTTCATAACTTATTAGAGGGCAAACAATGCTGATTTCAGGTGAAACAGCTCTTTATGAGCCGACTCATTTGAATATGTGAAAAACTGAAAGAATCAAAAGTCAAACGTGTGTAGGTGATCACCTCTAGTCAGCAGTAATTTTGTATTACATGAAGCCTTTGTTCGACAAAACCACCATAGTTCCAACTGATCAATGGATCAAAATATCCGATTGATTTGATTAGCTTTAACAGGGTATATGATCGATAGGCCATTTCTATACAATATACTGTTTATTTCTTCTCTTGGAATAAAATCGAAAAAATAAAACGGACTTTTTAACGGCACGGCCCAAAAATAATATCGTATAATATAAACCAGTAAATGGTTGCAAACTGTTCAATATGATCGAAAAGCTATTATGATTGGATTGTTTCAATCAGAGCGCTTAACCCTTTCCCTCATACAGACGCTTTCCAAAACCTCTGCAGCAGACGGCTTTTTGAACAAATAGTGACAGAAAGAAATTGCTCAAGACGAGCAATTTCTCCTTTTGTCACAATGCTTTCCACTTTCAGTCATAGGTTATCCATTCAATTATAGAGATTTTCTATTTTTTGACAAAATATGTTTAAAGTCGTCTCCTGCAGAATTGCTTTATGAGGGAAAGGGTTAATTCTAATCCGCTGTTACAGATTTAGAATGTCGTTAACTTCACGCTCATATTCAAATCACGGTGGTCCACATTGAATGATGTTCTTAACCCTTTCCCACATACAACAATTCTGCAGCAGACGACTTTGAACATATTTTGTCAAAAACTAGATTGTTTTTATAATTGAATAGAGAACCTTTGACTTACAGTGCTCGTTTTTTTGCAATTTCTTCTTTTGTCACTATGTTTTGAAAAAGGCGTCTGCTGCAGAGGCGTCAGAAAGCGTCTATATGAGGGAAAGGGTTAACTATAGGGAGCCAATTGAATGTTAACCAAAGTATATTGTGTTGTAAATTTGAGTTGTATATTAACAAATCTTAGATTTAAAATTCAAGATACTTTAATCCATTACGTAAACTTCACGAATGTTCTTGTTAAATGTATTTATACGTCAAGACAGCAGGCGAACAATGTTATTTAAACAGCAACAAGTATATGTTTTTATGATTGATTGATTGATTGATTGATTGATTGGGGTTTAACGCCGTTTTTAACAATTTCTCAGTTATGTTATATCACGGCGGCCAGTTCACCTACTCATGCATTTCCTGGTTTTCTCACACCAGTACTCCACACACAACAATCTTCCCAAGCAACTGGCTGCTTTTCCACATAGACTTAGCCCATTGGTGGAAGACGAATAACGCATGTCGCATTGACTTTTGTCAATCGTCGGAAAGAAATTTGGCCGAGCCGGGATTCGAACTCACAACCCTTGATGTTTTTATGAGCATGAACAGCTGCGTACCTGTAAGAAACAGACACCAGTGTTCAGCAGCACGATGTTGCATCTCCATTACCTTGGTTTACTTTTGTGTCGATATCAACTTTAGGCTACTGCCTCGTGGATCCGTCTCTAAAATTCTGAAGTTCCCCGGGGGTTGTTTGACTGTTCCACACAAATTGAATCAAACTGGAGTCGATTTGTTTACTTCTTGAACCTCACTGTTTATTGAAATAATTATCATATATTTATTTTTAAATCTGACCTTAAAATTGTAGGTAAGTCCTTTAAACCAAATCCCACATACAACACATTCTGCTGTAGACGACTTAAATGAAACTATACTCATTCGATATATTTTAAAAACATCGCGGAAAAAGGAGAAATTGCTTTAACAAAAGTCGTCTGCTGTAAAATGCTTCACTATACGTCTGCAAGTGGGAATTGGTTAAGTGTTAACCAATTTAGTAACAAGTCCGTTTATCATGGCGTCAGCAACGAAGGTTGTTTTCTCGGATTGTCCTAATGACTTCGGACACATCGGATTTTATGTATTTATTCTGGATTTGTCTTGATTAGAGTCAGGTCTTGATCTGGAAACAATCAGATACGCCAATCATAGACGTTGTTATGTGGTTGTTAGTAGAAAAACCTGAACAAATGATAGTTTCGTATACGTCGTACTATAGTACATTAGAACGTCTGGCATGAACCAACAATTGCGACTAAAATGGTCACCGCCCCTTCTATAACGCTATCAAACGTCTGGCATGAACCAACAATGGCGACTAAAATGGTCACCGCCCCTTCTATAACGCTATCGAACGTCTGGCATGAACCAACAATTGCGACTAAAATGGTCACCGCCCCTTCTATAACGCTATCGAACGTCTGGCATGAACCAACGACTGCGACTAAAATGGTCACCGCCCTTTCTATAACGCTATCGAACGTCTTGCATGAACCAACAATTGCGACTAAAATGGTCACCGCCCCTTCTATAACGCTATCGAACGTCTGGCATGAACCAACGATTGCGACTAAAATGGTCACCGCCCCTTCTATAACGCTATCGAACGTCTGGCATGAACCAACGATTGCGACTAAAATGGTCACCGCTCCTTCTATAACGCTATCGAACGTCTGGAATGAACCAGCAATTGCGACTAAAATGGTCACCGCCCCTTCTATAACGCTATCGCATATATAGTAAATTAGTAAATATGAGCCGTTCCACGAGAAAACCAACATTATTGACTCTGCGTAAAGTATCGACCCAGATCAGCATAAGCATGCCGCACAGGCTAACCCTGACAGACACTTTTCGCCTCCTGTAGATTTTCTGTTTTAGGAATCATTACTCTATACATCTTTCCCCATGATTCGGAATGTGTCCGCCCGGATTAGCCTGTGCGGACTGCGCAGGCTGATCTGGGTCGATACATTACGCAGATGCAATAATGTTGGTTTTCTCGTGGAATGGCTCATATATATCTGATTTTCGTAAACTCTACAACTTAATGTTTGGAATCTATATAATATAAATAATGAATCAACCTACATTCATATTTTGAAAAATGTACCGTTTCTATATAGTACCATTGCTAAAGGACGTCGCCATTTGTTTGTATTGTAGGGGTAAAAACTAATTGATTAAAAACACCTGTAAAAAAATAACTTTTGAGTCCAGGGCAATTGTACATTGCAGTATATGTTCAATGTTTGATCAGACTGCACCGACATAACGAAATCGCCATTTCCCCGAATATCGATCTGGCTTGATATTCAAATCGAGATTCATATCGCTATTCGTCCTGCTAAACAACGATGGTTAGGGCTTACGTATATTTCAATGCGTTACCAGTGGCGTAGCTTGGCAATAATCAATGTGTAGGCCGTCTCGTGAGAAAATCAACACCGTGGACTCTGCGTGAAGTATCGACCCGGATCAGCCTAAGCATGCCACACAGGCCTACCCGGATAGACACTTTTCGCCTCCTGTGGATTTTCTGTTTCATGAATCACTACTCTATCTATCCCCCCTTAGACGGAATGTGTCGGCCGAATCAGTCTGCGCGGACAGCGCAGGCTGATCTGGTCGATACATAACGCAGATGTGTATCGCCGCAGCTGCATTTTGGGGCATTTTTAGAAAAAATGTGTAGACACGTGCCTAAAGGGAGCTACGCCCCTGGTTACGGAGTATACGAATCTGGTGTTGGCTTCATATTTGTTGTAGATCGACATTCAACTCGATATTGAATATTATATATCGATTGCCGAATAGAAGCATTCGTTTGTAATAAGCTCTCAACTATAACTCGGTATAGAATTCCGGTCTCAAGTTCAACGCTAGGCTGAATATTTCAAAACATACTATAGCACTTGGCCAAATTTATAAAAAATATAAAACTTACTAATGTCAAAAAATGTTAAAGAATTGTTGAATTTAAGTAGGACTAGGTATATATATTTTGCTTCTTTAGAGCGAAAACTAAGAACGGAAGGATAAGGTGTTGTATTGTATTTTATACTTTGTTTTATTTTAGGCTTCTCGTCTTATATAATGCCTTTTTTTTGTCTTTCCATCACATTTATGTAATTGTAAGAAGTAAATTGTACTTATTATTTAATAAATGAATTGAATTGAATTGATATAAATTGTATATCTTATACAAATATCGATATGCATGTATAGATCCGTAATGAGCCCACACCTGCCGCGTCAGATAGACAGGAGAAAAAAACTGATAACATATTGTATCTTACCTCTAAATCTACGATCTCTTTTGTGTGTTTATTTCTAATGATTATAAGTTGTGGCTCCCGTATCTTCTTCAATTGTAATCCAACTACGTTCTGTCGCCGATCGCACGAGTTACCAAACTTTTTCAGCGCGGCGTGATTTATCCCTCGATAGTCAACGTCGCTATGTTTACCCGCGGAGTTATGATTTACTACTTGGTGCATTTTGTTAAAGAGTGTTTCAACATAGGATAATAGACGTTTTTATCACCAAACACAGGCTTATCAACGAACAATTTACCAGACAATGTTGATTATTTGCACTAAAACATTGGGAAATCCTTGATATAAACCGCAGCCATAATCGTATGATGAACTTGGTAAAACTTCCAGCTCACAGAGAGAGGTAAATTACACTCGTTATACCTCACCGTTTCAGGTAAATTCTGTGATTTATCAAACAACTATTCCTATATGACTATATGATTTGCACTAAAAAAATATGTGGGAAATCCTTAAAGCACAGAACGACCTAACATGTCTCATTTCAAAAGTGCTATCATATCGAGAGAATCTAAATGCATGTACACGCTTAGGATTCCTTACACAAGTTTGAAATCGTAATTATTTGTCACTACATGTACTGTTGGTCAAAAACCATATCTCGTTATTGATCAAGCAGAAGTCTTATCTGTTGCAAAGAGTTCATCTGTTAGCACAGAGAACGCTTTAAGAGTGTTATAGTTTCCGGACAGGCTTCTGCTTAGTTGACAAAAAACCTTCACAACTATTTCACTCTATACAATTTCGCCAATTTGCAGACAAATCAAGGTTGAATTGCAGCGAACGAATATTGAAAATATTGTTCTGACGAGCCCCTTGCTAAAAAAAGAACACTTATTAAATACAGTAGAAAACATTGTTGCAAACGGGGAAATTACTCACTCTGAGTAATTTCTCATTTTGCCACAATATTTTTAAAATTTGTTTGCAATAGAGGCGTCTGAAAGCGTCTATATGTCTGAAAGGGTTTAAATAACCGATCAAACTGGCCAGGTTAATGCACTTTACATGGTTCGCTGCGTTATTTCATACAAGTACTAAAATATTAACCCGCACGATCGTCACCTATTTTACACGTTATAATTGCTCGTTCAGTCACTTTTACTGAGGCATAACCACCATGAAATAACACACAAATCATTTCCTGGTACATATGTTGTTCGTGTCTATGCATCAGACGAATCTTCAAAACAGTGTGAAAAGGGTAGAAATTGCTAAAATACGAAATATTGCTTCTTTTCCCTCAATGATAACAACTTTATTCCTGTAATTCCAATATTTCCTGATATAACATTGCTGAATTTCAAAGAAACTTTCAGAGCGGATGATCTCTAAAATCACGCAGTTTACACGTAAATCCTTTCCGAATCTAGTCGATTTCGACCTAACTGAAGAAGGCGACTATTCAAAACACTGTGCAAAGACTGAGAGAAATTAATTTCCAAGAAACACCATATCATGTAAACGGATGAATAACAACAGAACGGAATGAAATCAAAACAGCATGAGATCACTTGTATACGCTGTATTACGTTGTGTACTTCATTCAATACAAAGAGAATCCTCCATGCAGTACAGCGAACACTCGATATAATACCATCACAGCGCGATGTGACAACTGTCGTCGTCCTGCAGAACGCTCTGTTGGATATGTTTTATCCGATAACTCGGGTTAAAACAGTTAGCCTTGAGAGTCCCATTAGCTTATCAGACAGTCTGCGACACGTTTTGTTTTTATTGGGGTTTTACGCCGCTTTCAACATTATTTCGGTTATATCACGGCGACAGTTCACTTATTCATGATCCCTGGGTAAACAAGCCAGTACTAGGCTAGAAAATGTGCCTTGCCTAAGACGACTCAACCATGACGGTCGTACCGCGACTGTGGATCGAACCCGGGACACCCGGTTTCAAATCCCCGACGCTAACCACTCGACCACGGCGGATTCACTGCGACACGAAGTGGTTAGAGCGTCCGCATTGGGAGCGGGGAAATCCGGGTTCGATTCCCGGTCGAGTCAAATAAAACTTGCAGCAATGGCTTTCCGTCCTTGGTGCACAATTTTGCAGGGATAGCATTACGACTGACGCATCGGTGTCAGGATACGAGACGTCACGCGAGAAAACCAATAGTATGGCCTTTGCGTAATGTATCGACACAGATCAGCCTGCGCAGTCCGCTCCGCAGGCTAATCCGGGTCGACACATTCCCGTCTCAGATGGATAGAGGTATAGAGTAATGATTCCTGAAATAGAAAATCCACAGGAGGCGAAAAGTGTATATGCGGGTAAGCCTGCGCGGCATGCTTAGGCTGATGCGAGTCGATACGGATTTACGCAGAGACCACAGTGTTGGTTTTCTCGCGGGACCGCACATATGTGTTTTCAGACATCTGCGTAATGTATCGACCAGATCAGCCTGCGCTGTCCGCGCAGACTGATCCGGCCGACACATTCCGTCTTAGGGGGGATAGATGTATAGAGTAGTTATTCCTGGAATAGAAAAACCACAGGAGGCGAAAAGTGTCTATCCGGGTAAGCCTGCGCGGCATGCTTAGGCTGATGCGGGACGATACGGATTTACGCAGAGACCACAGTGTTGGTTTTCTCGCGGGACGGCTCATATCAATATATCTGCGTAATGTATCGACCAGATCAGCCTGCGCTGTCCGCGCAGACTGATCCGGCCGACACATTCCGTCTTAGGGGGGATAGATGTATACAGTAGTTATTCCTGAAACAGAAAATCCACAGGATACGAACACTGTCGGTCCAGGTAAGCCTGCGCGGCATGCTTAGGCTGATCCGGGTCGATACTTTACGCAGAGACCACAATGTTGGTTTTCTCGCGGGACGGCTCATATTATATCGGTAGAACTGAAAAGTTAACAATGAAACGACGTGATATAAATGAAATTGCGTTGAATGCGATGTAAAACACCATTCAAATATAACCCTTTAGTGCATCGAAACACAACTATAGACATAGAGAATGGGTGTTCTTGCCATCTTGTTTTCCGACTGCAATCGAAGATTCTTGAGGGTTTGAGGATAAAATGTTTATTCTGTCTGCGCGTTTATCTGTGGTAAATACACAATGGCTATGACCTTCACCCGTATTATTACAGTGCATTCTAAAAGGGCATTTCTGGATCTTGTGACAAGAACTGTAAAGCTTTACTAATATGTTCGATGTTGTTACATTTATCGTTAAACCAATCTTTGCTACTGCCCGGGGACATTTGTCTCTTACACAGGACGAATTCGATCACAAACCATAGCGACTTTAGTTTGATCAGACTACGGTCCGACTCACTATGGTTAAAGTAAATGACGCCACTTTATCGAGAACGGTCCAACTCACTATGGTTAAAGTAAATGACGCCACTTTATCGACTACGGTCCGACTCACTATGGTTAAAGTAAATGACGCCACTTTATCGACTACGGTCCGACGACTCACTATGGTTAAAGTAAATGACGCCACTTTATCGACTACGGTCCGACTCACTATGGTTAAAGTAAATGACGCCACTTTATCGACTACGGTCCGACTCACTATGGTTAAAGTCAATGACGCCACTTTATCGACTACGGTCCGACTCACTATGGTTAAAGTCAATGACGCCACTTTATCGACTACGGTCCGACGACTCACTATGGTTAAAGTCAATGACGCCACTTTATCGACTACGGTCCGACTCACTATGGTTAAATTCAATGACGCCACTTTATCGACTACGGTCCGACGACTCACTATGGTTAAAGTCAATGACGCCACTTTATCGACTACGGTCCGACGACTCACTATGGTTAAAGTCAATGACGCCACTTTATCGACTACGGTCCGACTCACTATGGTTAAAGTAAATGACGCCACTGTATCGACTACTGTCCGACCCGGGGGTTTACTCTGGTCGTTGTTGTTTCTCTGGAAACAAGATTGCCGTCTCAGGTAAAACCAGAAAATGTTGAAATATGTCAATCTACTTTAAGGCGATTTAAAACACCACAGCCATGTAATTTGTCACGTTAAGGGTGATCTGTCTGCTGTTAAGCAGCAGGCTTACAATCTCGCAAATCCAATGTCAATACCATTATTGAATATCCCCACTAGTAACGAAAAATTCCCCTCAGTCGTTGCCATGACAGTTAACCATTGTTCGACAAATGCCCTTTCGATCAGGTCCGGATTCCGGTACTAGACTAGGGTTGATAATCGAACTGGCCCAAACATATGATCAGTGCCCATGTAAAACCGACTTAACGTAATAATTACACATTTATATGAGCGGTGCTCCCGGAAGTCTTACCTAAATGCAATATTACACATGTTTGTATTGTTTCATGAAAACCAACGTTAACGTAATCACTACACGTGTAAATGAATTGAGTTCTATGTAAATCAACCTTAATGTAATCACTACACGTGTATATGAGATGAGTTCCAAGAAAACAAACCTTAACGTGATTACTACACGTGTATATGAGATGAGTTCCATGAAAACAAACCTTAACGTAATCACTACACGTGTATATGAGATGAGTTCCATGAAAACAAACCTTAACGTGATTACTACACGTGTATATGAGATGAGTTCAATGAAAACAGACCTTAACGTAATCACTACACGTGTATATGAGATGAGATGAGATGAGTTCCAGTAGTAAATCGAATAACAAGTTTCAAGATCGAGAGGAGGATGGGATTCATTCAAATTAACGCGGCACATTAAGTACGTGGACGCGTGCTAGTTTTGCGCTTTCCGTTCATAATCTCATAACAATATTCTGTTACGTAAATATTGAATAGTATGTTGCAGTAGCGATAAAGGGTTTATTATTTATTGTACAACTAGGGGCGTGGAAAATTGATATCTCGCGAAACCGAGGGACGAGAGAGATCTGAATTTGACCAAGCCCCGAGTAGACAATAAAAAGCCATGTCTCGCTACTGCAAACAAGAATTCCTTTTATTATATATATATACATAGTATACCATTAATACATACTAAAAAAGAAGCCAATTTCTATATTTTCTATAAAAAAATAACATAATTAACACATACATTTATGAATGACGTGTGATTATTGCATACTTTCATATTGTCCCGTTCACTTTGCATTGAAGAAAGCGGTCATTATTTTTCGATCATGACCGCTATCAAGGAGTGATCATGATCGTAGATAAGGACGTGCGAAAATTCCGCATAATTAACATGCTATAGGGACTACTTGTTGTATGTTAACAAACAAATCTGACCTAAATATCATTATTATACCTCACGTGCAGGTATATAACTAATCTAAATACACATATATATGATCATCACCACTTTTTCTTGGAGTAGTCCTTGCTGCCTATTGATGAGTCTGTGTTGATAGGCAAATGTTGCTTAAATTCGTGTAAATCGGTGTTATGTTACGGCCAGAACTCTTTAGATTGAATGAATACATAATGTGGGAAAGGTAGAGTGCAGCTCGGTGACCCTTAGTTGAAATAGGCCGGAGTGCTATCTTGAGAGGGGACAGTCATGTCTCTCCAATATGAAGCTGGGTCAAGGAAATGAGTTATGCATATGGACAAGAAGGGGTATTTAAGACGGTCCGGAACCGATTATTTCTGAGAGAGAAAGGAAATACAGTCGATACCGTCTGACTTGTATTGGAAAGGGAAGCGCTGAGCTTTGAACTGCAAATATTTATGGAAAAACAGCCGACTAACTCTTACTTGAGTTTTTGGTTATACTAACAAGTCAGTGTTCCATATTGATGTCATATTGAGCTTGAAAATTGTTATTGAATTTGGATTCAGGAAGTAATAAATAAAACCACAATACGATCGCGTTTCTTGAACATTGCGTTCTCTAGTTCATTTTGATTCGCATCAAAGTCAATTGACTATACCACATCGGTAAAAGGGTACATAATTCGAGAAAGCTTAGAACTTGTCAATAAATGTCTACGTAAGTTTAATGCATGCGGGCTTTCTTTTCTCCAAATGCGATCAAACATTCTTAATCGAAGTTTATGCGTTCACGCCCTTAAACAATTAGATGCTTTAACCCTTTCCAACCTGCAGACGCATTTTGACGCAATTGCAGTAGCCGACTTTTGAAAATATCATGGCCAAAGGTAAAATTGATGAGCAATTTCTCCTTTGGCCACAATATTTTCAACTTTATTTAATAATTAAGCTCTCTTTTCTGGTGATTTTTCAAGTTTTCGTCACAATACTCCGCTGCAGTTTAGCTGTATGTGGGAAAGGGATTACGGGCTGTACTGTAAAGATGAGAAGCGAAATTGTTTTTTATTTTCGAAAATTGACGCTAACATAGTTACATTGATTGAATCAGATGTACTGTTTCCCAAAATTAGACATTCAATCTTTTCTGCCTAATACAATGTTGACCCTTCGCCTCATATACACGCTTTCTGACGCATCTGCAGCAGACAGTTTTTTGGAAACATAGTGACAAAAGATGAAATTGCTCAAAACTACTTTTGACTCAATGTTTTTCACTTTTAGTCGTAGGTTATCCATTCAATTATAGAGATTTTCTTTTTTTTAAACAAAATATGTCCAACGTTGTCTGCTACAGAATTGTCGTATGAGGGAAAGGGTTTCTATAAAAGAGCCAGATCAGGCGAAAGAGGGTTATATTGTATCTCTTTTACCGTGTTTTATTCAATAAAACTAGACAATCATTGTATTGACTTATAAATGACAATCTCTTGTCATCCTGAATTAATTGATGTTCTACAAGCTTCGTTCTTCATTTATACCTACATGTTTATTATGAAAGGAAGCCGACAATGAACTGAAACACAGAGCAGCAACGATTCTTAGCACTCTGAAGTGGGTCAAAACACACCAATTAAATTATTTCTTTGTTTTAATGTAAATTGACCAGTTTCAGCCCTCAATTGTCACACTACATAAGTGTTTCTCATGTAGAACACCATATAACATTGAAAAGAGTTACCTCTAAGCTTTAAAACAATTCTAAGAAAATAGGGGGGGGGGGGGGGGGGTCATCCATTATGCAAGAAATAATTCACCAGGCGAAAACGGTTACCGCCATTTTTGACCAAATCGGGCCCGGATAAAACCGGTGTTTAGCACTCTCTACTTTCACTTTCAAACAAGGTCAAATACCAAATGTGATCAAATCAATCATTCCGGGTGCATCCTATACACATTTACAATGAATATAAACTCAATGTTATATATTCAATGCATGCTGGTGATGGTAATTTCTTTGCAAACAAAGGTTGTTTACGGACTATTTGGCTCTAGTTTATTTAGCTTAATTTGACTTTGTTCCACTGTTTGCCAAAAGACAGTTCAGTTCAAGGACAAGGTTCGAGTTTAACAATAATTGAGTGATCGCTTGCTAGAGCCAACCGTATCTGTATTTCAATCATGTGTTAATATTGCTTCTCATACAGTCGACTGTTGACGCCTCCTCGGTAGCAAGTGTAATATGAACGCAGCGTGGACTAAAGAATAAACTGACCCGAAGTAGTTATTTCTTTTTTTCTCACACAATTCGATTCGAAACAAAATGGCGTCGCTGTATATTTTTTTATGTTCAACGATGCTACCAATCAATCGAAAGGAAAGTAACTGCGCCATAAATTGTAAATGAGACTTTTACAAAACAATTGTTAATATTATTACATATCTAGGTAATGCAAATGAATACAATACAACATTTTAAGTAGAACATATCAAAATATACAATAAAAATGTTATTGCATAATTATGGTAAATATTGTACAGGGACTCGTTCTCTCCGCTAAGTTCTGCCAAGGGAGCTCGGCAAACATAATACTTTCCCATTTACGAGATGTAATAACCCATTACTCAAGATGGCTGCTTAGATTGTTGTATGCATGCATGTTAATGAAGAAGTAGAGAGTGTTGTATGAGTAATGTTCCGATGGGGCTTCCTTTGGGAGTTTCATAGCGGAGAGCAGTGACGATTTATAAAACAGACACCGTCAGAGAATGTTTCGATAATTCAGATATGGATAGGGCTATCGAATAGACCATACATTTGTTGTATGGGCTATTGAATAGACCATATATTTGTGTTCTATGTATGCATAATTCTTTAGATGTGAATACACATAAGGAATGGGATAAAAATATACATGTATACAAAACAAAAATAACACACACTACATCATGGAATATGATTCGAAAGTATGGATTAACAAGAACCAATCGATTTAAACCTGCTCATTCGGTTTAAGCGAACCCCGAATAGGGTTGTTTACGATATACGCCACTAATCAACCACTGAGGTACCCTGTCTGCGTTTTCAATTCAGATTAATTTCCCGATAATAAAGTTAAAACGGGTACTTGGAAACTGCTAATTGACCTGTCATTACGATATCAATAATTATAACGGAATGTTCACTAAAGTTAACAAAAGGGAACGCGTATTATAAATATTTGAGCATGCGAAAATGTACAAGTTGGCATTTCTGAACAGTACAAACGTTCAGATCATAGTGTGTACCTGTTCAGTCTTATCATAATCAATTAAAATTGGCACAACTTTCTAACAAGCTTTTGTACGCAATATGTGGACGGTGTAGACCTTGATTAGACTTCGCAGATTCACATGCGGATCATAATCTTTATTGTTCACACAAATCAATCTCTACCTTTTTCTCATGCACTGACTCAGACACCTTAATATCAAGTTTTACACGTGGGCGTATCAATTATTGTGTAAGTGTAAATATATTTAATTTGAGCCGTTCCACGAGAAAACCATCATTATGGACTCTGCGTAGTTTATCGATCCAAATCAGCCAGCGCAGTCCGCGGAAGCTAATCCGGGCCGACACATTCCGTCGCAGTGGGAAAGAGTAATGATTCCTGAAACAGAAAATCCACAGGAGGCGAAAAGTGTCTGTCCGTGTTAGCCTGCGCGGCATGCTTATTCTGATCCGGGTCGATACCTTACGCAGAGTCAACACTATTGGTTCACAACCAATGACGGCTCATTGGAATGTTATCGAAACATCCTCCAATTGACTACCCATAAGAACATTTGGAATAAATAGAGGATATTTGTTTGTTTTGAGTGGATATGGAATATATCTCATCGAGACGTGATACAATTGAATATTTTCACGAGCGCGTACGCGAGTGAAATTTTTTAAATTGTATCACTTCGAGTTGAAATATATTCCATATACACTCAAAACAAACAAATTTTCTTTTTATTTAATGACAAATTGATGAAAAACAAATAATATACCCATTATGTATTTCTTTATATATAACTTGTGTAGTATAACATGACCGAATACTAGGAAAATGACGTCACGTCAGCGGTTTGACGTCATAATGTTAGTCTCTTTGACGTCATTTATTCATATTCCACAGTGTGGAATAAGGATTTTATATTTCACTCTGATAAACAGCAAATTCATTGGTTGTCATATAATAAAATGTTATATGTTCATACAATAAATAAACTGTAGACTCTTGAGCAATGGGTTGATTAATTGTTTGTCTAGTGTTTTACGCAGCTTTCAACACTTTTTCAGTTATATCACGACGTTTCCTGGGTAAGTTACCAGTACTACTGGTCCATTCATCCTGACACCAGCCATTCAGTCGTGATGCTAACCCCGCAACCCTGGGTGTCAAGGAGCAAAGCCATTACTACCATGTTTAAAGTCTTTGGTATGATCCGGCAATGGGATTCGAACCCACGAGGTGGACGCTTAACCACTACACCACCGATGCGGTTTAAGCCATTGGATATGGTATGATATTCTAGAGTTAATTAGTGTATAGTGTATAGTGTATAGTGGAAGACAGTGGTGCAGAGGTAGAGCGTCGGCTTCTCACATCAAAGGTCCCTGGTTCGAGTCCCGTGATGAGCGGGTCCTGACTTTGGGATTTTTCCACACAATCGGCGCGAGTACTGGTTAAGTATCCAGGAAGCAGACATCGAGCGTGATTAATATAAGCTTAAAGCTTGTTTCGCAATCGATTTAAAATAAATAAGTTTAAACTAATTAGTGTATAGTATTGATTAAAGAAAATAGAACATGTCGAAGGGCTTGGCGTGGAACGGTTGTAACTAAAAACCTATTTTGAAAACCCTGGTTTAGGGGCATTTTTGACCCCTTTGTAAACGATGGAAATTTAGGTGCCATTGCTCAGAACGAGCAATGGCACCTAAATCTCCATTGTTTACCAAGAAAAATGATTTAACGCTTTTAAAGAATTAATGGTGAGGTGATTAACCTTAGTAAAAAAAATACCAATTTTAGTTACAACCGTTTCACGCCAAGCCCTCGATATGCCGACTTGTTTCTAGATGTCCTGACACTCATTGATTTTGATAACAATTTAAGATTGGTACTTCCTAGCTAAATAATCGTTGATAATTCTAAACAACAAATGAATAATGTATGAATAATCATCTCAGGCAAAATAACCTCGGAATTAATCGTTCGTTAATTCATCGCCGAAGAAATGACGAATAATGGGGTTTTAGGTAGCGTTTATCATATTTAGTAAAATTTCAAGTAATTTATTTCATAAAAGATATATATCAACTACCAGACAATCCTTTTAACTCTTTCCTACTTGCAGACGCATTTTAACGCATCGCAGTCGACAACTCTTGAATAAAATTCTGACAAAAGGAGAAATGGCTTAAAATTAGCAATTTCTCTTTTTGCCAAAATGTTTCGAACAGTAACCATTAATTATAGTTTCAGTTACAGAGATTTCCATTCTTTCATCTTATCATTTTGATAGCAGTCTGCTGCAGATTTGTAATATGTTGGAAAAAGTTATAGTTCATATTTCTTTTTAAATATTAAAATTAGCTGCCAGTTTCAATGATCCAAGTTTGGACACATTTGCGGTCTACAAACTTGATTTCAAGTAAATACATTATTTTGTAATGTTGGATGCACTTTTTTATACAAAGAGACGTTAATAGGTCGTTTAATATTTTTATAAATTTTAAATTGTTGAACAAAATGTGCTGAGCCTCATGTAAGGCGATAATGCTCTTCTTGTGTGTATATATATATATATATATATGCTTCTGCCTAGCATTCATATTGCTTTCTTTCATTTAAAAAATAAAATTTGCCTAATAAATTTGAAAAAAAAACTTTTTTCCCCCATATATTGATATAAACACTTGTTTGCGTGACTGTAATTATATACTGACAATGTAGTGGTAGTCGTTTTATATTTTATTTAACCCTTTCCCTCATATAGACGCTTTCTGACGCCTCTGCAGCAGATGGCTTTTTGAAAACATAGTGACAAAGAAGAAATTGCTCAAAACGAGCAATTTCTCCTTTTGACACAATGTTTTCCACTTTTAGTCATAGGTTATCCATTCAATTATAGAGATTTTCTATTTTAATGACAAAATACGTTCAAAGACGCCTGCTGCAGAATTGTCGTATGAGGGAAAGGGTTAAGTGACACGTGTATGTAATGTTATTCCTCGTGCTGTAACATATCTGTACACGAGAGAAATAAAGATACTGTTCTGTTTCTTTATCGGAAAATATATTCCGATACAAACTTTCATTCAATTGATTTTATGTTACTTTTTTCCTTTTTCTTTTTTTCTTTTTTTCTTTTTATTTCCCCCATTTCAAACCCACGTGTCTGTATAGTTAGTATATGTATTTATGTTTGTCAAGGACTATGTGTTTGTTTACGTCAAAAATAAACTGTTCTGTTCTGTTCTGTTAAACTGTCATATAAATATGTTTGCGGCGAAGTGAAGTAAAAAACTTAATATGCCGAATAAATAAACTTGAATCTTGAATCTTAAATCTGTTCTACAACAGTGTCATTGTGTTCAATAGGTTTTTGTTTGCTTTAGTTTAAGCAAGAACACCTAATTACAAATATAGTGTCCTTTTGTGAAGCCACACATATATAGTTTAACTCTTTCCTATGTGCAACACATATAATGTAGACAATATTCAAAGCAGCTAGGCTAAATGATAAAAAAATCACTTTTTATTAGAACCCTGCAAATTTAGAATTTGACTACAGATGGGAAAGAAGTTACTCTTTAAGCGCCAATAGCAATATAGAGGTTGTTATCAACAATACAGATTCAGGTGAGTTAGCTCGTTACGAACTCAGCTTTGTTTTCATTTTGGATTCCAAAACTTTTAATTGATAAAATGTGAAGTCGCACGATTTGCAAACACAGAATAGTCTACTTTAGGACATTCGGCACTGCACGAATTAAATAAACGAATTTGATAATGACCATTTGGAATGATAACAGACATAACTACTTTTTACCAGTCTTCTTTCGCAAAATTGCAAAGAATAGACAGCTGTATCAGGACACATTTTCATGTCGGTTTTCCGATGAGGTTGATCATAAACATATTTATTTACCACGTGTCGGAAAGGTTCGGCTTTTACAGACCCAGATTAGCGACAGTAAATATTCCGTGGTGGTACTTAATTGATCTGTCTGCTGTTTTAACGACGCCATAAAGACAATGTAAACTGTTCTCTTCGCAGGGGTTAATGAAAACATATGAGATAGTGCCATAGGAAAATCCACGTTCGGCAATCTTCGACCTGCGTCAATCATTCGATTCTCTTCGACACAATTTAAGACTTGAATCATATCTACCTAAACATAATAGTACTTCTTTTGCAAATTAGAATTGATCTTTGTATTTGTATATGTAAATCATTTAAATGAATGTATTTTTACGTCATTGAGCCATATTCTGTACGTGTATATAATATCGAGGGCTTGCCGTGAAACGGTTGTAACTAAAGTTAGTATTGTTTAACCAAGGGTAATCACCTCGCCCTAAGGTCTTTATAAGCGTTAAATAATTGTCCTTGGTAAACAATGGAAATTTAGGTGCCATTGCTCGTTCTGAGCAATGGCACCTAAATTTCCATTGTTTACAAAGGGGCCTAAATTGTCCCTAAACCAGAGTTTTCAAAATAGGTCTTTAGTTACAACCGTTTCACGCCAAGCCCTTGATATGTACTTGTAAATGGCCTATGCTTTTATGTGCCGACTTGCTGAATAAAATTGAGTTGAATTGAGTTAAATATTCCGTGATGGTACTTGATGTATCTGTCTGCAGTTTCAACGATGCCATAAAGACAGTGTAAATTGTCCACTGGGGTCAAGGAAAATATATGAGACAGTGCCACAGGAAACCCGACCTTCAGTAATCTCTGGCCTGTATCATCCGTTCGTTTCTCTTCGACAAAGTTCGTAAAATTGCCGTCAAAGAGGTCAATGAAAACATATGAGACAGTGCCACACGAAAATTGATCATCGGCAATCTTCGACCTACGTCAATCGTTCGCTTTAATTCATGAATACAGGGCAACAAGAAAACCGATCCTAGTCAATCTCCGGTCTGTGTCATTCGTTCGTTTCTCTTCGACGAAATTCGTGAAATGTCCGTCAAATGATTGATTGATTGATTGATTGTTTGGTGTTTTACGCCGCTTTCAACATTTTTTTCAGTTATATCACGGCGTTTCCTTGGTAAAATACCAGTACTTCCGGTCCATTTACCCTGACACCAGCAGTCAGTCGCGATGCCAATGCCACATCCATGAGCGCCAAGGAGGGCAGCCATTAATTCCATTTTTAAAGTATTTGGTATGACCCGGCCGGGATCGAACCCGCTATCTCCCGCACCCGAGGCAGACGTTCAACTACTACACACCGAGGCGCTAAAATGTCCGTCAAATATGCAACTTATGACAACACATGCGCATGAGGAGGTGCAAAAAAAGACGTTCGGCTTTCTTCGAAAAAAACCTCGTTAAATGTCCGTCAAACCCGCAGCCAATGAACACACTATCCAATGAGCACGTGCACAGGAAGACCTACTTTCGGATTTCTTCGACAAAACTTGTAAAATCGAAGTAAACATAGAACGTTCATGAATAAATGGCAAATTACCCTAAGGGAAATTGTACACGTTGACTCTTCTGAACAGTGCATACATAAATGTAGTTGAGAAGGTACATCCACACAGTCTAATCAATATATCGAGGGCTTGGCATGAAACGGTTGTAACTAAAATTGGTATTTTTTTTACCAAGGTTAGTCAACTCGCCATAAAGTCTTTATAAGCGTTAAATCATTTTTCTTGGTAAATAATGGAAATTTAGGTGCCATTGCTCGTTCTGAGCAATGGCGCCTAAATTTGCATTGTTTACAAATGGGTCAAAATTGCCCCTTAACCAGGGTTTTCAGAATAGGTTTTAAGTTACAACCGTTTCACGCCAAGCCCTCGATATACACTGTCTCATATCACTCACATAACCCGTTAACATATACAAATATACAGCACACACCTATAACATAATTACTTATTAGGTACACAATATGGAATATCTCAATAAGCGAAATGACTGTTATTGCATTAAGTTGAAAACAAAGAGGAAAAGGGAGAGATATTGAGCAATTTATACTTCTGCCACAAAATGTACAGAGGTATGTATGATTAGGAAGCTTCTGTCAATGTGTGTAGCTTTTGATAAGACTGCCAAGATGTACAGGATAATCTGAAACTACACAATTCAATGCCAACTTGTGCATTTTCTAATTGACGGCGGATTCGATCCCCGGCCTGGTCATACAAAATACTATACAATGGAAGATATGGCTGCTCTCCATGGAAAAATGAGTCTGACAATTATCCAATACGGTCGGGTCCGCGTGAATCACTTTATTTCGGAGTCGAATTATTCACAGATTTTCTCGAAAGCTATTTCTTTCCGCAAGTGGGTGAATTTTGTTCCATTAATGAACATCCGGATGGACAGCGCAGGATGATCTGGTCGATACATTACGCAGATGTGTATCTTGGGGCAATTTTAGAAAAAGAGTGTAGGCACGTGCCCACAGTGCCTAAAGGGAGCTACGCCCCTGTTTCCTATACTCAAATCAAAGCAAAACGGTACATGTTGTTCACGATTATCCCAATTAAACGTTTTTGTGGTTATTTTTTACCTTACTGAATCATTTGTTTTGTTTATTGGTATGGTCTCTGACCCCGCTTTCAAAAGTGCAAACATGTCACGATGGCTTGAGTTTCGCAATGAACATTTTGCTATAAATTTAATTGATTGAATCAGGGGCGTAGCATCTATCCCCCTAAGACAGAATGTGTCGGCCGGATCAGTCTGCGCGGATCGATACATTACGCAGATGTCTATCGCCGCAGCTGAATTTTGGGACATTTTGAGAAAAATTGTGTTGGCACATGCCTACAGTGCCTAAAGGCAGCTACGCCCCTGTGAATGATTATTTGGTGTATTTCGCCACTCTTACAATAAAAGCAGATCATTCCCAAAACGACTACTTACATGTAGAGTACATGTCTTGTACTAAAGGTACATATATACACCATAACAGTATATAACAAATCTGCAGCGAAAGACTTTAAATAATATATATCGTTTCGGTCCTCTATCTCGTTTATTTATATCGATTATCTCCGCTGTTAATACTGGAGACACTGTGTGTATGTTCTCTGTTATCGGTCCTCTATCTCGTTTATTTGTATCGGTTATCTCCGCTGTTAATACTGGAGAGACAGTGTGTATGTTTTCAGTTACCGGGTCCTCTTTCTCGTTTATTTATATCGGTTATCTCCGCTGTTAATACTGGAGACACTGTGTGTATGTTCTCTGTTATCGGTCCTCTATCTCGTTTATGTATATCGGTTATCTCCGCTGTTAATACTGGAGAGGCTGTGCGTATGCTCTCTGTTATCGGTCCTCTATCTCGTTTATTTATATCGGTTATCTCCGCTGTTAATACTGGATAAACTGTCCGTATGCTCTCTGTTACCGGGTCCTCTTTCTCGTTTATTTATATCGGTTATCTCCGCTGTTAATACTGGAGACACTGTGTGTATGTTCTCTGTTATCGGTCCTCTATCTCGTTTATTTATATCGGTTATCTCCGCTGTTAATACTGGAGAGACTGTGCGTATGCTCTCTGTTATCGGTCCTCTATCTCGTTTATTTATATCGGTTATCTCCGCTGTTAATACTGGAGACAATGTCTGTATGCTCTGTTATCGGTCCTCTATCTCGTTTATTTATATCGGTTATCTCCGCTGTTAATACTGGAGAGACTGTGCGTATGCTCTCTGTTATCGGTCCTCTATCTCGTTTATTTATATCGGTTATCTCCGCTGTTAATACTGGAGACAATGTCTGTATGCTCTGTTATCGGTCCTCTATCTCGTTTATTTATATCGGTTATCTCCGTTGTTAATACTGGAGAGAATGTCTGTATGTTCTCTGTTACCGGTCCTCTATCTCGTTTATTTATATCGATTATCTCCGCTGTGTGTATGCTCTCTCTTACAAGTCCTCTTTCTCGTTTATTTATATCGGTTATCTCAGCTGTGCGTATGCTCTCTCTTACCGGTCCTTTATCTCGTTTATTCATATCGGTTATTGCGCGGGTGCATCAGCACCAGTACATATATTGGTTGAGAAAAAACGTCCACTGGTGCAATGGGCTTGATCATGCGCCGTGTTAATCGTCTTGATCGCGCATGCGCCGTATTTTACCGTCAGTTCTAGGATATTTCCGTAGCAGTTCGTCAATAGACTGGTTCTCCTCCGAGTATGTAATTGAATATTAAGACTAGTGAACCAGTCTATTTATATACGAGTAGTTTTTTTATAATTAAGATCATAGTTTTTTTAAGCCGGAATTCACAGCAAGGCTGAAGAAGTGATATTTATACCTATACCTAGTTCTCGTTACATTAGACAAATGGGAATATTTTCATAAATTCGAAGTTATTGTGCTAAATTTTGCGATTTTAAGAATATATTAAGGGGAAAAAAGGACAAATGTTTACAATAATTTTGGAAGATCGAGGTCAACACGTTGGGAAAAGATAGTTTTGTTTTCGTTTTACGTATTTAACTAAAGAACTATTGCTATCATATATTTATATCATATATTTATATCATATATTTAAAATCGGGTTTCGTGTCAAACAGTATTTCTTTAGCCATAAAATGCTGATTCCCGCGCCAATTGCTGCATCTTGCAGCAACTCTTGTCTCTGCTATTGATACCTAAGGAATGTTAGGCAACACTTTGATTGGATGATACAAAAAAACACATTCTGAGACGACCTGTACAACTAGGCAGCAGATATCTGGTCTATACGAACATTTGCTACTGCAGCGAATCATAGGTCTGGCTTTCACAGTTTCCCACATATAGACGCTTTCTGACACCTCGGCAGCAGACGACTTTTGAAACCATTGTGGCAAAAGGAAAAATTGCTCATAATGAGAAATTTCTCCTTTTGCCACAATGATTTTAACTTAATTTAATATTTAAACTCTCATTTATATGGAATTTTCTTTTTTTTATTCAATATGTTTTTTCAAAAGTCGTTGTTGCAAATTTGGTGTATGTCGGAAAGAGTTGATGAGAGAGAGAGAGATTGGGTACGAACAAAAAATCCTATTAGAAGTCGTCTGGATCAAAGATTCAATTAGCCGACGTCATTTCGTTTAATTGCGAAGCACACCACCTTTAATTTGTTATTTCGAAAGAAGTTAAGTTTAATTTTCGGCATTTTCTTATATTAAATAATAAATTATCTTCGTAATCATCTTACAAAGTGATTAATCAATATAAAGTTTTTCCACGAGGTAAGACAACTTCTTACGATCGAGATTACTTTTGACATCTTTGGAAAAGAAGATTCAAGCAAACTCCTGAACAGTATTTTATCTGCCTATGTGCTACATGAATATACTGATCGTGATATATTTCTGAATTTTCAGAGTCACAATAGACGGTTTATCAATTAAGAAGGTATTACGTTGTAATTTAATTTGAGGGAAGTAATATTAGCAAACGCGTTTAGACCTAGACCTAAACTTTCGCTTTTAGACCTAGACCTAAACTAATCGCTTTTAAACCAAGACCTAGACTTCGCTTAAGTACCAATCGCTTTTAGACCCAGACATATACTTCGCTTAAGTACCAATCGCTTATAGACCCAGACCTAAACTTAGCTTTAGTACCAATCGCTTATAGACCAAGACATAAACTTAGCTTTAGTAGCAATCACTTATAGACCAAGACCTAAACCTAGCTTAAGTACCAATCACTTATAGACCAAGACCTAGACTTCGCTTTAGAAGCCATCGCTTATAGACCCAGACCTAAACTTCGCTTTAAGAACCATTCGCTTTTAGACCAAGACCTAACTTTCGCTTTAGTACCAATCGCTATTAGACCCAGACCTAACTTTCGCTTTAGTACCAATCGCTTTTAGACCCAGACCTAAACTTTGCTTTAGTAGCAATCGGTTTTAGACCTAGACATAAACTTTGCTTTAGTTCCAAATCGCTTTTAGACCAAGACCTAGACTTCGCTTTAGTAGCAATCGCTTTTAGACCCAGATCTAAACTTGGCTTTAATTCCCAATCGCTTTTAGACCAAGACATAAACTTTGCTTTAGTAGCAATCGCCTTTAGACCCAGACCTAAACTTGGCTTTAATTCCCAATTGCTTTTAGACCAAGACCTAGACTTTGCTTTAGTAGCAATCGCTTTTAGACCCAGACCTAAACATGGCTTTAATTCCCAATCACTTTTAAACCAATACCTAGACTTCGCTTTAGTTCCCAATTGCTTTCAGACCCAAAACTTAACTTCGCTTTAGTTCCCAATCGCTTTTAGACCCAGATCTAAACTTCGCTTTAGTTCCCAATCGCTTTTAGACCGAGACCTAAACTTCGCTTTAGTTCCCAATCGCTTTTAGACCCAGACATAGACTTCGCTTTAGTTCCCAATCGCTTTTAGACCAAGACCTAAACTTCGCCTTAGTTCCCAATCGCTTTTAGACCCAGACATAGACTTCGCTTTAGTTCCTAATCGCTTTAAGACCCAGACCTTAACTTCGCTTTAGTTCCCAATCGCTTTTAGACCCAGACCTAAATTTCGCTTTAGTTCCCAATCGCTTTTAGACCCAGACCTAAACTTCGCTTTAGTTCCCGATGGCTTTTAGACCCAGACATAGACTTCGCTTTAGTTACCAATTGCTTTTAGACCCAGACCTAAACTTCGCTTTAGTTACCAATCGCTTTTAGACCCAGACCTAAACTTCGCTTTAGTTCCCAATCGCTTTTAGACCCAGACATAAACTTCGCTTTAGTTCCCAATTACTTTTAGATCCAGACATAGACTTCGCTTTAATTCCCAATCGCTTTTAGACCCAGACCTAAACTTCGCTTTAGTATCAATCACTCGAACGTCGAAGTATTTTGGTCTGATTTCAATTAGAATTTGTACTCAATTAATCCGTTCTCGCGAAGTTAAAACAACACCATGATAAATGAATATGGGCGAAGGTCTTGTTACGCCAATAAACTATCGAAACGTAGTGTAATCGAAATGATAACATGCATAGGCTTACTTGTTTTAAACCAATACAATTTTAGTTAATACCATATCGATGACAGTCTATGTAGAAAGGCTGCTATATCCGTCTGTCCTTTGGAATAATGGTGTGAGAGTGCCAAGAAAATGATGGGTAAGTGAACTGGCAGCCCTGATATGATTGAAAATGTCTTTAAACTCCAATAAGTCAATATTTCTAAACTAGGGGTATCAAAACTGAAAATCGCCCTATGTGGCTCGAATATATGAAGACGAAAAATGGAACCAAGTTCTGGGAAAACCAACCTTAGATGGTGGGTACAAGTGAAACAACACATATGCAGCAGACGGCTTTGAAAACATCTTGGACAAATTATGGACATTCTCTATGTATTAAGGTACGTACGTATACTTACTGAAGAAAAGTTGAAAACATGGTGGCTAAAGGAGAACATTCTCGTTAAGAGCAAATTCTACTTTTATCAAAATTATTTCCAAAGCCGTCTGCTGCAAAGGCTTCCGTAAGAGTCTAAAATTGGTTAGGGCTAATGTATGTTTATACACTTGTACTACCATTGTAAGAATCTTCTTGGAAGTATATGTGATTTCTTTTAGTACGGTGTAGATTCAGATAAAACCAGGCGGATAGGCAATGTTATCTGAATTACACTGGTCGCAAAAGCTTTAACCCTTTCCCATATTCATAACTTTGTTGACGCCTCTGCAACAGGCGACGTTTGAAAACATTGTGAAAAATGGCGACATTGTTTATCAGTTTTATTTAAAACTATACCTTCATTTATAGAGATTTCCATATTTTTGCTTATCATTATGTTTTCGAAATCGTCTGCTGGTAAGGTGAAAGCTCATTGTCTGGACTAGTCTTACTTAATGTGCTTGGCATGAATCTTATAAATTGCCTTAAGGTAGAACAACTTTTAATGGTTCGGCAGTTCCCGTATGAATTCGTTAAAGGTCGGTTTTGGATCGGGCTGGTCGGTAATTACCAGTGGACATGACAAATATAAACGATATCGATCTCCGAACGACTTCGGGTGGAAATCACCGAGCCCTTATACTGTTAATACGGAAAACAACGAGCGCATTAGAAGTGTTTTATCTTAACCCGTTTACATAAACAGACGCCCCAAGACCCCCATTGCAGCAGAACTCTTTTAAAAACAGTGTGGCCAATAGAGAATTGATTAACCACAATAGTTCAACTCTTATTAATCATCATATTCACACATCAATATATTACTTTTCTTTTTCAAAATCGTCAGTATCAGAATTGTTGTATGTGGGTTAGAGTTAACCAAATATGTACTCCTTGATTAAATTGCATCGCCCCGATATGTGTTCTATGTATGACTGACTCTATAATCAAAGTACGCTCAATGAAATTGAAAATGGGTTTGAAAGATAAATATCGGTATCCAAATAATATTCCTAAACGCGATATTGGTGACAAGGGAATTATCATATTCTTTGCAGAAAATATTACGAGGAATTTGACAGCTGTGCACACACAAAAATACTCATTAATAGGATATTGACGACACTTGCAAATCAATTAGAGGATGTTGAAAGCCCTTATAAAATAATACGGTTATTTTGAACTTGTTGTTTTCCCATCACATACACATACACATATATAACGTTAACTCGTTAACACAGTTTTGGAGAAAAAGAAATGAAAACACAGCGTCAAAATGGAAAATTACTCATTATCCCCATATGTATAAAATTCGTCTGCTGCTAAAATTCAACTTTAGTAAAAAAAAAAGTCTGCATTTTATTACCTGAAGTTTTGGAAATATCTATTCGTATATTTTGAAACATCCTAAGATAGTATCGGGCATAATATCGGATTGAAAGAAAACATATCATTTTTTTCTCAAACCATTTTATACGATGATTTACCAAATCGTTTGCTGCAAAGGCATTACATTGCATCTGCATCACTGACACGAGAAAATAATATAATGAAATAAATTGAAAATAATTGAAATTTAATTTCATATAAAATTAAGATAGCATTTCAGTATCTTTTTGTGTTGCACTTAATAAGTTAGTGTCTAATGCTGCCTACAAATTAATAAATCAGCCGTGTGTTTTATCTTCATTAAAATCAAATCAGTATTCGCAGAAAAAAACAGTATGGTTGAGTGTTTTCCTTGAACACTGACTTCGTTTTAGTATTATGTATTCATCAAGACCATATGAAAACTGACTTCGGTTTAATATTATATATTCTTCAAGACCATATGAAATCTGACTTCGTTTTAATATTATATACTCATCCATCCTCGGTACCCAGGCTATTCATAAAATATATGATACCCTGGGCAAATTGGCTAGCGAAACTTCGTAAAGCATGCACCACGATTTCCTCCGTATCTACAAGGTAATTATTGTATCGCCTGAGGTTTGTGTCAGGCGGCCAATCGAGCGGCTGCATTTCACCTCATAAATTATTCATGAGTACGAGATCTTTACAGCCAATTTGCCCAGGGTATCATATATTTTATGAATAGCCTGGGTACCGAGGATGATACTCATCAAGACCTTATGAAACCCGCCTTCGTTTTAATATGATATATTCTTCAAGACCATATGAAAACTGACTTCGTTTTAATATTATATATTCTTCAAGACCATATGAAAACTGACTTCGTTTTAATATTATATATTCTTCAAGACCTTATGAAAACTGACTTCGTTTTAATATTATATGTTCATAAAGACCATATTAAAACCGACTTCGTTTGAATAGTATATGTCCATAAAGACCATATTAAAACCGACTTCGTTTTAATATCATATATTCATCAAGGCCTTATAAAAAAGCGACTTCGTTTAAATATTATATATTCATCAAGATGTTATGAAATTCGCCTTCGTTTCAATATTATATATTCATCAAGACCTTATTAAAACCGACTTCGTTTAAATATTATATATTCATAAAGACCATATGAAAACTGACTTCGATTTAATATTATATATTCATCAAGACCATATGAAAACCGATAGATAATTTTAGGCGTTTATTTAAAATAAAAAAGAATCATTCGATTTCGGGTGTACTCACAGCTAGGATAACCTATTGTAATTGGATGTCATCCGCTAAGATTTCTTGTATCAGGAGCGATTATGAATATAAATAACTCGCAGAAATGTCAAAATCGTTGTTAACATCAACTTCGCAAGTGTCACTAACCTCACGTCTCTTAGTTGGATGGCACCTGATCAGTGTTCTTGTATCAGAAGCAATTAACATCGAAATACGTTCAGCGTATATAATAAACTTCTCGCAAACTCATTGTTCACATCAACAGCGCAAGCGCCATGACCTAGAAATACCTTACGGGCATAATTTTTATTATTTTGTACTGATACCGTGATATCATGGGAGATAACCGACTTATGTTTAAGTGTTGATGTATTGTAATTGCCGTTCTCTCGAGCTATTAGGGATGATAGAACGGCAATATTGCTAACAGAGCAGAACCTGATCAGATTGTACGTTATACGTGGACCTCTTTATGACACAACAGGGTATCGCATCGTTTATTAAAATGTATTTCGCGTTGTGTTTTTCCATTTCATTATTGCGCGGGTGCATTAACACCAGATAACATTATGGTTGTGAAAAAACTATCACTTGTGCAATGGGCTTGCGCATGCGCCGTATTTTACCGTCAGCTCTCGGATATTTCCGTAGCAGTTCGTCACTTGACTGATTCTCGTTTGAGTTTACAATAGAATATTAAGATTAGTGAACCAGTCCATTTATGCGAGTATTTGTTTTATAATTAAAATGTAAATTAAAACCATAGTTTGTTAAAAACACCGCTGCAACCATTTGTAACGTGTACCGGCTTTAAGCCATCGCGGGTCACCCATCCAGGCACTCACCGCGATGAACGTTGCTTAATTAACTTTACACAAGGGTCAACGACTCTACCAACGTCGCTATAAAAGCCGGCTTACACAGCAAGTCTATAGAAGTGATACAGTTATACATATACCTATACCCCGTTACCGTTACATTAGGAAAATGGGAATACTTTCATAAATGCGAAGTTATTGTGCTAAATTTTGCTATTTTAAGAATAGAATAGGGGGGACGCGCATGCGCAGACAAATGTTTATAATAATGTTGGGAGATCGAGGTCAATACGTTGGGAACGTATTTAACTAAAAAACTATTGTTATCATATATGTATATCATATTTATATATATATTTTATTTAAAAGCGGGTTTCGTGGTTTTCGAATCAAACAGTATTTCTTAAGCCATAAAATGCTGATTCCTGCGCCAATTGCTGCATCTTACAGCAATTCTTGTTACTTATATTGTTTAAGAAACAAACACACAAGTACCAAATTCCGCCAGATAGGCAGCGTGTCAATCTCTGAATTATATCTGCTATAAATATTACACGTGTGCCCACCTCCCCCAAGCGTCCAGCTCCACAGACACAGCTCACCTACTTCGAAACAGCCTGCTCGATCAGCAATCTCTCTTAAACTCTCTGATCTCTCCCTACGTCTATTACTTTAAATGAAGCGGGGTCATATTGGTTATATTGTGACGAAAATTACCAGGTGCATATATGCCGTCCGTGGCATATGCGTAGCATGCACGCAGGTATATAGTATGATGTTACATATTCCTAGGTTGCAAAGTCCTGACTATCGGATTTCCAACTTATATCAAAATGAATGTAACAATTGAAGTGTTGATTTGTGTATGGCCTGGTAAAATATATAATAAGGAATGCAAAAATCATCTGCTGTCCAATCAAAGTCGGCTGTAATTATAGATATGCCAGTTATAAGCAGATTTGCTATTTTAATCAGCTTCCATGTTACTTTATCCGGAATTAGCTTAGATTGATCGACACGTGATACGAATCAAATTAAAGTCCTCGCCCGAGGAAAACCGCACTTTGAGAAAATACAAAATACTTTGATTAAATGCAGAATATGTTGAAAAATGTATAGTATTACTTTGAAAAGTATATATAAACACTTTAAAAGTTACATATTAATACTTGAAAGTTATATATAAACACTTTGAAAGTTAAATATTAATACTTTGAATGTTATATATAAACACTTTAAAAGTTATATATAAACACTTTGAAAGTTATATATAAACACTTTGAAAGTTATATATAAACACTTTGAAAGTTACATATTAATACTTTGAAAGTTGTATATAAACACTTTGAAAGTTACATATAAACACTTTGAAAGTTCTATATAAACACTTTGAAAGTTATATATAAACACTTTGAAAGTTACATATTAATACTTTGAAAGTTGTATATAAACACTTTGAAAGTTACATATCAACACTTTGAAAGTTATATATAAACACTTTGAAAGTTACATATTAATACTTTGAAAGTTACATATTAATACTTTGACAGTTACATATTAATACTTTGACAGTTTTGTCCATCTTTTAAATTTAAAAACAAGCTGGGTTTATAGAATTAAACAGCAATTATCAGATTTGGGATTATCTTTTGTTTGGACACATTTTGATCGAGACTGCAATTATTTCCCAATAATTAAGAACCGTATTAGGGATCAATTTATTCAAAAGTGGTTTTCAGACATCAATAGTTCATCTAAACTAAATTACTCTAAAGATTTTAAAACGACTTTTGAATTCGAATCCTACCTAGAAAATATCAAAACTGATAGATTAAGAATTTGTTTGACAAAAATACGTATATCGGATAATAAGCTAGCTATTGAAATTGGTAGATATACAAATATTGCGAGAAATGAAAGATTCTGTGCAACACACTTTCATTGGAAAGTGAATACCACTTTATCTTGACATGTCCCTCATTATAGTCCAGCAGCTTAGCTAGAAATATTACAAAAATTGTTCACTTTGTGATAAAAGCATGAAATTTGGAACAAGTATAGCTGATGTTATTTTAAGAATATATAGATATTGGGCCACCTTGAAATTTTAAAATTTCGCCGATGGCAGCCATTTTCCAAAATGGCCGCCAGCTGCAGCTTTTTTACATTCTATTATAATTCGTTATCTTTCATTTTCTCCGGAATGTATTAACTTTTTTGAATGATATTAAGTGGATAGTTGTATAATGTTAAAACAAAGGCCAAGTTTGAATTGGACTGCCATTAGATAATTGTAAGCAGAGTTATTGCCCTTTGATTTTCATATCTGTACATCTTTTGTATACTGCTAAATTTCTCGACAGTAAATGCAGATGATTTGTTGTTGCTCTTTTGTGGGAAGTCATAAATAGAAAAAGATCAAGCCTCATCTGTTTGTCTTTCTGGTTTCTACCAGATTATTCTTACAGGAGTAATTGCCCTTGGATTTTGAATTTTTCATAGTTTTAAGGATTGCGCAATTTACACTGCCAGCAGTGCCCTATGTATCGTTCCCGCCAAAATTATAGTGAATGAGTGCAATTGCACTTTTTAAAGTCCAAATGAAGTAGTCAAGTCGTGTATCTTAACGGTTATGATTTAACACTCTCCTTCACAATGACACAGTGCAGTACGATCCAAAGCAGCTTTCTTGCACTTGCAATGCTTGACACACCCTTTCTTACATTTGCAGGAAACAAGCTCATAGCTTGATTTGCCTGCATCTGGTAGACTAGTCCAAAATGACTCATAAAAGCCCTCTGCAGACTTGAACCAACCCCAGCTACAAGGTGAAGGTAGTGTGGGTGTAGACACAAGTGTTTGACCCCACACATGGCCACCTTGATACACAGCCCTTTTGACATGCTCCTGAAGGGCAGCCTTTGTTGGGGAAATGGACTGTACATTGTTTCTTTTCACAAACAATTTCTTTCTAGCCTTGTCTATTTCATGGCATGTGCTTGTTCTGTCGTAGAGCAAGATAATGAATCTTTCAATGATGGTCATAACGTCTTGTGGTACATCATCTGGGGCAGAAGATACTTTAATTAGAGCATTTGTAAGCTCTGGAAAGACATCCCATACAGCCCATGCAGTTTTCTTCCCACGACCAACAAAGCTTGACACTGTATCACAGCCTGTCAGTGCATGAAACATAGGAAGGGCGTGCACTTTTTCAGGTCCTAGTCCGGCTGCAATAGCATGGACTGATATATATCTGAAGCTTTTTCCAGCTCCAAAGGCTAACCAAAGTTTAGCTTCCAGAGGTAAATTCCGAGTCACGGCTACAGCCAATACTACAACATCAGTATCAACAGTTTTAATCATTACTTTCTGATGACCATTTCTTGAAGCATGTAACACGTGTAAAAACATGCGACTATCAGCTTCCTCGTGTGAGCACGGAGCAATGGTATTCAAATTTGGAAGAAGTGGTTTACTATGGACTTCTGCATTGTCTGTGATAACAAGTTGTTTATCTTCCTGCACAAACCATCTAAGAAGGACATCTGATAGGAAGCAAAACAACTCTGATTTATTACTGTCATTCCTCAAAAAATCCTGCCAGTTCTTCGGAATAGGTACTGTGCCTACAACCCTTCGCTGCACTCCTTTTCCACGCTTTACTCTTGTAGCGGTTTTCAAGGAATCTGCTATGTAACGGTCCCACACCACCCAAGTCTAGACACACTTTGAAGTTTCTTTGATATATATGGAATAAATATCTCATAAGCATATTCATTAAAGGTCTTTACACATGTTGGTTTAAGCATTTGAACAATAACAGCCCCATTTAGTATAATGCATGTGACCTTGGGTTCATCAGATATTGTACCATGAACACTTTCTAGGCATGCTAGTAAATCACTTTTGATCCCCCATTAGACAGCGCTGGTGGACAAGACTGATTCTCGTGTCTAAAGAACTCGCCAAGGTTTCCATCTCTGGTCTGGCATGCAATGTACAACCTCGCAAACAGCTGCATGTCCTGTTTAAGAGAAATCATCTGCTGTTTGTTCTTCGAAATTTTCCGGACCGCAGAAGCACCGAATACTACAAGCTTGTTCCTTTGTAAGGTGTCATCTATTGGTTTAGTTCGTTCAATTAGGCGTTCTCTTGTGAAAGCTGCAAATTGATTCTCCCCTATTTTCTTCACCTTATTCACGGTATCAATACTTGTAGGTCCCGCGATTTCTTTTGAATGTAAGACGATCAAATCTTTGCTTTCCTCTTCAAATGGATTACCAAGTTGTTCCATCGTATTAACTAATGAACGGACATCTCTAATGAAAGAGATTTGGACACTAGTTGTTTGGTCATGGTGATGCGAGTCACTTGATGAAAGTGACTGATTGGAACTGGACTCAAAGTCATGTATAGATTGGGCAATTTCTGGTCCCACGATCATCCACCGAAGAAGAGCAGAAGGGTTTTCAGTCAGGCCTACAGCCCCGCCTTCTCCTTTAATCATGGCATTCAGTTGCTCATGGGCTTGATCAATAGCTATAGATGAAAATACATTTCTTGTTTTCTGAACAGTAAATTTACCAGCATTGAATTCTTCGGCTATTGCAGGGTGGGTCCTTGGTAGATCAGTCATATCTCTAAGGTGAACAGGAATCCATCGTGCGTAGTTTGTATGGTCCATCGCATGAAACCATTTCGTTAACTCTGTTAGAGCATCCAGGTACATGGAAAACGACGCCTCTCTCAATGATCTTACAAATACCAGTATGAGAAGCTCTAGCTCGAGTACAAAAGACCAGTACCGAAAATGAGGGATAGAATCTACTTTTTGGTTGCACCAAGCATCAAATTCTACAGGAATTTCATTAGTGATGGTTTGACAGTAGTTATCATAAGCACGGCGTTGCAAAACATATAGAGCCGCTGCAGTAATCTGGTGAGCTTTTCTGGTTCGAGTTACATGGGTTGCCTTTAGAAACGAGTCAGCTGTCCCTTGTGAGGAGATGTCAGCTTGAACTAGTGCTTCAACCCAGCCACTACCTTTTAACCAATTCCCCAACATTTTCAACGCGGTCATCTCAATATGCAGGCCACCGAACATAATAACAAACTTGTTTTCACCATATTTGTCCGGCCATTTAAACTGAATTTGTTTTGCCAATGTATACAGTGGTTGGTCAAATGTGACGACAGGACTCTGGTTAGGATTCAGGTGTTCAACTGCTTTCCCGATGACATCAAGGGAATGTTTTATCATCGCAACAGTATGAGCACTTTCCTGAAAAAGCGGAATCAGAGCCGTGGAGCACAGGGGTAGAGGGTCATGTGGCCTATGACTTGCATGGAAGGCAGCCCAAGATGTATTCAACACATTATCTGATGTGTCTGTGTCTCTTTCAATGGCATCCCTCGAATTATTTAACCTCTCATACTCTTCCTTCGTATGAACGCTGACACCATCTCTTTCTAGACGTTCAACTCTACTTACTGGGACCTGTAACGATTTGATATTGCCAGCTACAGGTGGGACATTTGTGTAGCAATCCGGCAAACGGTTGATGGTTCTGGAACTACCTTTCTCATTCCCTAAACGATCACTAAGGTTTTGGCCATTCCCTTCATCTACAAATGATGGATGCTGATGCAGCGATATAGCTGTGCCATGGAAAGAATCTCGCTGTTGTTGAACTGGGATTATGATCGATATTATCAACAGCAGCAGTTGTAAAAACATGACTACGCAATTGTGGAGGACATACAAGTTGCTGACTTTGATATAGGTCGCAAACTTTGTTCCCCATTTCAGTTGAGAGATCAAGAACACGATCGTATGATACGCTCAAACCAAGGTTTGTCATTCTCTCTACCAACTCTCTTTTACGTGTTTTGGCATGCAACAACAATCCAATATACAATGGTACTGGTGTTTCCTGCGAAATACTGTGCCTCCCAGAAGATGATGTCTTTGGTGCTCGTTTATGCTTAGTGCTGTTGAATTTTAATATTTGAGCAATGGTGAGTGCTGCCGGAGATGTTCCAACTGCCATTTGATCTGTTATACTTGGTCCTTCTAGGATCATTTTAACTAAGGTTAACAACAACTTCGGAACAGATTCTTTTTGGCATCGCTCATGAAAACCATTAAAAGGCTTAGCCTCACTAAATAGATCAAGGCGGACAATTTGTGCAGCTCGTGCAATAAGAACGGCATCCTTAGAGCTGTCATTTTCACAGGCTTTTTCTAGAGCAATCCCAACATCTTCTTGAAATGCCATAAGGACATCTCTTCCCTTATGATATGCTTGCAAATCGGGGAACTCAGCAAGAAGCCTATCTTTCAATCGCGTTGAATTAATCCTGTTGTCAACGTTTACTCCTAACTGCTCCATGCGTGACATAAACAGATGTGCGAGCTCAGCTAGCTTGAAAACTGGCACTGTCTCCGCATATTGCCTTGTCTGTTCAATATAAAGTACAAGTTCAGCAAATGCAATGCTAGAGGATGATTCTGCTTTACCTTGGCCATTGTCATCAAGACCTTCAAGATTAGCTTTCCTTGCGCGATTGTACAAACCCGTAAGGCATTTGGCATGATACCTGGCTTCGATTGCCACCATATCTCCAGCACTTAGTTTACGAAGTAAGTCTGTGTCTAGCAGAATTGTTGCACTAGTGCGCACTCTTTTGTCTAGCTGAAAGGTAGAAGCTTCGTGGAGACAATCTTGGCCAGCAGGCTGGCTACAGAAGAAACATATTTCATCTTTTTTTGCAGAAGTTTCAGAACACAATGACTTTGACCTTGTGCGCTTGCTCTCTGTGTACGGGTCTATACTCTCATCATAAAGTCCAATTGATCGCTTCTTAGCTCTCTTCAGCTTTGTTGCATTGTATTTTAGTCTGCATGACTGATGGTATTGAGCTGTATTTGCAACCATTGCTGCTTCAATACCTTTTCCCATATCTAACCTCTCCAGCCGCAGTGATGGAGGGAGCTGGCCAAGCTCGTTAAATTGGATTAAATGTTCTGCAAGTGAACTGTATCCACTCCCTTTATCAGTGCGTTTGGTATGCAGTGGACATGTTAATGGGTCTGGTGCTGATTCTTGGCATATAATGCAGAGTGTCCAATCTGTAGTGACTTGGCGAGAAGTTGAAGGTCTAGGATCATCAGGATTCACAATTTTGAAAATCTTATTTGACATTTTGACACTCGTTACAGTGGCATTTAATATGAATACAGTAGAGATTCAAATTACTTATAAAAGCAACTAAAGCAGCATGTGGATGAATATTTACAATACAATATTAATGGTGACGTATGTCAATACGTCATGCCTCTTATAGCAGTCACACCAGTGTTAACGGACACAGTTTGAGGTCAGGTTTAAAAATAGAACTATTCGCTGTAGTTTTGACACCGATATCAATACCAGGGCCACACGTTATTACACAGGAAAAAAGAGCTATGTCAACGAAAAGACCAATTAAAAATAAAATAGAACTATATACATTCTTCAATGAGCTTTGACATGTGATGGGGGACCTTCGGACATTTGAAACCAATGTAAGTCCTGATCAGTCTTCAAATATGATCAGGACCAACACATTTCAGTCAATATACTATTAATCCGACATGGTTTTAAACATCCATGGGCAACTTCTCTGCTAAGAACAATCTGACAGCAACCAAATTCAAATATAATACGAATCTAGCCATAATACGACTCTTCACCAAAATTCATCGAAATATCTGCTCGCATTCCAAAGTGAATTAGGAAAATCCAATTTTGAAGAATTAAAAAAAATGAAAATGGCGGCCATCTTGAAAAATGGCTGCCATTTGCGAAATACAGAAATTTCAGAATGGCCCAATATCAAATTATTCTTATAATACGTTTGGCTATACTTGTACCAAATTTCATGCTTTTATCACAAAGTGAACAATTTTTCTGCTTATATAAGAATAAAGTATTTTAAACCGTCTTTTCCAACATTGTTTAAATTTTCGCGATTAATGTCAACTAAAAATAGAAATTTACGAAGTAGTCTTGCTAGATTTATGAATTAAGCTTCAAATAGGAGGAGGGATCTTATATCGATACCTGCTATTTAATCATAGCCACAGAAAAACCTTATACTATTAATAATGATGTTATAATGTATATATGAATAGTTTTGTTATGCATGTGATGATATTTTGTAGTCATGTATTTTGCATGTTCAACCATTTTGTATGTCTTTTGTATGGCCAATGGCACATTTAGTGCCGACTTGCCTAATAAAATTATTTGAGTTGAGTTGAGTTGAGTTAGTTTTAAATTATTCTTTAATTTTACATTAGTGGCTATACTTTTCACTGGGTACAATAAAGTACCGGTGTTCGATTTTCTTTTTAAAAAACAAGTTAGAAGCTGATTCTTGGCTCTATGTTGTAAATAGTAAATGCAATGATTGTGCGACATGCTTATATCGCATCTGTTAGAATGGTCATGTATAATACTTGTCTTAATTTGTTTGTGCATTGTATATGTTTGTATAAGACTTTCTTTGTCATGATTGATAATACTACTACCATTTATGAAGTATATTAAATGATTACACTCACATTTACAGAGATACCAATTCAATTCAATTCAATTCAATTCAACTTTATTAGCAATCGGCATAAAATAATGCCTTTGGCCATTTACAAACAACTTTAAGTGAAATATGGCAAAGACACACAACAATATACATTCATGACCAATACATAAGTAGTCAATACATATTAATATACATGCAACATAACTATCAAACAATCGTTAAGGATTATTAAAATATTCATTTTGTTCAATACATAATTTTCTAATTTTAAAAGCTTCTTTAGTACCTTTTTCCCATCATTTTTCATAAGAGATATACATTTGTTTAAAGAAGGCCAACATGTAAAGTATCTAGGAAGTAATTGATTTCTAATGTCAATATATTTCGGACACACAAGTAAAAAATGATATTCAGATTCAATCTGTTTTTGATTACAAAATATACATAACCTATCATTTCTCTCAATATTATTGTATCTACCAGTTTCTATTGCTAAATGATGTGCTGACAACCGAAATCTTGTTAGTTGAATTCTAGATGTATCATTAGTAATGTTATGTAGGTATGATTCGAATTCTAAAGTGTTTTTATATTTAGAGTAATATTCCAATTTGCGTGATGCAATTAAACCTGCGCTCCATTCTTGGATATTTTGGTCCCGTAATCGTCTTTGTATTATAGGAAAATAGTTTATATCTGGATTAAAATTGTCCCATATATGTGAAAGACCTAAATTATCAAGTTGTTTTTTTATGGTAAACGCCCAGCTATTGTCGTTCATACATAATACATTCCATTGTTGTACATACATATCATACAAAATAGAACTACCGTTGTTTCGCTTTAATTTAATCCAGTACTTTAAAGATCGTTCAATACCAATAACAGATAACGGTATTCTCCCGAGTTCACCTAAAACCGCAACATTTGTGGTTTGTTTTCTAACACCCAATATAATTTTGCAAAATCTAATGTGTAATTTGTTTATCTCATTATAATTATATATTCCCCAAACCTCGGAACCGTACAATAAAATTGGAACAACCAATCTATCAAATAAGGATAGTTTTGTATTAAGATCAATATTAAATTTTTTAAAAAGCGATAATAGACTATTCATTGCTCTTAGAGCCTGATCAGATAAGGATTTGACTGCACAACGAAGATTTCCTGTTTTAACTAGTTTAACGCCCAAATAAATAAAACTTTCAACTTCTTCAATTTTAACATTATCAATGAACCACTCAAAATGATGTCGTCGCTTTCTTTTTTCAAATATACATACTTTCGTCTTATTAACATTTATTTTCAGACTCCATCTAGTTGAATACATAGATATACTATCTAATTGCGCCTGTAAGCTATTTTTGTCTGTTGTAAAAACGGCAATATCATCTGCAAATAACAAAAGATATACTGAGAGCTGATTTAAGTCAGACTCTTGTCAAATTATTAAAATCAAGTGACTCGCTTACATCATTTACGAATATTATATAAAGCAGAGGGGAGAGTGGTTCCCCTTGTTTCAATCCAAGTGCCATTTCAAAAAAATCGGACAGTTTGTGAGTAGAAGAAACTTTAACACACGAAGAAATGATTTAACAATATTCAAGAATTTACAACTTACACCAATCTCGACAAGCTTTACCCATAAAGCGTCGCGAGTAATAGTATCAAAACACTTCTCATAATCTATAAAAGCACAATACAATTTACTGTTATTCGATAGTACCTTATGAATAATGCTATGCAGTAAAAAAAACACAATCAACCGTACTTCGTTTATCTCTAAAACCAAACTGCGTATCGTTAAGAATATTTTCATTTTCACACCAATTATTTAGTCTATTCCTTAAGCATAGTGAAAATATTTTAGCCATAGAAATTATTAGAGTTATACCTCTGTAATTACCAGGATTAGTAGGATCTCCCTTTTTATTGATTGGGACTATAGTACCCCTTGTCCAAGATTCCGGATAAACACCACTTTCAAAAATCTTATTAAATATTTTAACTAAAAATGGTGATATAAAACCTTTAGCATCTATGAAAAAATCGGGTACTACATTATCAATACCACAACTCTTGTTTCTTGTTAAACTTGAGATACCATATCTTTGCCGTCAAATGCAGATTTGTTAAGTCTGGGAAAGGAATGTATCAAAGCCTATTCATCTGTATTTTATAATACGATGCATTTACGCTTTCAGGTAAACTGTGGTTGATTTAGTATTAAGTTTGGATTTGCATAATATACGTATGACCGCACTACACGCCCTACGGCCCTTACTGGTTCTAAAATGTTTTTGTTCTTATTTTATCATTTAATTATAACAATTATGAATACATTTACAAACATCAATGATGATTGAAGATTTTCATCTTGTGATATGAACTATATCTCGCATTCTTAATATAAATGCATTCTATTTTTAATATGTGACTTGTCTGAATTTATGAGTAACTAGTGTAATGTTTTGAGTAACATGTATACTACTAATAAAGTATTAAAAATCAATAAACCTATCCATTAAAATGTCATGTATCTCCCAAAACATTTATTTTTTGTTTTATTCTAAAAACAAATTTCATACGTGTTTTATGATCAAACTGCAAACCTTTATCGCCAGATTGGGGTCATAACCATTCATTATCAAATTCAAGGATGATTAGCATCGTCTGTGGTCGCGAATTCCCGGGCTAGATAAGGAGGAGTAAAGTCGTCTTTTTCCATCAATTTCTCTCTTGTGACATAATTTAACCCTATGTTGTGTGTACTCAAAAGAATCGTCTCACTGAGACGATTCTTTTGAGTACCCACAACATAGGGTTTGAAGGTCAAATATGGATTTGGGGATGTGAAATACTTTTCTTATCTCGAGCTATGGGTCCCCAATATCGGTCTTTGGTGTGCCACGGTACATTTTCAATCTGTTAGATTTCGCACGAAACGAGACATCTTCCCGACAGATTTATCTCGTATAAAGCATTATCTGTCATTTAAAATGTAATCTCGTTCTGACACCAGGACTATTTTCCAAGCGATTTTTTTAAACTCTTGGTGAATAATCATTTTCAGCGTTAACAGAAGGTTACCAATGTTGGAGCTTTGACTGCCTTTATTTAATTAGTTTTCGAAATGTACAAAAAGTATGCCGGTGTTGTCATTTATTATGTATTACACGCTTAAAATCTATTTTTGTTCAAGATGAATGGAATTTTTTTATGCTTCATTTGTAATTCGTGCACTATTTACGACATGTTGAAACAGTTCCATGTCACCTTTCACATTTGATTTATTTCTTAGACTTTAGCTCTGTCAGCGCTAATGGCAATATCGAAGTTTTGGGATTAATCAATATTTTATGTATACGGGTAAACAAATGATGTTTCCCGTCAATAGGTAATGTGTATGAACTTTGCAAAATTTGCTATACCGTCTTTCCAAAAATTGTGTCCACAGTGGATTTTACGATGCAGTCTCGATTCTGCTATGCTTTGAGTGGATGAAAAGAAAATATCGAAACAAAAACATCTTCTAGAGAAAATAATTAAATATGACAATACGTGGATCTATCTACCCGATAAAGGAACGAGCACAAATAATTTTATGTGTGATCATATGCGTTTAATAACACTCGTCGTCTATTTCTAAAACGAGTTCAAATAACAACTCATAAGGATTTTTTGACTTTCCGGAAGATACAAATCCAAATTCCTGTAATATGACGTCATTCTATTAGCGTAACGCAAATGATGAATAAATAACCAAAAGGAAGCGACAGAAATTAGTATAGGAGGGTTAGTTTGACTTGTCACAAATGTAGTTCCGTAAATTATGGATCGTTTTATTTGAAGAACTTTATGAAGGGCAAGTTGATTATTTGTTGTAGCCGTCATCATCATTTCATGGATTTTAAATCTTGGCCATATTTTAAAGTTAAATATAAGCTTAATTAACCTAATGATGATTGTTGTCTTCTTTGCTTAGGTCGGTAGGACTCGTAATTGACGTAAATAACTGATCGTGCTGCAAGCAAGGGGCTAACTGCAGTTCACGGGGATTTATTTACCGATCACAAAAGTTAATAAATGTTTACCCGAAATAGGTAGCACCTATACTCATATTATTCAAATTGACATATATATATATATTTCAAATATAGATATGATTAGGATTGAGTAGAAAGCATTAACAATAGTTAGGAAGCTCTCTGAGAGTATCACTATTGAAATCAATCAAATTAATCGTGGTAAAAGAAGTAATTACATATTACGGCATAAAAAGTTATATTCATCATTAGCGAAAAATGATATGATTCAATATTCAACGATTCAATGATTCAAAATTTTATTCACAAAAGACGAAATGTCCATCTTGTACATGCAATCTTACAAACACACAAATAAATATGTACATATACATTTTTGTGGCATATACATTTTACATATATATTGCATTATTTCAAGACTTGGATGATATAGCCTATTGCTTCGGAATAAATATTTAATGTATAATCATTAGTTGCCAAGCTGCAGGTGACCGTACCACTTTTAGTGAGCATTCATGGTAACGCATCTCCATCTGACATCTAAGCAAAAAATTCTTCTGATTAGAACTTGCTTTTACTTACTGATGACATGCAGATACTTGATAACGACAAAGTAAACAGTGAACTCTATTCTCACTTTTCAAACAGTGATTTGTATTATGATATATTCAATAGGTTTTAACTTAACTCTTTCAGCGCCAAAGGCAATATTGAGCTTTTTTCAAACAATACAGATTCAGGTGAGTCAGCTCGTAACGAGCTGTCTCACCTGAAATCTGCATTGTTTGGCTGTGAGTTATAAAAATATTCCAAAAATCCTTTACCATGATAAAAGAGTCGTCCGAGATTGAACATGGAAGAGTCTACTTTAAACAATTCGGTGCTGAAAGGGTTAATAGTCCTCCGAAAAACAACAGTAATAATATGTTATATGGCGGTATGCATCACCTTCAGTGATAGTTCTAGTTTAATTTAAACTTAGTTAATTACTATTGCTCAACTATTTCATTGTCTTAACCATTTCTGTATGTATATTTGTGAATATCAACCATGAGCTGTTTATGCTTAGTAAGTTGAAAAATAAAATTTCGGTTCTGTTCTGTTTTGTTATAATCTTCTTTGACATTTCCATAGTCTGAAGATAATACAACAGGGATGGCTAACTTAACCATAAAATATGTCTTAGAAAATAATTCATTTCCAAGAATAGTTCAGGTCGCCAGACAGTCGTAAACCTTGACGTAGCAAATGCAACACTTGTATTGTGAAATAACTGTACTTACATCCATACGTTATTTGTGTATTCAATTTGGTTCTTAACCCTTTCCCTCAAATAGACGCTTTCTGACGCCTCTGCAGCAGACAGCCTTTTGAAAACATAGTGAAAAATTGAGAAATTGCTCAAAACGAGCAATTTCTACTTTTGCCACAATGTTTTCCACTTTTAGTCATAGGTTATCCATTCAATTATATAGATTTTCCATTTTTTGACAAAATATGTTCAAAGTCGACTGCTGCAGAATTGTCGTATGAGGGAAAGGGAGGGATCGCGGCAATTTCGATTCTTACGCTAAATGTATATATTACGTAAACGATCATTATTGATTAGTGACGAAAAAATTGTCACGAAATGATAAATTTTCACCGATGTAGATCTAGAGGAACCTGCACATATGTTCACTTTTAACCAACTCTGCCCTGTTTGTTGAGGAGTCATTGACAGTTTTAAGTATGTTTTTATGAATTTGAATCCGGCTCTACATCTTTACTTCATTTCTTGTTATAAATATGAATTACTGTCGTTATGAGCTGAATACATCTTTTGCACTATCATTACGTGTATTATATACTGTTTTATTATGTCACGATAATTACATAAATGTACATGTAAGTTTCAGGGGCGTAGCTCCCTTTAGGCACTGTAGGCACGTGCCTACACATTTTTTTCTCAAAATACCCCAAAATGCAGCTGCGACGATAGACATTTGCGTAATATATCGACCAGATCAGCCTGCGCTGTCCGCGCAGACTGATCCGGCCGACACATTCCGTCTTAGCGGGATAGACGTATAGAGTAGTTATTCCTGAAACAGAAAATCTACAGGAGGCGAAAAGTGTCTATCCGGGTAGGCCTGTGTGGCATGCTTAGGCTGATCCGGGTCGATACTTTACGCAGAGTCCACAATGTTGATTTTCTCACGATACGGCCTACACATTGATTATTGCAAAGCTACGCCCCTGAGTTTGAACTATGAATAACGACAAAGAAAACAGTGAACAATGTTCTCACTTTTGACCCTGTACTGTGAAACAATCGTTGGACCGAGTTCTTGGGTTGACGTTTCCGAGCTTGTCAGGCTACGTTCGCCAAAGAACGAGGTCCAACGATGATTTCACTGTACAGGGTCAATAACCTTTTAATTGCATACTTTCATAATATTGTAAACTATTTAGTTCACACTGTGGCATTTGTTTTATCGCTAGAGTTGATAAATCTGTTTCCGAAATCGAAACAAACTGTTTGTTTACAAATGTAGTCATTTTGTTGCAAATGCCGTTTGGAAAGATGAATTATAACAGTGACGTAACATTTATTTTATTTTAAATGACGTCATGAACGTGCATAACCAACATTTTAGACGCGCGTTTCAGACTGTTATTCGGTCAAAAACTTACCGTTAGCTTGAGCCAGTAAGAAATTGTGCATGATCAGTATATGAGAATTTAACATTACAAAGTCACGTTAGGAAAAATAATGATATTTATGTCAGCTATGTTTGTTTTACATAAAAAAGTAATCCCTAGCATGTTAATTATGCGGATTTTTCGCACGCCCTTTTCTACGGTCATGATCACTTCTTGACACCGGTCATGATCGAAAAATCATGACCAATATCTGCAATGCAAAGTGAACGGGACAATATGAAAGTATGCATTAATGTGATACATTCAATAGCTTTTACCTTAATAGTCCACCAACAAACAACAGAAATGTGATTATATGTTATAATCTTCTTTAACATTTGACATTTACATAGTCTGAAGATAATACGACAAGAATGGCTAACTTGACCATAAAATATGTCTTAGAAAATAATTCAATTCCAAGAATAGTTCAGGTCGCCAGACGGTCGTAAACCTTGACGTAGCACATGCAACACTTATATTGTGCAATAACTTTCTCTCACATCCAAACGTTATTTGTATAAGTCGATTTGGCTCGTAACTGATCACGTGACCAAGGGCATATTTGTGTCACTACGTGTGTCCACATGTGCTGCGGTTTGCGTCGAATAAATAGACAGAGGAGAAACTTTTGTAGATTAACCCTTACTCTCATACAACAATTCTGCAGCAGACGACTTTGAACATATTTTGGAAAAATATAGAACATTTTTATAATTGAATGAATAACCTATGACTATGACTAAAAGTGGTAAACATAGTGACAAAAGAAGAAATAGCTCAAAACGAGCCATTTCTCCTTTTGTCACTATGTTTTTCAAATAGCCGCCTGATGCAGAGGCGTCAGAAAGCGTCTATATGAGGGAAAGGGTTAAGCTGTTTGTATATATGGGTTTGATTCCACTTTGAGCAATTTCTCAGATATAATAACGGTATTTCCTGGACAAATTAAAAGTACTACTGGTACGTTATCTTGACACCAGCAAGTACTAAGGTTTGATTGATTGGGGTTTAATGCTGTAATCAACAATTTTTCAGTCATATCACGGCGGCCAGGTCACCTACTCATGTGTTTTCTGGCTTTCTTACAACATTACTACACAAAACTTTCTTTCCAAGCAAATGGCTGTTTTTTCACATAGACTGCAAGTGCAAAGCATGAAAATCCATTACTACCAGTTTGATGTATTTGGTATGACCCGATCGATTGATTGATTGATTGGGGTTTAACGCCGTTTTTAACAATTTTTCAGTCATATCACGGCGGCCAGTTCACCTTCTCATATGTTTCCTGGTTTTCGCACACCAATACTTCACACAACAATCTTCCCAAGCAACTGGCTTCTTTTCCACATATACTTAGCCAATTGGTGGAAGACGAATGACGCATATCGCATTGACTTTTGTCAAACGTCCGAAAGAATGTTGGCCGAGCCGGGATTCGAACTCACAACCCCTGGATTTACAGCCCGCGTCGTTACCGACTGAGCTACCGGAGCTCGTCTGACCCCATCGAGGATCGAACCAACTACCTCCCTTTTACGAGGCGGACGCTCTACCAATGCATCACACATAAGGTTATACTTAAGCTGCATAACACTGCATCAATTATAATTAAGGCCGTTCCACGAGAAAACCAACATTATGACTCTGCGTAAAGTATCGACCCGGATCAGCCTAAGCATGCCGCGCAGGCAAACCCGGACAGATACTTTTCGCCTCCTGTGGATTTTCTGTTTAAGAAATCATAACTTTATACCTTTATCCCTCTGAGACGGAATGTGTCGGGCCGGATTAACCTGCGCGGACTCCGCAGGCTGATCTGGTCGATACATTACGCAGAATCCATAATGTTGGTTTTCTCGTTGAACGGCTAAAATGCATGTGTCCTATCGGCCAAACTGGTCAAAATGTCTTGAATGTTTCTCTGACTTAATGCCATACATTGATTCAAATTTCGCGCATGAAGAAGAGAAGAAGAAGAAGAAGAAGAAGAAGAAGAAGAAGAAGAGAAGAAGAAGAAGAAGAAGAAGAAGAAGAAGAAGAAGAAGAAGAAGAAGAAAGAAGAAAGAAGAAGAAGAAGAAGAAGAAGAGGAGGAAGAGGAGGAAGAAGAAGAAGAAGAAGAAGAAGAAGAAGAAGAAGAAGAAGAAGAAGAAGAAGAAGAAGAAGAAGAAGAAGAAGAAGAAGAAGAAGAAGAAGAACGAAGAAGAAGAAGTAGACGAAGAAGAAGACGATGAGGAGGATAAGATGAAGCAGAAGAAGAAGAAGATGAAGCAGAAGAAGAAGAAGAAGAAGAAGAAGAAGAAGAAGAAGAAGAAGAAGAAGAAGAAGAAGAAGAAGAAGAAGAAGAAGAAGAGAGGAAGAGGAGGAAGAAGAAGAAGAAGAAGAAGAAGAAGAAGAAGAAGAAGAAGAAGAAGAAGAAGAAGAAGAAGAAGAAGAAGGAAGAAGAAGAAGAAGAAGGAAGAAGAAGAAGAAGAAGAAGAAGAAGAAGAAGAAGAAGAAGAAGAAGAAGAAGAAGAAGAAGAAGAAGAAGAAGGAAGAAGAAGAAGAAGAAGAGAAGGAAGAAGAAGAAGAAGAAGAAGAAGAAGAAGAAGGAAGAAGAAGAAGAAGAAGAAGAAGAAGAAGAAGGAAGAAGAAGAAGAAGAAGAAGAAGGAAGAAGAAGAAGAAGGAAAGAAGAAGAAGAAGAAAGAAGAAGAAGAAGAAGAAGAAGAAGAAGAAGAAGAAGAGGAAGAAGAAGAAGTAGTAGTAGAAAAATAAAAATAAGATGAAGAACAAGAAGAAGAATGTTATTTCAATCTTGATTTTAACACATATGATAATTCTTCCAACAATATTTACAATGGCATGCCTGCTAATACAACACATGTTTAAACAAGCAATAAGGAAAACTATGGTAATTGAATGAAACATGGAAGTTCAAATACCAACATATTTCATTAACGAAAACAAACAACAGTGTTTATTTTCATCAGATGATAGACAAGTCTTTTCACGTCTTCAAATGATGCAAAATCAGGCCAAATTATTCAAGCCTGTTATTTGTGTGCTGTTTAAAAGAGATAAGTATCTAAACATATTACAATTACAATAAACATATTTGTTAATATATTGTGCTCCTAATGAATGAATGTACGGTGTTATATTGATTGATTGATTGGGGTTTAACGCCGTTTTTAACAATTTTTCAGTTATATCACGGCGGCCAGTTCACCTACTTATGCATTTCCTGGTTTTCTCACACCAGTACTCCACACAACAATCTTCCCAAGCAACTGGCGAATGAATGTACGGTGTTATAACGGCATCGATAACAAAGCTTAGGTCATTGAGTGCGCATACAAACAAAACATGACAGGAATGGATGCAAAAGACAAAAACATTATGAAACAGGCGATGGAATTTAAACTAGAATATGAGCCGTTCCACGAGAAAACCAACATTATGGCCTCTGCGTAATGTATCGACCCAGATCAGCATGCGCAGTCCGCGCAAGCTAATCCGGGCCCACACATTCCGTCTCAGGAGGATAGAGGTAAAGAGTAATAATTCCTGAAACAGAAAATCAACAGGAGGCGAAAGGTATCGGTCCGGTTTAGCCTGCGCGTCATGCTTAGGCTGATCCTGGTCGATACTTTACGCAGAGTCTAAAATGTTGGTTTTCTCCTGGAACGGCTCATATATAATTATGCATATCAAGTTAAAGGTAAAAAGGGTACGCGCGATATCTCGAACATTGGAACAATTCGGATAGACTGTTTAACTCGAACAATTTTCTGGAACGGATCTTAGTTTAAACTTATTTATTTTAAATCGATTGCGAAACAAGCTTTAAGCTTATATTAATCACGCTCGATGTCTGCTTCCTGGATACTTAACCAGTACTTGCGCCGATTGTGTGAAAAAATCCCTAAGTCAAGACCCGCTCATCACGAGACTCGAACAGGGACCTTTGAGAGGCCGACGCTCTACCTCTGCACCACTGTCTTCCACACTGGAACGGATCTGCTTTTGAGAAACAGCTTAATGGAAGTTCTGATTGCTTACACGAGCATTGATAACTGTAACTGCGGTCTGTTATTGATATCATTTCATCAATGACATGCTTTTCATAATGATGTAATGCTTAGCTGAACATACATGAACCGTCCTGCGATTAAAACTAACAATATGGCCTCTGCGTAATGTTTGGACCCAGATCAGCCTGCACAGTCCGCATAGACTGATGCGGGACGACACATTCCGTATCAGGGGGATATAGGTATAGAGTAATGATTCCTGAAATAGAAAATCCACAGGAGGCGAAAAGTGTCTATCCGGGTAAGCCTGCGCGGCATGCTTAGACTGATCCGGCTCGATACTTTACGCAGAGTCCACAGGGTTGGTTTTCTCGCGGGACAGCTCACATAATGAATTTTCTGAGCACCTAAATTAGCATTGTTTACAAAAAGGTCAAAATTGCGCCTAAACCAGGGTTTTCAAAATATGTTTTTTAGTTACAACCGTCTCACGCCAAGCCCTCGATATTCAATTTGACTTGTTTTGGAAGTTCGATGGAAAAATGTTAAACATAAATATAACCAGCGTCGTAATGATAGCGTACGACAGTCCGTTTCGTCTTTAACAGGCGGTCTCTTTAATCTTCATACAAGCGTCTGGACCGACTAATTTGAGTGATGGGATCAGAACAGACAGTATATGATCATTGTTCCAGGATCGATTTGGCTTTGTTTGGACGGCGTTTTACACCGCTTTAAAATAATGTTTCCATTTACCACAATGTTTTCAACACTAATCATCGAATAAACATTTATCCAGAGAGAGATTTTCCATGTTTTGAAAGTCGTCTGCTGCAGATTTGTTATATGAGTTATATGATTTATTATATGAGGGAAAGGGTTAAAATATTATTATTTTTGTTTTACGAAATAAAAAATACGTCTCATTTTGATAGGACTTGCTTATTTACTAATCTCAAGGGACATAGATAAGAGGGATAGGCAACTCCACCTGTACACCTATTATCTGGTTAAAATATCACACAGAGAAATAAAATTGTCCAAATTTTCACATTTTGTAGCAAATAAAACTTTGAAGTCACATTTGGTACATAAACAAAACTTACATATATTCTGAAAGCTTAACATTTCAACTAAAGTTAGAGATACAATGAGCAACTGGGATGTCTTTATATTTTGAACACCGACTGGTTTAAAAGACACAGATATTGGGATTTCTGAATTATATGATTTGTTTCCAAAAATTAATAGACTGACATTTTTCATAAGGATAACATATTATTAAAACCTGTAGTATAATAAAATATTTTTATCTACTGTAATTAAAGAATGTTTAAACTTCCAGATTTTATTTTTTTTATTTTCTTATCTTGAATAGTTTTTTAGTTTTACTTGCTACAAATGTTGGGACGGGTGATATTTTAGTATACAGTTTAGTTACCTATCCCTCTTATCTACGTCCCTGTCTACGTCCCTGCTAATCTTTACTAATTTTGGTACATGTACATGTACATGAGTATCTAACTTTGTTGCCAAAGATAGGCTGCATGAACATACAGACTAATCGTCATCTACATTGTTAAGAATTGCAGTTTTATAACACAAAGGTTGTTTATACTCGCATACAATGGGATAAGGTTTATTATAGAAATGGCGACCTTCAGGATTTGCAATGAGTGGTTATAGAGATTAGCCTTTACCTACGGGCAGCCTGATCAAGGTCTTTCCTATTAGTAAAGCCATGCATGCCTCATGAGAAATTTCTTTTCATCTCAGTGTTTTTGGTCTTCAACTTCGTAAAATGATTTTGACTGCAATTATCTCTATATGCACTACATACATTAAAATACATAAACTATAAGTAGGTATATATTTCGAGGGCTTGGCGTGAAACGGTTGTAACTAAAATTTGTATTTTTTTACCAAGGCAATCACCTCGCGATAAAGTCATTATAAGCGTTAAATCATTGTTGTTGGTAAACAATGGAAATTGAGCTGCCATTGCTCGTTCTGAGCAATGGCACCCAAATTTGCATTGTTATACAAAATGGTCAAAATGGCCCCTAAACTAGGGTTTTCAAAGTAGGTTTTTAGTTACAACCGTTTCACACCAAGCCCTCGTTTTACTCTCAAAGAACAACTAGAATATTGTTAATATGACACTGTAACCTGAAACGCCCAGCTTCCTCATTATAATCGGATTGTGAATAACAGCGATCCAATTCTGAATTATTTCCTCGTTATAGGCTAAATCGGGACAACTCGGCAACACGACATTTAAAACAAGCATACTGCGACGATGGTTCTCTCTTGTCTCTAATCTCACGACACCGCACGAGTTGTCGCGAGAACAGCGTCAAATTCACTTGAATATTTCTTCTCCTCGTGTAAAAGTACTGGAAACGGAAGTTGTAATGGCTATGTGAAGTGCTCTCTGGTTGGTCGATATTTGGTCGTGTCCGGATTTTTAGCCAATCAGCGATCAGGTAATAGGAAACCATTTCTTTTTGTGTCGATATATTTAGTTTTGACGTGTCTGTGTTTTCCGCGGAAATAGTACCCCTTACGGCAACTCAAATATTCAGAAAACGAAGAGACGGATCAAAACTCGGGACGATCATTCGATGTAGCAACTGATGGGCTACACAACGCACACCGAGTGGTTTCTAAATTCGAAAAACTGTGGGAGGAGATAGTTTTCGTCCGTTTCCATAGCAACGGTGGTTTCTATGGCGACCATACTACAAAAAGAACAACTAGAGCCTAGACCCTTCATCCCTACCAGGTTTGGTCGAAATCCGTTGAACAGTTTTGGCGCTACGCTTGCCACAAACAAACAAACAAACATTTTACAAACAAACGGACAGAAACGAAGACCGACTTTAAGGGTCTCTAGAAGAGAGAACCAATAAATCATTTTACCAAAGGAAGAATGATCACGATGAGCATTTTCGCCTTATACAACATTGTTTGTCGAGTCCCGGTAGCTCAGTCGGTAACGACGCGGGTTGTCAATCCAGGGGTTGAGAGTTCGAATCCCGGCTCGGCCAACTTTCTTTCCGACGTTTGACAAAAGTCATTGCGACATGTAATGGGCTAAGTCTATGTGAAAAAGCAGCCTGTTTGTTTGGGAAGATTGTTGTGTGGAGTACTGGTGTGAGAAAACCAGGAAACACATGAGTAGGTGAACTGGCCGCCGTCATATGACTGAGTAATTGTTAAAAACGGCGTTAAACCCCAATCAATCAATCAATTCGCTTTACAAGGAAAGAAATGTTCCACTTGGTTGGAATTAAGTTCCAAAAACAAAATTGCCAATATGTGTTCACAGTCGTCTGCTACAGATTTGTTGGTATGTTAGAAAACTGTTAACCCTTTCCCTCATATAGACGCTTTCTGACGCTTCTGCAGCAGACGGCTTTTTGAAAACATAGTGACAAAAGAAGAAATTGCACAAAACGTGCAATTTCTCCTTTTGTCACAAAGTTTTCCACTTTTAGTCATAGGTTATCATCCATTCAATTAAAGATATTCTCCAATATTTGACAACATATGTTCAAAGTCGTCTGCTGCAGAATTGTCGTATGAGGGAAAGGGTTAACCGTTCGGCTGAAGCATATCGAGGGATTCATGCAAAACGGTTTTAACTACATATTGTTACAACCGTTTTGCATGAATCAATCGATAATGTCATCTGATATTAACTATCTTGAAGTTCAAAATGTAATAACACAAACTTGGAAATAATAATCTTTGAGACATTAGGACACGCGAACTTTTCCGTAATTCATACTTACCCAACTGTTTTATAGTTTAAACATATTAGAATCATAATACTGAGATGAAATTACAGCAATAATGTCACTTTCAAGTACAATTGATTCCACTAATGGGCTAAGTCTATGTGGAAAAGCAACCAGTTGCTTGGGAAGATTGTTGTGTGGAGCACTGGTGTGAGAAAACCAGGAAATGCATGAGTAGGTGAACTGGCCGCCGTGATATAACTGAGGAATTGTTAAAAACGGCGTTAAACTCCAATCAATCAATCAATCAATCAAGTACAATTGACTATTTATCAACGTTTACTACCAAACTTGTTTTGAATTATTTATTACTTACAGCAGTTTCAACTTTTTTAAAATGTTGATCTCCTTCTGGATTTTCAGCCCCTTTAACCCTTTCCCTCATATAGACGCTTTCTGACGCCTCTGCAGCTGACGGCTTTTTGAAAACATAGTGACAAAACAAGAAATTGCTCGAAACGAGCCATTTCTCCTTTTGCCACAATGTTTTCCACTTTTAGTCATAGGTTATCCATTTAATTATAGAGATAGAGAATTATAGAGATTATAAAAATATGTTCAAAGTCGTCTGCTGCAGAATTGTCGTATGAGGAAAAGGGTTAATATAAATATGTATAAGGGAAATGGTTTATATATTCGGTGTTGCTAGTCTCGGATCCCGTACAGGGGCATAGCTCCCTTTAGGCACTGTAGGCACGTGCCTACACATTTTCTAAAAATGCCCCAAAATGCAGCTGCGGCGATACACATCTGCGTAATGTATCGACCAGATCAGCCTGCGATGTCCGCGCAGACTGATCCAGCCGACACATTCCATCTAAGCGGGGATAGATAGAGTACTGATTCCTGAAACAGAAAATCCAAAGGAGGCGAAAAGTTTATATCCAGGTAGGCCTGTGTGGCATGCTTAAGCTGATCCGGGTCGATACTTTACGCTGAATCCACAATGTTGATTTTCACACGAGACGGCCTACACATTGATTATTGTCAAGCTACGACCCTGCCGTAGACTTTCAGACTTAGCCCTTTGCACCATATAACAAATCTGTAGCAAACGACTGTGAAAACGTTTTGGTCACAATTATCGAAACTCTCTATAAATGAAGGAACCATGATTGAATAAAGTGGAAAACATTGTAGTGGCAAAATGAGAAACCGCGGAGGCGTCAGAAAGCGTCTGTATGTGTTTTAAGCAAATTGAATGGTGTATTAGAGAATATGGTATCGTTTATGACGAAAGAGAAACCACGAACAATTGTGAATAAGTTGGTGCCTATTCAAATATTGATTGAAATAATAATAAATAAACAAGAATAGCATTGTCTCCAGACCTGTCAACATTGTCTGCCCAAAAATGTCGTATTGTTTCGTAAAGAGCGAACTAATGCGCTATTGACTTTATAAAACCAGAAAACTACGGTGTTCCGTAAGGACCATCGTTGTTTCGCGAAAACACGACGCGAAAGTGCGAAAATACGAAAACGCGATGCGAAATCGCGAAAGTGCGATATTAATATCGCAACCTCGCATCTGTTACGTTAGTTGTTTCGCAGTTTCGAGGGTCGAAAGTACGAAAACACGATGCGAAAGTGCAAAAATACGACGAGAAGGTGCGAAAGTGCGAAAACGCGATGCGAAGGCGCGAAAACACGATGCGAGATTGCGATATTAATATCGCATTTTCGCATCGCACTTTTGCGATTTCGCATTGCGTTTTTGTGCTTTCGCATCGTGTGTTCGCACTGTCGCATCGTGTTTACGTACTTTCGACCCCAGGGCGAAACCGCGAAACAACGATGGCCCTAATGGAACTCCGTAGAAAACAGTCTCTGTCGTGAGGTGGTTAGGGCATCCGGATCCGGAGCGGAAAGAACTGGTTCGATCTTCGATTGGGTCATACCAAATAATTAAAATACGACAGGTCGTACGGGGGATCCAACTCAAAACATACAAGAGCTATAGCTTGCATCGCTTGCGACTTACATGTACATACCAAATTTCAAATTTCAAATTCTTTAATACTCAAATCAATTCAATGATTTACATGAGAATAATACAAAAATTATACATTGTTGATGGCGAAATATGTATAAAACAAAATCAATACCTTACAATGGAAGAGGCCGTATAGATAGAGAGATAATGTCCAGACAGTTTAGGTCAATAAGTAAACATTTTATGGGATATCTTTGTGTAAATTATTTCAAGTAATATATGCATGTATGTACCAATTACCAAATGCATATTTAATTATTAAATACATATTTAATTAAAGCATATATGTCCATATCTAGCAAACCTTCTACCACAATAGAGTGTCTGTTAGAGCAATTTAATTGATACCCGTTGGTAAATACTTCATCGAAACGAAAAATAAAGCATTCACCGAGGTATCCAGACTATGATTACTTGATGGTGTTAAGTATTTTAACAATAAAATAATGTTTTGTAAATGTGTTGACTATTCAATGTTTGTCACTTTTGGTTCAATGTTTGTGTCAACGTTCTCTATCAACTTTGTATTTTTTTTTTTTGTATTTTGTACTATCTTCGGTGATCGGAGGAAATAAAGATATAATAATCAGTGAATTTAATTGGCTAATTGTTTAACGTCTAAGGTTTTGTCAATCAATGTCCTAAGTAAATACGTTAACGCTGAACACGTATTTGTTGTAATCATAATAAAACCAAACTAAACGGAAAATATGTTCACCATATAGGACGCCGATAAGAATATATCGCTGGTTTGAAAAGGTGGTGTGTGTAATTAACAGTAATATATTAAATCAGGACAACGTCGTATTCGAAGAAACTCTTCAAAATAGTGTACAGTTTGAAAAATGGATCGGCGCCCAGTCTCGTGTGTACATTTGTAGTCTAACTTGCTTTCCGTCCTTAACCATTTCCCCCACACATCTGCAAAAGACGACTTAGAAAACATGTAGGCCAAAATATTGAAAATCTCTATAAGGGCTAGTTTCATTATTGTAAATAGTTCAGAACATTGTGGCAATTGGAGAAATTGCTCAATTTCTCCTTTTGTCACAAGGTTTCAAAAAGATATCTGCAGCAGTTGTGCCAAACTGCGTCTGGATGTGGGAAATGGTTAATGTTTGACAGAACGTGATGACTGAGTCGTTAACGGAGATGCGTTAATAGAATAGAACAGAATAAAATAGAATACATTTATTAAGCTAATAATGGCCCTCTTCAGGGCATGTTTAAATAACAACATTATATACATATAATATAATATAAGGCAATCACGCCTTAACCCTACTCCTGAACATTTAAGCTGGAATTTTCCCCACGATAATTATCTTATTACTATATCAAACCCTATGTTGTGGGTACTCAAGAAACCTGTCACGTTTAGACGATTAATTTCGAGTACCCACAACATAGGGTTCAATGGTCAATAAAACCGTAGGAAGTAGTGTGACAATTGAGTGTTGAAACTGGTCGATTGATAGGGAAACAAAGATGGAATTTATTCGTTGTATTGTGAACTCAAATAAGACATTAAGAAGCTGAACTGTACATTATCTAGAGCGTTGCATTACATTCGTTGGAGCACTTAACACAGAGCACTAGATAAGTGGCGTGTTTCGCATGTTCTAAAATCCTTATTTGTCCCTTTAACCCTATGTTTTGGGCACTCAAAAGAATCGTCTCAGTGAGACGATTCTTTTGAGTACCCACAGTATAGGGTTTGCTTTAATAATAAGAGAGAAATTGTGGGAAAAAGAGCTGAATACCCCCTCCTTATCTGGACCTCTGTAAATAAAAAGGCATTAATCCTCTATACAAGCGCTAGAAAGTACATGTTGGAGGGTAACAAATCGCATAGGATGAATGGTTTTTGTCATGAAATATACAAAGGTAGGGAATTTTCCGCCGTGGTATTACTGAAACACTGTTGAAAACGGCATTCAACTGCTATCAATCAACTTATAATGTTTGGACATTAGTAAATTAATTAAACCGAATTACTTTCAACAATGTTTCAACAGGAACTCGAGATTTATTTAACGATACTTGATAAATTAATTTCTTCTCTTGGGAAACAGAAACGTCTCTGATATTCTGGTCTATCGAATTTCGTGGGTTTAACCGAATTAGACTTCTCGAAAAGTATATTCCTAGTTTAACCTATTTTGTTTAAATTGATTATAAAAGCAGGCCTTTTCAACTTGTATGTCTCGGTCCTGATGCCTGGCTTCCCGGGAAATAAGGTGAAGGAAATAAGAGAGGATTATCTCTAAATGTTGAGGGTTAGCCAGCCTTTGGGACTAGGTACCGGGTGTCCCGGATTTGATTCTCGCTCGTAGCAATTATTTGTGAAGCACACTTGGGCAAGGCACAGTTCAGAGTAACCAAGCAATCATTACCAAACTGTTCTGATACCGTAAGAACAACCTTCGATACTTTGATAGCGGTGTAAAGCCACATGAAATATAAAACAAAGGTGTCAAATAGGTTCGAGTCCCGTGATGAGCGGGTCCTGACTTTGGGATTTTTCCACACAAACGGCGCGAGTACTGGTTAAGTCTCCAGGAAGCAGACATCGAGCGTGATTAATATAAGCTGAAAGCTTGCTTCGCAATCGATGTAAACTAAATAATGTTTAAATTAAATATAAAACAATCGACGTTTTTATTATTACCGGGTACTTTCACGAAGGATATATATATATATATGTTTGTAGAATGGTTCCATGGTAATTGAATTATTTACTGCATACATGTATACGATCAATGATAACAACCATGCCATAACTCATAATTGGCGTTATATTTCATAACATAACCTGTGTTAACCCTTTCCCTCATATAGACGCTTTCTGACGCCTCCGCAGCAGACGGCCTTTTGAAAACATAGTGACAAAAGAAGAAATTGCACAAAAGGTGCAATTTCTCCTTTTGCCACAATGTGTTCCACTTTAGTCATAGGTTATCCATTCAATTAAAGAGATTTTTCCATTTTTTGACAAAATATGTTGAGAGTCGTCTGCTGCAGAATTGTCGTATGAGGGAAAGGGTTAAAGTGCCTTCTGTATGTATCGCATTTCAAATTGTCCTGGCAACTATTAACTCCCGAGGGTAAAATGCCTCATCGGAATTACAAATACTCTCAATTCTCGAATAGTTATGTAAATCTCGTAAATGTCTCTATTATGGGAAGTTGCAATGTGAGTCCTGGCCGTTTTTGTTGCTTTTGTTTGTTGTCGTTGCTTTCCGTGATTTACAATCCCCTAGACTCGAAACATTCCATCTGTTTTCACTTGTATAGTTATTTGAACAAAGTTTCCAAGTTTAGCCAAATATTTAAATAAGATTTCTTTTGTCGGTTAGAAAATCGGTACTATTACAGAATTACAATACATTCTTGACAGGTTTTGTTGCTTTTTGTTTGTTGCCTTTGCATTCTACCTTTACCTGTCCCAAAATACTGGCAACAGTCCATCTCTGTTCATATGTATAGTAAACAGGAATGTAGAAAAGGGGATAATCTACTCCCAATGTTCAATTGTTATCTCATTAAAATATCACGTGGAGATTGGATAATATTCATATTTTGTAGTAAATCAATCTTTGAAGTCATTTAATATTATTGCATATAAACAAAACATACATATTCTGAATGGGAATGCTTACAACAAAAGCAATAGATAAATTTACAAATAGGAATCCCTATGATATTTGAAAAGTGACTAGTTAAAAAAAACCATGCACTGCCGTTTTGGATTTTTAACAATTTTAACCATAAGATTAAAATGGTCAAAATTACTAAAGTTCATCAATAAGTGTATTTTGAATTTTTAAACTTTCAGAAAATATCTTTGTTATTGGCATACATGTATGTACAATAATCTTTGAATTGTTCGTGCTGAAATGTTGGGACAGGTGATATTTTAAGATACAATTGAATTACTTATCCCTCAAATAACGTCCATGCACAACACTTTCGACTTGTACAAAATGTATCAATAAAAAGATTGTTACGTTGATTATAAGATAGGTCGAATTCCACCAACGATACTAAGCGCTAAGTAATACTAAGATACTTAAAGCGTATCTCATAATCTTTGTTGTGCTAATAATAATACATACATATTTCGTTTCTTAACAAGCATTGACAATTTATGTCACCATAATCATTTATATTTACTGAATAAAATTGAGTTAAGTTGATTTGAGTTGTAACGAAATGAATGCTGGAATGTGCTCCATCTTAACTTAAGTATTTATGTTTTCCTAAGCGCTAAGTAGGGTTGGTGGAATACGAGTCAGGTATATTGCTGTGTATCATAAAACATACAGGACAATCACATTATTATCCACAAAATCCAAAGGACAAAGGCTGTGATATGTATAGACCTGTGTCAGAGAGAGTAATGTCAGATTAATTACGTTCTAATAATTATAGACCTTAACTATAAAAGGCTAATTTCAGTCTAACCATTCCCTAGAGGGGTTCAATAACGTAAATAGTAGTGTCAGTTCGAGCTCTGATATCTGATTCTATTGAGATCAAATGGTCCTAGTCGAGAACTGATTGCTGATTGTATTTGGATAAAATGGTACCAGTCTAGAACGGATGGCTGATTGTATTGGGATGAAATGGTACCAGTTGAGAACTGACTGCTGATTATTTTGGGGTAACATGGTACCAGTCGAGAACTGTTTGCTGATTGTATTGGGATAAAATGGTACCAGTCTAGAACGGAAAGCTGATTGTATTGGGATAAAATAGTACCAGCCGAGAACTGATAGCTGATTGTATCGAGATAGAATGGTACCAGTCTAGAACAGCTTTCTGATTCTATTTGGATAAAATGGTACCAGTCGAGAACTGGTAGCTGATTGTATTGGGATAAAAATTTGTACCAGTGGAAAACTGATTGCTGATTGTATTGTTATAAAATAGAACCAGTCGAGAACTGATAGCTGATTGTATCGGAATAGAATGGTACCAGTCTAGAACTGATTTCTGATTCTATTGGGATAACATGGTTCCAGTCTAGAACTGACAGCTGATTGTATTGGGATAAAATGGTACCAGTCTAGAACTGACAGGTCATTGTATTGGGATAACATAGTACAAGTACAGAACTGATAGCTGTTTGTATCGGGATATAATCGTACCAGTCTAGAACTGATTTCTGAGTGTATTGGGATAAAATAGTACCAGTCGAGAACTGATAGCTGATTGTATTGGGATCAAATTGTACCAGACTAGAACTGAAAGCTGATTATATTGGGATAATATAGTACCAGTCAAGAACTGATTGCTGATAGTATTGGGATAAAATGGGACCAGTCGAGAACTGATTGCTGATTGTATTGGGATAAAATTGGACCAGTCGAGAACTGATTGCCGATTGTATTGGAATAAAATGGGACCAGTCGAGAACTGATTGCTGATTGCATTGGGATAAAATGGGACGAGTCGAGAACTGATTGCCGATTCTATTGGGTTAAAGTTATACCAGCGGAGAACTGATACATGTAGCTGATTCTATTGCGATAAAATGGTACCACTCGAGAACTAATAACTGATTCTAATGGGATTACAATCGTACCAGTCTAGAACTGATTGCTGATTATATTGTGTAAAATGGTACCAGTAGAGAAGTGATAGCTGATTGTATTGAGATAAAATGGTACAAGTCGAGAACTGATCGTTGATTATATTGGGATAAAATGGTACCTTTCGAGAAATGAGAGCCGATTTTATTGGGATAAAATGGTACCAGTCAAGAACTGATAGCCGATTGTATAGGGATAACATTGGACCAGAGTGTATTCAGGTCTACCACATACATACCCAGAACTCGGATGTTCGCCTGTTGAAACCTGTAATTTGCTGGTGGATTCGGCAAGCAACTGCCAAACAATTATTCTGTTACGTACATCTGAATACACCCTTGATGTGCTTTGAAAACGTGCAGAATTGTTTAAAAAAGACTGTTCCATATTCAAAATCGGGCGTCTCCAGTTCTAATGTAATAATACCTTTGGAAATAGTTTGATAACTAAACGACAAACCGTTCTGATTTCAGGTGAGACGGCTCGTTACGAGCAGACTCACCTGCATCTGTATTGTTTGCAAAGCTCCAAATATTGCCATTGTCCCGGAAAGAGTTAATAAAATCACCTCTATACAGCAAAAATAAATCATAGTGACAAAAGAAGAACTTGCACAAAACGTGCAATTTCTCCTTTTGCCACAATGTTTCTCACTTTTTGTCATAGGTTATCCATTCAATTATGCTAACTATTTCGTAAAGAAAAGAGAAAATCGATTTCTACATTACCTCCTTTTCTCAAAGGAGTCTTTACAATTTGTCCTCGACAGAGACCTTGAAATGTGTCTGTTAACCCTATCCAATTCACAACAAAACTGCCCTAGACGACTTGGAATTCATTGAGCAAAATTATAGTGAGAATATCTGTATACAAATCGAATAAAGTTGAAAACATTGAGGCAAAAGAAGAAACTGCTCATAACTAGCTATTTCTCATTAGTGACGCTTTTTTCAACTGTCGTTCACTATAGAGGCATACTGCGTCCGTATGAGATAGACAATTGGAGTCTCTTAACTTGAAAAAAAACAACCTAATATTTCTTGGCTAAAAAAAGACATTTCAATAACGAACTGGGAACGAAATAAGCCTCATCGCCATTGCTTTGTCTAGACCACAGTAATCTGTCAAACGGTCACATTCGTATTCGTTACTGTTTATCAAATACCAGTACAGTACATTTTAAAATTTGGGTGAATTGGTTTCTTTGTATCTTTTGCTCGAACTCACAACTTTTTGATTAAGTGCTACCGACTCAGCTGCCGCATGTCAACGCAAAATATACAAGACAATAAACCATTAATAAACATTTAATAGAAACTAAATACTTCACGTAATTAGCTTTTGGTTACTTTTTCAGGATGTTTTATGTATTTATTGAACATTTTGCATTTCAAAACTGTTCATATTTTCGTTATTACTTATTGCGATGTTGCTTTTTTTTGGATTATTCAAAATGATATATAATTTCCTAGGTTGAACATGACGCTGATCGATATTTCACGTCACCCCGGGGACCAATAATATAACTCCAATATTCTGAATGTCTGCAGAGTTACGACACAAGTACGTTAGAATATGTCTCAACGTGCGGCATATCACGCGAGAACCCAACCTCAAAAGTGCTTTAATTAACCCGTTATACTTCTATACAGGACTTTAAGAACATGAATATTGAGCCAACTAACATTATGGCCTGTGCGTAATGTATCGACCCGGATCAGCCTGCGCAGTTCGCGCAGACTGATCCGGGTCGACACATTCCGTATCTTTGGGAAAGCGGTATAGAGTAATGATTCCTTTAACAGAAAATCCACAGGAGGCGTAAAGTGTCTATTCGGGTAAGCCTGCGCGGCATGCTTATGCTGATCCGGGTCGATACTTTACACAGTGTCCATAATGATGGTTATCTCGCGGGTCGGCTCATATCAAGAACAGCCAGTACATGCGTGCACTCATTTCTCAGAGAAGACTTCTTCATAGAGAAGGGTTAATTATAAACTTATTCAAACAGATTCAATTAGACCTATCAAGCCCATCATGAAGTTATTAATACAAAAACATACAACATGAAAGAAACAAATCAATAACATAAAAACCTTTATAGAAACATCAAAAGGCCTCGGGGTTCGAACCACACTTGAATTAAACCAAAGACATTAAAAGTTGTAATAATGGTTCCTCATCCCTATGGGGTTAGCATAGCAACTGATTCGCTAATGTCAGGATCAAAGTACCAGTATTTATGTGCATCATCACGCCATAGGGTCAGGTATACACCAACAATAGCGTTGCCCTTTGGACTTGGTGTAGGAAGCAAAAGGCTACAGAGACTACGTTTTCGTGGAACAAACAAGTTTAACTCTGACAGTAGATTGCTTCGTTATTCATGTAATGATTCCAAACAGCAAGTTGTTTTGGTCCGCTGTAAAGATTACGAAAATCAATTGTATATTTACTAATTGTCTATATATATACGTTAGCAATACATAAGGCATAATGGGTTTGGACCAATCACCATCGTTGTTTCGTGCTAGTCTGGAGTTACTTACCTCTACAATAACATGTAATGTATCTGGCATAATGGCGGGACCCTTTTGACATGGTATAGCAATCACCATCGTTGTTGCATGCTAGTCTGGAGTTATTTACCCCTACACTAACATTTAATATATCTGGCATAGTGGCGGTGCCCATTTGACATGGTGTAGCAATCACCATCGTTGTTAATTACTCCTACAATAACATTTAATATATCTGGCATAGTGGCGGGGCCCTTTTGACATGGTGTAGCAATCACCATCGTTGTTAATTACTCCTACACTAACATTTAATGTATCTGGCATAATGCCGGGGCCTTTTTGACATGGTGTAGAAATCACTATCATTGTTTCATGCTAGTCTAGAGTTACCTACCACTACAATAACATTTAATGATTCTGGCATAATGGCAGGGCCCTTTTGACATGGTATAGCAATCACCATCGTTGTTTCATGCTAGACTGGAGTTACCTACCCCTACAATAACATTTAATATATCTGGCATAATGACGGGGCTCTTTTGACATGGTGTAGCAAGCAACAAGCTACGGAGATAACCTTTGTGTGGATTAAACCAGTTTAAACTTTCAAACGCCGAAAGTAGATTGCTTTACTATTCATGTGTTGATGCCAAACTCCAAGCTGTATTGGTTCGCTGTATAGTTTACGAAGTAGTCGCCATTATTTAATACCAGGCGTACTCATTTACCATAGTATGCTATGTACCCGAGTAAGAGGAGATTTGGCACTTGTGTCACAGTTGACTGATCGCCGCTTAACATTAAATCCAATACTGCTGTGTTTTCACAATATGAGCCGTTCCGCGAGATAACCAACATTATGGCCTCTGCGTAATGTATCGATCCGGATCAGCCTGCGCAGTCCGCGCAGACTGATCCGGGCCGATACATTCCGTCTCAGAGGGATAGAGGTATAGAGTAATACTTCCGGAAACAGAAAATCCACAGAAAGCGAAAAGTGTCTTTTCGGGTAAGTCTGCGCGGCATGCTTCTGCTGATCCGGGTCGATACTTTACGCAGATTCCATAACGTTGGTTTGTTCTCGCGAGACGGCTCATATCATTAAAAGAGACTAAACTACTGCGCTGTACGCATATCAGATCTGACAACACTGTTTAACAGTCGTCTCATGAACACGTTATATTCTTTGTCCAGTGAAAACGCAGGATTCAACCAACGCTCGATTCTATACGATCGAAAAACTCTCTATCACGTTTATTTCAATCGGTTATTTATTTCAAACCGAACGATTTTGTAAGCGACAATGTGATTAGCTGACGCAAAAGTCAAGCCTGTATATGGCAGTCATCATATCTCTTTACGAGCGAACGAAGTTTGGGTCTGGTTTGACTGACAATGATGTTTCCATTTCCAATAGTTTGGCTTTTGACAAAGCCAGTCAAGGTTTGTAAGCAACAACCTATCCTTAAACATGATTTATTTTACATCGATTGCGAAGCAAGCTTTCAGCTTATATTAATCACGCTCGATGTCTGCTTCCTGAAAACTAAGTACTCGCGCAGTTTGTGTGGAAAAATCCCAAATTCAGGACCCGCTCATCACGGGTCTCGAACCAGGGACCTTTGATACGAGAGGCTGACGCTCTACCTGTACACCACTGTCTTCCACCTATCCATGGCACAGTATGAGAGTTTCCTTCAGTAAGTCCGTCTATTCAAACAGGTACGAGTTGTCAGTTCTGAACAGTGAATGTTCAGATCACCCAGTCTATCTTCTCTTTATTATCATCAGGGGCGTAGCTTTGCAATAACCAATGTGTAGGCCGTCTCGTGAGAAAATCAACATTGTGGACTCTTCGTAAAGTATCGACCCGGATCAGCCTAAGCATGCCACACAGGACTACCCATCTATTCCCCTAAGTCGGCCAGTTCAGTCTGCGCGGACAGCGCAGGCTAATCTGGTCGATACATTACGCAGATGTATATCGCCGCAGTTGCATTTTGGGGCATTTTGAGAAAAAATGTGTAGGCACGTGCCTAAAGTGCCTAAAGGGAGCTACGCCCCTGATCATAGTCTACACAAGGGCACTTACAGACGTGTTTAACTCTTTCCAATATGCAACACATTTGGAGAAGATGACTTTGAAAACATCTTGACAAAGGTACGGAAATCTCTATAAATTAAAGTATAATTATTGAATAGAGTTAAAAACATTTTGGCAAATGAGGAAAATTGCTCATTATGAACAATTTCTCCTTTTGTCACAAAGTTTTCAAAAGTCGTCTACAGCAGAGGCGTCAGAATGCGTCTATATGAGGGAACAGTATCAACAACAACTCTGTATTTAAATTTATATGTAAACAATGTAGATCTTGATCAGACTGTTCGGAAACACAGGCTAATATGGGTACACATTGTTCACAAAAGCCATCTTGTATCTTTTTAACATGAACTGGCTATAATAGTCTATTGATGTACATGTTCGTACATAATTCTAAAATATTTCATTTTCATTCATGCCATATACCCTTGAGATTTATATCAGTCTGGGAAATCAATTGCAATACAGGATATTAAAACTTGTCTACGTACACGCAGTATGCAGCAGACTACTTTAATAACGTTAGAAAATAATCTTTATAAATTAAAGTTTAATATTTGAATCGAGTTGAAAACATAGTGCTAACAGTAGATATTTATCATTAATAGCAAATTCACCTTTTCTCACAAGGTTTTTTAAACCTCGTCTGCTGTGCAATCTGTAAAATATGTCTGCATGCGGGAAAGGGTTGATGCATAGCAACGTATCGATACGTAACTTCCATCGAGAAGTTGAAAACATTGTGGCAAAAAGGGAAATTGCTCATCATGAAGTCATGAAGCTTCAAAAGTCGCCCTGCTGCAGAGGCGTCAGAAAGCGTATATATGTGGGAAAGGGTTAAGATCGACAGACAGTCCATAAAGCCAGGAGTTAGATTCAACTGCAATATGCATGAGCTAATCAACCGTATCTTGAATATTGATTGGATTCAAACACTTTCCCACTTGCAGACGCACTATGCTGAATCCGCATAAATCATTGGTACAACAGAAGAAATTTCTCAATAAGAGTAAAGTTTCCTCTTCTCACAATGTGTTCAACTCTATTCAATGTATAGACATATATGTATAGATAAGTTCCATGTATCATTGCCTAGAAGTATTCAAACGAGTCTGCTTCAAATGTACTGAATGAATGAAAGGGTTAACTCTTTCACTGCCAAAGGAAATTGAAGGATTTTGCAAACAATGCATATTCAGGTGAAACAGCTCGTTTATGAGCTGTCTCTCCCAAAATATGCATTGTTTGCGACTTATACATTACATTTTACCAAACATTCTGTTGGACGAAATATGGAGTGGTCCAATTTTCAACATGGAAGAGTCGACTTTGTGAAATTCGGCAGTGAAAGTGTAAAAATAATCAGGTTGAGATTTCTTATATGTTTTACATTTTAGTCCAATTGTATTAACATACTGAATTCTGATATAAACCACCAGGGTATCACATGAATGAAATGCAATTCTGTAAAATAGTTTACAGCAACGGAAATTGGAATGTATTTCCCAGAAATATGTATGCTCGTAATTCAAATAGTGTTGAATCTTTTCCAGTCTCAATTGCTACAGATGTCGAAGCGTGTTATATATTATGATACGATTTACACATCTAATCATTGCTCACACTTAAAACAATTATAAATGGCAACATCATTCATTCGAGAAGAAAATAGAGAGAAGAGATATGCCCGTTACTTTGATCAATTACTCTCTGAGTGAAAGATATGTCTTACCGTATCCGCGATATAGTGGCTACAGCGTCCGCTTTTGAAGCAGGAGATCCGGGTTCGAGCCACGGGACGGGTCACACCAAATACTTTAAAAATGGCGGGAAGGCTTCTCCCTTGGGCGTTCATGATACGGAGATACCATTACGGCTGATTAGTCGGTGTCAGGATAAATTATACCTGTAGTACTGGTAACAGGGGCGTAGCTCCCCTTAGGCACTGTAGGCACGTGCCTACACATATTTTTCTCAAAATGCCCCAAACATGCACTCTGCGGCGATAGCCATTTGCCTAATGTATCCGACCAGATCAGCCTGCGCTGTCCGCGCAGACTGATCCGGCCGGTACATTCCGTCTTATGGGGATATATGTATAGAGTAGTTATTCCTGAAACGAAAAATCCACAGGAGGCGAAAAGTGACTATCCGGCTAGGCCTGTGTGGCATGCTTAGGCTGATCCAGGTCGATACTTTACGCAGAATCCACAACGTTGATTTTCTCAGTTACATCAAGGCGTTTCCTTGGTAATTTACCAGTATAACAGTTATATCAAGGAGTTTCCTTGGTAATTTACCAGTATTACAGTTATATCAAGGCGTTTCCTTGGTAATTTACCAGTATTTCAGTTATATCAAGGCGTTTCCTTTGTAATTTACCAGTATTACAGTTATATCAAGGCGTTTCCCTGGTAATTTACCAGTATTACGGCGTTTCCTTGGTAATTTACCAGTATTACAGTTATATCAAGGCGTTTTCTTGGTAATTTACAAGTATTACAGTTATATCAAGGCGTTTCCGTAAAGAGTAGTTATTCCTGAAACAGAAAATCAACAGGAGGCGAAAAGTGTATATCCGGCTAGACCTGTGTGGCATGCTTAGGCTGATCCGGGTCGATACTTTACGCAGAATCCACAATGTTGATTTTCTCACGAGACGGCCTACACATTGATTATTGCCAAGCTACGCCCCTGGGCAAATTACCAAGGAAACACTGCGAGATGACTGAACTAATATTGAGAGTGGCGTTAAAACGCAACTCAAACTAACCTACACTGATATATATAACTGAGCCGTTCCACGAGAAAACCAACATTGTTGACTCTGCGTAAAGTATTGACCCGGATCAGCTTAAGCATACCGTGCAGGCTAATCTGGGCAGACACTTTTTCCCCTCCTGTGGATTTTCTGTTTCAGGAATTATTACTTTATACCTCTATCCCCATGAGACGGAATGTATCGGCCCGGATTGGCCTGCGCGGACTGCGCAGGCTGATCCGGGTCGATATATTACGCAGCGTCCATAATGTTTTTTTTCTCGTGGAATGGCTCATATACATATACAGTTAAACCTGTGACACAGACCACCTTGGAATGGCGATTCCCTGTCTATAGCAACCACCATTTAAGTTTACCAATTACTCATTTTTAGCATAAATGAACCTGTAAGTAAAGACCACCTGTGAACAAAGACCATAATGTTGTGTTTCCATGAGTGGTCTTTATACACAGGTTACACTGTACGGCTTAATTGTAAAACGGTGTGACATACATAGCTTACCTTTTTGCCTGGTGCGACTCCGATTCCATTCTATCTCGTTTTAACACAACAACAATGTCTGGTCTTGAAATGTCCTGAATGCAAGTGACAAGTTCCCTATATATATATATATATCAGCCAATATACGCAGTAACAACAACAAAATGCTATGGTTAACTGCGCTTCCGTTTTATCTGCCATTTCTCCTTTTCCAAAACCTGTCATATGGATGTGATCAAAGTGAACTCCATATGGTAATAGGCCTTAATATTGACATGGGCATCAGAGCTCTAGATAAGGCGCGTTTTGCTTGTTCTAAAATCCTTATTTTACCCGCTAACCCTATGGTGTGGGTACTCAAAGGAATCGTTGAGACGATTCCTTTGAGTACTCACACCATAGGGTTTGGTTGGATGATATGAGAGATAATGTGGTTAGAAGAGCTGAATAACCTTCCTTATCTGGACTTCTGGAGCATGTCATTGATTGATGCTCTTAGATCTAAACATTCTTGTAAACGCAGGTGCCTGTTTCTTTCACATGGGACCACCTCGGTGGTGTTGTGGTAGAGCGTCAACCTCGGGTGCAGGAAGTCGCGAAATCGATCCCCGGCCAGGTCATACCACAGACTTTAAAGGTAACGAAATGGCTGTCCTCCTTTGCGCTCAGGGTTGTGGGGTTAGCATTACGAATTATTGGCTGGTGTCAGGATAACTGGACCAGTAGTACTGGTAACTTATCCCGGAAACGCCGTGATATAACTGAACAATTGTTGAAAGCGGCGTAAAACACCTAACAATCAAAATATTTACATGTTCGAGGATGTTTCGGACATATATCCATCACCCAAACGATATGGCAACCGAGGGGTGCTACATGTACTTAGCCCCATACTAACTCTAAACAGGTATGCCTTTAATAGACATGTGTCCTTAAGGTTATAGACGAAAACCAGTACGTTTCAGCGTAACAAAATCTGTTTTCGCGGTATTACATGGGACCATACGGGGTTTCCACGAAACAAGTTATGATTGCAGTGTCTATTGAACGCATGAATTACTTCGAAACGCTACATATATATCAATATAACGAACGGGGTATTTTGCATAACGATAACGTTTTGTAACGCTATAACGAACGAGGTATTTGTGCATAAAGATAACGTTTTGTAACGCTATAACGAACGGGGTATTTGTGCATAAAGATAACGTTTTGTAACGCTATAACGAACGGGTATGTGCTTAAAGATAACGTTTTGTAGCGCTATAACGAACGGGGTATGTGTGAATAAAGATAACGTTTTGTAACGCTATAACGAACGGGTATTTGTGCATAAAGATAACGTTTTGTAACGCTATAACGAACGGGGTATTTGTGCATAAAGATAACGTTTTGTAACGCTATAACGAACGGGTATGTGCTTAAAGATAACGTTTTGTAGCGCTATAACGAACGGGGTATGTGTGAATAAAGATAACGTTTTGTAACGCTATAACGAACGGGTATTTGTGCATAAAGATAACGTTTTGTAACGCTATAACGAACGGGTATTTGTGCATAAAGATAACGTTTTGTAACGCTATAACGAACGGGTATTTGTGCATAAAGATAACGTTTTGTAACGCTATAACGAACGGGTATTTGTGCAACAAGATAACGTTTTGTAGCGCTATAACGAATGGGGTATGTGTGAATAAAGATAACGTTTTGTAACGCTATAACGCACCGGGTTTTCTTGCATAGAGATAACGTTTTGTTTACCAATCTTTGAGTCATATATGACCGTGTTACTGTTTCATTGCATTTTGGTATTTAGTACTATTTACCATAATTGTTGTGTTTAAGCTACATGGTTGTATACACTGTTCAGATACCGATATTTAAGCAGTCTTAATTTGTCTGTCATTTATTTATCAAATGGCCTTTTCAATGTCATATTTATGTTGTTGATTTATCTTTAAAAAAAATCAAACGAGCGAACCCTGCAGTGTCAATAATAGATATTATAGTCGAACATGATGTTAACTGTTAATCGGTTATATATTATTTAGTAGAACTCGACACTCGTTATTGAATCATATTGAATTACTTTCCTGTTGAACGTACGTGTAGCTTTACACTTAATCCCTTTATGTGTACATGTACTCGGCTTTTATATGTTTGAATGATGCTTAACGCCGTTTTAAACAGTATTTCAGTTGTACCAAGGAGTTTCCTTGGTAATTTACCAGTATTTCAGTTATATCAAGGCGTTTACTTGGTAATTTACCAGTATTACACTATATCAAGGCGTTTCCTTGGTAATTTACCAGTATTACAGTTTTATCAAGGGATTTCCTTGGTAATCTGCCAGTATTACAGTTATATCAAGGGGTTTCCTTGGTAATGTACCAGTATAACAGTTATATCAAGGCATTTCCTTGGTAATTGACCAGTATTACAGTTATATCAAGGCGTTTCCTGGGTAATTGACCAGTATTACAGTTATAGCAAGGCGTTTCCTTGGTAATTCACCAGTATAACAGTTATATCAAGGCGTTTCCTGTGTAATTTACCTATATTACAGTTATAATAAGGCGTTTCCTTGGTAATTTACCAGTATTTCAGTTATATCAAGGCGTTTCATTGGTAATTTTCCAGTATTTCAGTTATATTATGGCGTTTCCTTGGTAACTTACCAGTATTACAGTTATATCAAGGCGTTTTCTTGGTAATATACCAGTATTACAGTTATATCAAGGCGTGTCCTTGGTAATTGACCAGTATTACAGTTATATCCAGGCGTGTCTTTGGTAATTGACCAGTATTACAGTTATATCAATGCTTTTCCTGTGTAATTTACCTGTATTACAGTTATATTAAGGCCTCCCCCTGGTAATTTACCAGTATTACAGTTATATCAAGGCGTTTCCTTGGTAATTTACCAGTATTAATGTTATATCAAGGCTTTTCCTTCGTTATTCACTAGTATTACAGTTATCTCAATGCGTTTCCTGGGTAATTTACCTGTATTACAGTTATCTCAATGCGTTTTCCTGTACACAAGAAAGGAAACGTAACAGATCCTAATAATTATCGAGGTATCTCCTTAATTGATTCTCTGTGTAAAGTATTTGTACATATTTTATCTAGAAGGTTAACCTTATGCTGTGAAGAGTATAACATTATTGATGAATCGCAAGCTGGGTTTAGATCAGGTTATTCAACTACGGCTAACAATTTTATTCTAATGTCATTAATACAGAAGTATTTATCAACAAAGAGAGAAGATTTTACAGTATATTCATTGATTTTGCAAAAGCATTCGATAGTATTCAACATAGAAAACTGTCGGATGCCTTTGCAAGAAACGATATCAATGAACTTAAGTCATGTGTAAAAAAGTTAATGATAAACTTATAAGTTATTTTAGTTGTAAAACAGGTACACGACAAGGATGTATTAGTAGTTCGATCATTTTTTCTCTTTTTATCAATGACCTTGTTCTGTTGCTTGAATCCAAATGTGAGCGTGGTGTTTTTGTCTCCGAAGATGTTGAAGAGTTATACGCCCTTATGTTTGCAGACGACGTTGCAACTTTTTCCGATACTGTCATTGCACTACAAAGGCAAATCGATATTATCAATCAATTTTGTACATCCACACATATGAATCTTAATCTCGAAAAATCTAAAGTCGTTGTCTTCCGTAATGGTGAAATACTTAAACAGACTGAACAATGGTACTACAAAGGAAAACAAATGGAGACTGTACCTTTCTATAAATATCTGGGCCTTTATATTACTTCTACATTTTCATGGGCAAAAACATTAGAAACTTTGTAACAACAAGCGATGAAATCATTATTTTATATATTCCGATTTCAGCGTTTGTATGGAAGACTAGACCCTTTGGATGCTTTCAAAATGTTTGATACTACTGTTAAGGCTGTTCTATGCTACGGGTCCCAACTTTGGGGTTATAAGTATTCTGACAAAGTTGAAAGAGTTCATATAAAGTTTTGTAAACAGTATTGTAATCTAGCAAGAAATACATCGGAACCATTTGCTTTAGGAGAATGTGGACGTCTACCTCTTTGTACATTTTACATTCCTAATTGTATTAAACAGCGTGGCTAAACGTTACTCGGATGGAAACCCAAAGGTACCCGAAGCACTGCTACATGATGTTGAAACGCCTCGATGAGGCAGGTAGAGATACATGGGCAACCTGTATACAAAATCTTCTGTTTATGCATGGCTTTGGGTATGTATGGATTTCACAAGACATAGGTAACGATGCTCTATTTATTAAGCATTTTAAACAACGGATTCGAGACTGCTACTTACAAAAATGGCATATGGATAAAAACAATGCGGGAAAAGGACAACACTACAAACATTTCAAATCATTATTAAACCCAGAGCTACATTTAAATTCATTTTTACCTTTCTCCTTACGCAGGATATATAGTAACTTTAGATGCTCTAACCCATGACCTTATGATAGAGAGAGGTAGACGCCTATCGATTGCAAGAAATGACCGTTTTTGCCCTTTATGTCTTGATAAAAATATGTACATTATTGAAGATGAGTTTCACTTCTTTTACGAATGTCCTACATATGACGATTTAAGAGACATTTATTTTAACGTATCCTGGATAAACAACAAGACTCTTGACAAATATTATGCAATATTAAATACATATATCCAGTATGAAGTATACAATACTGCAAAATACATTCATAGCGCATTCAAACTAAGAAGTGAGACTCTTAAAGTTATATCAAGGCATTTCCTGGTTCACTTTACCCGTATTACAGTTATATCAATGCGTTTCCTGGGTAATTTACCAGTATTACAGTTATATTAAGGCCTCCCCTTGGTAATTTACCAGTATTACAGTTATATCAATGCGTTTCCTGGGTAATTTACCAGTATTACAGTTATATCAATGCGTTTCCTGGGTAATTTACCAGTATTACAGTTATATCAATGCGTTTCCTGGGTAATTTACCTGTATAACAGTTATATTAAGGCCTCCCCTTGGTAATTTACCAGTATTACAGTTATATCAAGGTGTTTCCTTGGTAATTTACCAGTATTAAAGTTATATCAATGCGTTTCCTGGGTAATTTACCAGTATTACAGTTATATCAAAGCGTTTCCTGGGTAATTTACCAGTATTAAAGTTATATCAATGCGTTTCCTTGGTAATTGACCAGTATTACAGTATATCAATGCGTTTCCTGGGTAATTTACCTGTATTAAAGTTATATCAATGCGTTTCCTGGGTAATTTACCAGTATTACAGTTATCTCAATGCGTTTCCTGGGTAATTTACCAGTATTAAAGTTATATCAATGCGTTTCCTGGGTAATTTACCTGTATTACAGTTATCTCAATGCGTTTCCTGGGTAATTTACCTGTATTACAGTATATCAATGCGTTTCCTGGGTAATTTACCTGTATTACAGTTATCTCAATGCGTTTCCTGGGTAATTTACCAGTATTACAGTATATCAATGCGTTTCCTGGGTAATTTACCTGTATTACAGTTATCTCAATGCGTTTCCTGGGTAATTTACCAGTTATCTCAATGCGTTTCCTGGGTAATTTACCAGTATTACAGTTATCTCAATGCGTTTCCTGGGTAATTTACCAGTATTACAGTATATCAATGCGTTTCCTGGGTAATTTACCTGTATTACAGTTATCTCAATGCGTTTCCTGGGTAATTTACCTGTATTACAGTATATCAATGCGTTTCCTGGGTAATTTACCTGTATTACAGTTATATCAATGCGTTTCCTGGGTAATTTACCAGTATTACAGTTATCTCAATGCGTTTCCTGGGTAATTTACCTGTATTACAGTTATATCAATGCGTTTCATTGGTAATTTACCAGTATTACAGTTATATCAAGGCATTTTCTGGGCAATTTACCCGTATTACAGTTATATCAAGGCGTTTCCTTGGTAATTGACCAGTATTACAGTTATATCAAAGCGTTTCCTTGGTAATTTACCAGTATTACAGTTATATCAATGCGTTTCCTGGGTAATTTACCAGTATTACAGTATATCAAGACCTTCCCTTGGTAATTTACCAATATTTCATTTATAGCAAGGCGTTTCCTAGGTAATTTACCAGTATTTCAGTTTTATCAAGGCGTTTACTTTGTAATTTACCAGTATTTCAGTTATATCAAGGCGATTGCTAGGTAAATTTCAAGTATTACATTTATATGAAGGCGTTTCCTGGGTAATTTACCAGTATAACAGTTATATCAAGGCGTTTCCCGGGTAATCTATCAGTATTACAGTTATATCAATGCGTTTCATTGGTAATTTACCAGTATTACAGTTATATCAATGCGTTTCCTGGGTAATTTACCAGTATTACAGTTATATCAAAGCGTTTCCTTGGTAATTGACCAGTATTACAGTTATATCAATGCGTTTCCTTGGTAATTGACCAGTATTACAGCTATATCAATGCGTTTCCTTGGTAATTTACCAGTATTACAGTTATATCAATGCGTTTCCTGGGTAATTTACCAATATTACAGTTATATCAAGGCGTCTCCTGGGTTATTTACCTGTATTACAATTATATTAAGGCGTTTCCTAGCTAATTTTCCAGTATTACAGTTATATCAAGGCGTTTCCTTGGTCATTTAAAAGTATTACAGTTATATCAAAGCGTTTCCTGGGTAATTTACCAGTATTACCGGTATTGTCTATTCTGACACCGATGCATCGGTTGGAATACAATCCCTGCAAGCCTGTGACAGAGGCGCCGGCAAGTGTATGACTATTGGAAAAGGGTAAACCATGTGCAAACTAATTAAAACATAAGGCCAAATACGTCTACAAACGTCTGTTTCAGAGAAAGTTTTAGCAACAAATAGAATATACTGTTCCATTATGCCTAGCACTGGCATGGTTATATACTGACGCTTTTACATTATTTGTTATCGTAAATGCACAGAGGAATCCAATGTTATGAAACATACCTTGCGTTCAGTTTAGCAATTTGGTTGCTCACGGTTTGTTACGGTTCGCACCAGATGAAGTGAAAAGCTGCTTTTTGATTGGTGGATTGGCTAGCGTTTCCGATTATGAGATGTCATTGAACGTGGGGAAGACATCATATTTATGTATTATTAGAATGGACGAGTTCTCGTCCATCTTCATAATTCTGTCATGTAACCCTTTTACAGACACATCTGTGCAGAGTAGACTATTGGAAACAGTGCGGCAAAAAGAGAAACTGTTGTTAATGAACATTTCTGATTTGGGCGAAACATTTCAAATTCAATTACCTATTTACACTTTCAATATGTTGGCAGACAATGAGACATGTTTCAAAGTCGTCTGCTACATATGTGTACATACGTGATAAAGGGTTATACCTAATATTATGGATAGGGTCTGACCAGGACACTCTGTTTTGATCTTCATAAGATTCATTTCGTCTGCGATCAGCTTTGTTAGCATATTACAAAACCCTCCGTCAGTCGAACCGCCGCACATGCGCACTCGTTAACGACGAGGGATATTGATCCATGGTCGTGAAACAAAATCTCAGCTCCGGCATGCATTGGTTTCGACGATGTTTCAACTCTATCGCTGCCAAAGGCAATTAAAGCTTTTGCAAACAATGCAGATTCAGGTGAGACGAACTGCTCCTCCTGAGATCTGCATTGTTTGCTACTTAGACATTTAATTTTACCGAATTTCGTGTTGAACAAAAATGGAATGTATGTGAAAAGCAAGCCATGTGAACGAAGTGATGAGTAAGGGTAAACACTGCTAGGTGAATTGGACACTCATTATATTACTGAACTATTGATGAAAACGGCTTTCAACTGCAATCAATCTATTAATCAATCACTCAATTAATTAACCAATCAATTATTCAATCAATAATCAATTACTTATCCAATCAAGTAATAAATAAACAATCAAATAAAGAATAAATCAATCAAATAAAGAATAAATTAATCAATCGATCAATTAATCATTCAATCAATTAATCATTCAATCAATTAATCATTCAAGAAATCGATAACCTAATTAGTCAATCAATCGATCAATTAATCATTCAATCAATCGATCACTTAATTAGTCAATCACTCAATCGATAAATTCATTATTCAAACAATCAATCCATCAATAAATCAATCAACAAATACACAAATAAAATAAATCAATCAATAAATCAATCAATCAACAATTCAACAATTCAATCAATCAGTCATTCAAACCAATCAAGAAATCATTCATTCATTCAATCGATCTATAAGAACAGAACAGAACAGAACATAACTTTATTACATCTCTCGGTACATACAGTACAACGTGAGGAAATGGTATAATTACAAGAGATCTATTTAAATACTATCGATCAATTATTTAGTAAAACGTATTCTCCAGACTGTCTGTAATTAATTCAATCACAATGAAATTGTGCAAGTTGTTTTCTAATTATCTATGTAGTTTGTTATTGGAAGTAAAAAGTTCCACTGAAAGATCAAGACATTGTTTCAAGTGTGGCCACCGACAATAAAAAAAGGATATATGTCGCGTCGTAATTTTGTTGATGTAGAAACTTTTATTTAATGTAAGTTGACACTTTCACGCAACGTGGTTTCCGCAATGTTTATTAAACTCGTCTATTTTTCAAAGAAAAAAGTCGGGCTATTGTGATACCCTTGACGTCGTCTTAGTCGTCGTCTATGTCTACGTCGTCTGCTTCGTCACAAAAACTTTAACCTGACCTCATAACTACAAAAACGTTCAACATTTCATAAAACTTGATACACAGTACGGAAATAACTCTGGCTTTAATACCTATACAGAAATGTCCCTTTTTTTTTACTTAGAGAGTAACAGACGAGCGTTGGCGTTCGCTCCTCGGCGCTCTTGTTTTAGACGATGTTCATGACTAGGTTGCATGTTATCTGCCCGTGCAATTAGACGTTCTTGCCATTTATTGAGCTGTTCTTAGCTGATGCGTGACATATTGCACGACGTGGTGTACACCATGTTTCGAAGAAAGCGGTTTATTGACCCGCTTGCATGTTACTAATAAATAACACGCCTTGTCAGCAGTACACGACCAACTGTCGTGCAAGTTACAACGTCACGTGACAGAGGAATATCCTAATCAAAACTAGACACATTCTACCGTACACTCACGCATATGCCTCACAAAGCGTAAATCATCATTGTTTTCTTATAACATCTTGGGTAAATGTAAACAGTTTATATTTCCATCTAGAATAGATAGCTGTCTCGTAATTGTGTTTATATCGTTGCTAAGAATATATAATTTTCTATTGCAGAATAAAGCAACACCCAAGAGAGTTTACATCTAATTGTGTTTGACTGTTGTCATATTTATTTTCGTGTCCGGTGTTTTCCGACGGACCGCCATAAGACGTCAGACTCTGAACTGTAATAATGAACGGTTTTATTATTCAATTGAGTTGATTTGGTCCAAATAAGCCATATTGTCTGTCGAAATATATTACGAATCTTGCAATAGATAATTGACCTTAGAATAAATCCTTGGGTTACTTAGGCACGCCGAAGATGTAGGTTACGTCCAGGTCCCGTTTTTCTTCGAGTTGTCTCGAAACAGGTCCATTTGTCAGTTCTATCACGGCGTTTCCTGGGTTAGTTACCAGTACTACTGGTCCATATATCCTGACACCAGCCAGTCAGTCGTTCAGCTAACCCCGCAACCCTGATCGCCAAGGAGGGCAGCCATTACAACCATTTTTAAACTTTGGTATGACCCGGCATGGGATCGAACCCGCCACCTTCCGCACACTAGGCGGACGTTTTGCCACTACATCACCGAGGCGGCGCGAAACAAGTCCAAATGGACGTATAACTCGTTTCGAGTTATCGCGAAACAAGTCCAAAGTGACGTATAAATCGTTTCGAGTTATCGCAAAACAAGTCCAAAGGGATGTATAAATCGTTTCGAGTTATCGCGAGACAAGTCCAAATGGACGTATAACTCGTTTCGAGTTATCGCGAAACAAGTCCAAAGTGACGTATAAATCGTTTCGAGTTATCGCGAAACAAGTCCAAAGGGACGTATAAATCGTTTCGAGTTATCGCGAGACAAGTCCAAAGGGACGTATAAATTGTTTCGAGTAATCGCGAAACAAGTCCAAGGGACGTATAAATCGTTTCGAGTTATCGCGAAACAAGTCGAAAGGGACGTATAAATTGTTTCGAGTAATCGCGAAACAAGTCCAAAGGGACGTATAAATTGTTTCGAGTTATCGCGAGACAAGTCCAAAGGGACGTATTTATAAATTGTTTCGAGTAATCGTGAAACAAGTCAAAAGGGACGTATAGATTGTTTCGAGTAATCACGAAACAAGTCCAAAGGGACGTATAAATTGTTTCGAGTAATCGCGAAACAATTCAAAAGGGACGTATACATTGTTTCGAGTAATCGCGAAATAAGTCCAAAGGGACGTATAGATTGTTTCGAGTAATCGCGAGACAAGTCCAAAGGGACGTATAAATTGTTTCGAGTAATCGCGAGACAAGTCCAAAGGTGATGACTGTCCTCCTTAGCGCTCAGGGTTGCGTGGTTCGCATTACGACTGACTGGCTAGTGTCAGGATAAATGGACCAGTAAATAACTTCCCTGGAAACACCATGATATAACTTGAAATTGTTAAAAGTGGCGTAAAACACCACAACAATAATAATAATTATACATCAAAAGGGGGAAGCTCATCTAAAGTCTATTTCCAGACTTTCATTAACCAAAACTCAGCACAATATTTGTTCCAGGCACCTGGCTACCTTCTCTTTATGTGATTAAAAAAAACTTTGCCATGCCGTTCGATCAGGTTCTCCCCTAATTGCACTATCATTTCATCAAATTTAAGTTGCTGAAGAGGAGATCCTGTATGCACATCCGTGCGGTCTAATCTGGCTCGACACTGTCCGCTAATTAGTCTTGGAAGTCTTCAATAAAGTCATGGCTTTTTCTACACATGCACTACATGTAATTACGATAAATGATTGGTTGATTGATTGATTGATTGAGGTCTAACGCCGTTTTTAACAATTTCTCAGTTATATCACGGCGGCCAGTTCACCTACTCATGCTTTTCCTGGTTTTTTGACACCAGTACCCCACACAACAATCTTCTCAAGCAACTAACTGATTTTCCACATATACTTTGGTGGAAGACACATGACGCATGTCGCATTGACTTTTGTTTATCGTCGGAAAGAAAGTTGGCCGAGCCGGGATTGGAACTCACAACCTCTGGATTGACAGCCCGCGTCGCTACCGACTGAGCTACCGACTGAGCTACCGGGGCTCGGCTACGATAAGTGAAGATCACAGGTAATATTTACCTAAAAAAGCTCTAGATAATGGGCGTTTGGCAAGTTCTAAAATCCTTATTTGACCCTTCAACCCTATGTTGTGGGTACTCAAAAGAATCGTCTCGCTGAGACGATTCTTTAGAGTACTCACAACATAGGGTTTGCTTTAATAATAACGGAGAAATTGTTGGAAAAAGGGCTGAATACCCCTCCTTATCTGGACCTCTGTAAACTAGGTTAGTGCTCTATACTTCGAGTACATATTTTAATAAATTCTAAAACAACAACCGCAGCTTAATTTTCCTGTGGCCTGGCCATATTGACGTTCCTCAAACTATACGTTAAACTCTGTAGGGACGATGAAAAGTAAAAGAACGTGAGGATTCTTTTGGACTGTATTACATGATGAGTGTCTACCTCTTACAATACGTTAGCATTTCCCGCGAGGAAATCCTGTAAATTGTGAATAACGAGATGGAATGTTGAACGAAGATATTGATCGAGTTCTGAACGTTCTGGTTGCTTCGGTTGTCCTCCCGTCGGATTGAAGGGATTGTCCCAGTTATATCACGGCGTTTCCTGGGTAAATTACCAGTACTACTGGTCCATGTATACGGAAACCAGCCAGTCAGTCGTAATGCTATCCCCGTAACACCGAGCGCCAATGATGGCAGCCGTGACTACCATTTTATAAGTATTTGGTATGACCCGGTCGGGGATTGAGCCCATGACCTCCCGCACCGAGGCGGACGCTCTACCAATACACCATCGAGGCGGTCAACTATCACTCAAAGTAAAAACGATTAAGAACACATGGTAATTGATTACTTTTTTACATGAATATCGTACTATTGTACGATGCTTCTTAACCCTTTCAGCGCCGACTTGTTTAAAGTAGACCCTTCCATGTTAAAACTCGGACGACTCTATTTTCGTGTTATAGGATTGTTGGAATATTTCTATAACTCACAGCTAAACAATGCAGATTTCAGGTGAGACAGCTCGTTACGAGCTGACTCACCTGAATCTGTATTGTTTGCAAAAAGCTCAATATTGCCTTTGGCGCTGAAAGAGTTAAATATAACATGTAGCACATATTTTATCAAAGCTGGTCATGCGTAGATTATCAGTGTCGCTGTTAATATTATCTAGACAATGTTACTTCCAGTTGTAGTTCGTAGTTCCTAGTTTGGTACCCGGCGTTCTATAGTAAGTTCCCCTATTACTTTGTGAATCATTAATAGTAGAATGTATTTTAAGTATATGACTAAGTTGACAAAGATAGTTACCTTGCTGACTAACAATTATTTTTTATAAATGAGATATTTTGACATTTTTATAAGGGAAACATATTCGATGAAATATATGTTTAAGTATTTAAGTATTACTTAATGCTAAGTAAGGTTGGTGGAACTGTAATCTATGCAAAATATATCAGCGGCCATGTTGATTTGGAACCAAATAGTCCCCTAACAACACTTTTGTCTGCATATAATTGAGTGTTTACCTATTTTGTTTGAAAGTAGAGTATGTGAAAAAAACATTTTATTCCCAAACCGATTTCGTCCAAAATGACGGGAACCATTTTCGGGGGGTGACCCCCTATTTTCTGTTGATTATTTTAAATCTTAGATGTAACTCTTTTCAATTATTTAGGTTGTTCTTCCTGAGACACGCTACGAAAGTGTGACCATAGAGGGTCAAAACTGGTTGATTTACTTGCTTGGAAACAAAGAAGGAATTTAGTTGGTGTATTGTGACTTATAATGTAATGGTGGACGGGTAACTTCAGTTTATGTAGTTCTATGCTTGTAAAGCAGAGCGTGGGCGAGTTCGACCATCAACCTAAGTCTAGTACCTAGAAGCCGCACTGCGCGAATGTACCTGGTCGAACGGGCATGATTCGAATGGCACAACGACTGAGCGTGTTTCTTAACCTTATCTGTAGGGGGAATTTTATAATGATATTTGCATTAGATTTAGGAGACAACAATAATAACTTGTAAGCATGCTGTTTAATAGCAGACAGACCCACCCGTACGTGAGAAATTACATGGCTGGGGTGTTTAAAAAGGCCTAAAAGTAGATTTACAAACGTCAACAATTTCAGGTTATACCTGAGACGGCCATCTTGTTTCCAGAGAATATACAACGACCAGAGCAAACGCGATGGTCGCTAAAGTGACTTCATGTCCTCCAACCATTGTGAAGTCGCCAAAATCTGGTCAACTATAGTTACTATAGTCTGTGATCGAACAAATCCCGTATTGATTAATGAGCGTAAAAAAGTGTACACATGTAATAAAAACAAACGGTCCAATGATACTACATTATGTAATGACTACTCGGTGTTAACTCACCTTAATTAACTCTTTCATAGCCAGAGGCAATATTGAGGTTTTTGCAAACAATATCAGCATTGTTTGCCTTTTGGTTATCAAAATAGTCCCAAACTTGTATTATATAATAAATGGAGACGCTCGATTTTGAATACGGAAGGGTCTACTTTAAACAATTCGGCGCTGAAAGAGTTAACCGGTCTGGAACTCAACTGATTGATTCATATCAGTTATCACTTGACGACTTTGTTATCTATGTTGATGAACAATCTTTGATTCGAAGAATACTGATGTACTTTGTATGAACTTATTCTTATAGCATTACTAAAATCTTTTCCACAAACGTCAAATCTGCAGCAAACCAATTTAGGCAAAATTAAAGAAAATCTCTAAGACGTCTACAAGTGGGGAAAATGGTGAATTCATTCATTTGCGATCAGCTTAGTTCTAAATAAACCTGCTTTATTGCGCAGTTTGAAATAAAGAAATACCCTTATGTGGTTTTGCCTTCAGGACGGCTCGCAATCCGTACTGACTGAGTTCGAGGAGGATAAGAACCTGGCGACATAGGTTCGATCCCCGCTCACGGAGTTTCTGGCGGTACATCCTTGGTGAAATGTAAAGTTGCTGACCTAGTACCGTTTTGTTGTTGTTGTTGTTTTTAATATATAACTTTATTACTCAGATGCATCGTCATTGGAAGGCCGTGATCATCTTCCCTCATGCCTTACAATAAATATATGTTACTAGTATATATTTATTTGTATATAGAATCTAAAATGCGCATTGATGTCATAAACATCCAATTTCTAAGGTGTTTCATATGAGTATGTATTTAAATTGTATTTAACGCCGGTTTCAGCATTATTTTAAGTTATATTATTTATTCATGATCCCTTAGTAAACAAACGAGAACCAGGCTTGGATCATGAATTAGAGAATTAGGATGCTGTGAAATTCCCCCTTTATGGTTGAAATAATGTAAACAAAAGTAATAATGCGTACAAACTGCGATCACAATGCTTAATTGTAACGTGAAAATTGACCCCGGCTTGCATAAACGAGGCTAGTCTGTCAATTTGAGGTCACCTTGTGTCTTAATATTGGATCAAAATGTGGGATTTTTGAGTAATTTTATGTGATCTAACACTCTAAATATGTGCCAGAAGTTATGCTGAGAATGAGCGTAGACTCAGACTCACCTGAGTCTTTACTGTAAGTAGATATACAAAGAATCCTTATCGCATCGTGCTCTTCATACTTATGTTATACATTCTTGATCAAGACTGGTGTATTTTGTTTTAGGTTTTCGGGTTATTTGCACTACGGTTATTTTTCTGAAAGAGTAAACAAAGTCTGCTTAACATAAAAGGATAACATCTCAGTTATTCAGCCATGCAGTGACGACCATGCACATTGATAAGTCTAACAGATATGAAGCCATTTGGTTTCCTTTCATGTGATGCAATTAGAAATATTTCCAATGCCCCTGTGGCATTAAATCGAAAAAGGCTATGCTATTTTCAATCACGTAGAAGAAGTCTATCTTATGCCTATGGAACAGAAAACTTGATAGAGAAAAATAGCTTTTGGAAAAAAGAAGAAAAAAAGATTTCAGTCACTTAATCCTTTTTATTTCCACAATATGTTGTAATACTCATCGAAACTATTTGGCCTTATTTCCAGAAAACACTTTTTCCTCCGATGAGACTATCTTCTGCACATACAGATTGTTGCACTATTTCTGTTATTTCTGTACAGCAAGAGTTAAATGAGTTCAATTGAATCTCTCTTGGTCACGAAACATTCGATTTAATTTAATTGACTTTAGAGATTTATATCATGAATAAGCGCAAATTAACTGACTGATCATGAAAGGGCGGTCGATAGATATTTGGTCCTGTAGATAATTACGGAAATAGCACACATCAAATTTGGACTATAGATATATTTCGACGGCTTTCGAGTAATGGCCTTGCACTTCTCGCGTATACCATCTACAATTATAATAAGTTAACACCTTCCCCACACACAACACATCTTTAGCAGATGACTTTGAAAATATCTTGGCAATAATATTGAAAATCCTAGTACATACAGGTATACTTTTAGAATAGTGTTAAAAACATTTTGGTCAAAGAATAAATTGCTCATTATGAGCAATTTCTCCTTTTGTCGTAATGCTTTCAAAGAGATCTGCTGCATATGCTTCAACATGCGTCTACAAGTGTGAAAGGGTTAAAAGTACATTCCCAATCGTATACGTGTGTACGTACTATACCTTTTGCAAAAAGAAAATGGTCGATATGTTTAACGATTGGACTCGTGTGTTTTCGTTAGTCGATATGTTTAACGATTGGACTCGTGTGTTTTCGTTTGTCGATTTGTTTAACGATTGGACTCGTGTGTTTTCGTTAGTCGATATGTTTAACGATTGGACTCGGGTGTTTTCGTTTTTCGATTTGTTGAACCATTATAGAACCTGTTTACCTATCCTTAACCTAACCTCCCTCAGAGTTGGTAGTATTCATGTGCGAACTCAGTGGCGTTTAATGTATGATACGGATTGATGTTTATTCTATTCCTTATGAACTGTTCTTTACCATTAACCATAGCTTGTCAACAAACTGCTTGTGATTTAATAACGATACACACTGCCTTAAAAGGGAATGTAAAACCACCGGTTTTGTGGTCATATTTTCAGAAAAAAATTGGCATTTAAAGAGAAAAGTTATGTTTATGCAACGTAGCGTGAAAACACGACCTCCCCTGTTTGTCATCTAGTCGTGAAAGCCTCAATCAACTGTTACGACCCGAAACCGACTATAAACTGTTTTTACTTGATGGTATATATTATTTATTCAATTCCTACGAATACAGGCTTTGTCATCGCATGCGACTTTTGGAGCCTCTTTTGCTAATGTTTTTTCTAAACTCCGTTGGTAAATGAAAAACTCACATGACAAGCGATTTCGCCATTTTAAACGATATGTTGTCTCCATCTGTTTTACGTGTAGATTGAGCATCACTTTAACCAGACATTTCCGATATGCACTTCTAGAGAAATGTTGTCTTTGTTCTTTGGCTCTTTAAGCGCCAATGGAAATATTCAGGTTTTTGCAAACAACGCAGATTCAGGCGAGTGTCTCACCTGAAATCAGCATTGTTTTCCTTTTAGTTATCAAAATAATCCAAAATTGTATTACATGAGAAATGGAGACGCCCGATTTTGAACATGGAAGAGTCTACTTTAAACAATTCGGCGCTGAAAATGTTAAAGGGTCAACTTTCAATTCAATTTCGATCATTATACTGTGAGGAAGAAAGGACAAGTGAGAAAACCGACATTGTGACCTCTGCGTAAAGTATCGACCCGAATCATTCTAAGCATGCCACACAGGCCTACCCGGATAGACACTTTTCGCCTCCTGTGGATTTTCTGTTTCAGGAATCACTTCTCTATACATCTATCCCCCTAAGACGGAATGTGTCGGCCGGATCAGTCTGCGCGGACAGCGCAGGCTGATCTGGTCGATACATTACGCAGATGTCTATCGCCGCAGCTGCATTATGTTGTATATAGAATAAATGTAAAAATAAGACAACAGTATCATCTTTATTTAACCCTTTCCCACATTTAGACGCGTTTGATGCGTATGCCAAACATTGTGACAAAAGACGGAAATTGCTCACATTGAATAAATATTGGTACACATACGGAATGTCTCTATTGAAAGTCGAATAATTGAATAGAGTTGAAAGGAGTTGAAAAAACATTGTGGCAAAGGAGAGGATTGCTCATGGTGAATTATTTGTTCAATGTATCATAATATTTCGAAAATTTGTCTGTGCAAATTTTCTTAAGTCGTCTGCAGGAACCGATTTTGAGAAGTCTCTTCAATCAATCCGCGCCGCCTTAATACAGTCTATCATGTTGGCTGTTCATTTCGACATTATATCTAAATATGCATTGAATTGGCTATGGACTTTTCCGAATTGAAAGCTGGACAAATCCATTCAAAACAAAATGTATTGGAACGACTAATAATCAACTAGGGACAGTTTCAACCGTTCGTAATGTCTTGATTTTCCTGGTTCTAATCTAACAAAAAAGAGAAATGCGTCCATTTGGGGAATCAGTTCGTCATAACGAGTTTCTCTTTATAACCGATAACCTTAATTTACATTGACCTCAATGGCATAAATGGTTCCCCTCAAATCTCCTACGCAATGTTGGTTTTTGAAATATTACGTTATAGCCTGGTATTCCTTATAATAGATTACTTAAATTTGCATTGACCAGAATCATAATAATGGGTTACCTACTGTTTTCAAAGCCATGGTGGTTTATGAACAATCCGCACAAAAATGTATTCATTACAGATAATGTTTTTAATTTACATTGACCTAAATCATATGAGCCGTTCCATGAGAAAACCAACATTACTGACTCTGCGTAATGTATCGACCCGGATCAGCCTAGGCATGCCGCACAGGCTAACCCGGACAGACACTTTTCGCCTCCTGTGGATTTTCTGTTTCATGAATCACTACTCTATACATCTTTCCCCCTAAGACGGAATGTGTCGGCCGGATCAGTCTGCGCGGACAGCGCAGGCTGATCTGGTCGATACATTACGCAGATGCTATGAGCCGTCCCGTGAGAAAACCAACATTATTGACTCTGCGTAATGTATCGACACGGATCAGCCTAAATATGCCGCGCTTGGCTTACCCGGATAGATACTTTCGCCTCCTGTGGATTTTCTGTTTCGGGAATCATTACTCTTTATCTCTATCGCCCTGAGACGGAATGTTTCGGTCCGGATTAGCCTGCGTGGACTGCGCAGGCTGATCTGGATCGATACACTACGCAGAGTCAATAATGTTGGTTTTCTCGTGGAACGGCTCATATACATTTGTCACCTCTCATTTCCGACGCCATGTTAGTTTATGACATTTCTAATAAACAAAGTTCTTAATTTACATTGTCCTGAATAATATAATTGGGTCACCTTATATTTCCGACGACATGTTGGTTAAGATAATCAGTTCGCAGTTACACGTCAAAACCGATAACCTTTAATTTACATTGAACTAAATGTCATAATTTGGTTACCACATATTTCTTTAGAATAATGTTCTTAATTATACCCCCAGATACGTAGTATATGGGGGCTATATAGGAGTCACGCTTGACGGTCGGTTTGTTTGTCGGTCGGTCGGTCGGTTGGTCGGTCGGTTTGTCGGTCGGTCCGTTGGTCTGGACATTTCTTGTGAACACTATTTCTCAGCAACCCTTGGTCAGAATTCAATATAACTTCACAAGAATGATTGATACCAAGCCTAGTTGTGCATGTTGTCGGCTTGTTGCACTGGATTTTTTTAAAATGAGTTATGGCCCCTTGATTTTCTCATACATAGTTGGTCTGTAGACATTTCTTGTGAACACTATTTCTCAGCAACCCTTGGTCGGAATTCAATATAACTTCACAAGAATGATTGATACCAAGCCTAGTTGTGCATATTGTCGGCGTGTTGCACTGGACTTATTTTTAAATGAGTTATGACCCCTTGAATTTCTCATACATATGTATATTGTCAGGCACCAGCTGGGGTATTCATCACCTTCAGTGATATTTCTAGTTTACTTTGACATGAATGATATAGGATTTTCTACAAATTGTCGGTTTATGAAACGATTCGTAATAACAAATTATTTCTTAAAACCAATGCTCCTAATTTACATACATGTATACATATAAATGGGTCACCTCACATTTTCTACGCCATATTGGTTTTTGAAATATATTCGTTATAACTAGTTATTTCTTAAAACCGATGTTCATAATTTATGTTGACCTGAATGTTGTAACAACTCACATTTACACACCATTTTGGTAACTATAGTTAATGCGTAATGAACAGTAATTCGTAATAACCGATATTGTAAATTTACATTGGCTTCAAATTGCCACCTCAAATTTCAGAAGTATTGTTGTTGGATTTTGAAAAAATTCGTATAAACCAGGTATTCCTAATAGGTCAAATTACGCAACATACGACCACGGCCATGCTGATATACAGCAAAATGGTCCTTAAAAAACCTTTGCTTACGTAGAAATTAGTGTAAACCTTGACCAGAATGCATTGAATATATGATATTAAGTTCAAATTCATTTTAAAAGTGCACGGGAACTGTTTGATTTTATATTGTTATGTACTTTGACACTGTTTGAAAGTAAAAGTAGAGCATGTGAAAAGCAGTTTCGTCTTAGTCTGATTTATTCCAAAATGACGGTAACCATCTTCGCGGGATGAATTATATCTTGCATTTCATGATTCCCCCCATTTTCTTTGAATTATTTTAAAGCTTAGAGGTAACTGTTTTCCAATGATATACATGTAATCGCTTAGAAAGAATGACACTTGAGGGTTAAAACTGGTTGATTTACGTAGAAACAAAGAAATAATTGATTTGGTGTATTGTGACATATAAACAACGATCTTAATTTACGTTGATAGGAATCAGATACATGGGTCATCTCACATTTCCGACGCCACTTTTGTTTGTGTAATCAATCCGTAATAAACAATGATTCGGTATAAGAATTAACGTTCACCTGAATGAGCCGTTCCATGAGAAAACAAGCATTGTGAATACTGCGTAAAGTATCGACCCATCCTCGGTACTTACAGGCCCCACCAGGCTATTCATAAAATATATGATACCCTGGGCAAATTGGCTAGTGAAACTTCGTAAAGCATGCACCACAATTTTCCTCCGTAACTACAGTGTAATTTTCGTATCGCATGAGGTTTTTTGTCATGCGGTAAATTAAGCGGCTGCATTTCATATCATACATTATTCATGAGTACGATATGTTTACAGCTAATATGCCCAGGGTATCATATATTTTATGAAGAGCCTGGGTACCGAGGATGTATCGACCCGGATCAGCTTAAACATGCCACTTCAGGGTTACCCGGACAGACATTTTTCACCTCCTGTGGATTTTCTATTTCAAGATTCATTACTATATACCTTTATACTCCTGAGACGGAATATATCGGCCCTGATTAGCCTGCGCGGACTGCGCAGGCTGATCTGTGTCGATATATTACGCAGAGACAATAATGTTGGTTTTCTCGTGGATTGACCTAAATGTTTTAACTGGTTCATATTACGGATCCGACACCTCTATGGCGATTGTTTCTCTTATTTTGGAAACATGATAATGGTATTTTTATGAAAATACATATAACTTTGAAGGGAACACAACTGTTGCCCAAGCCTTTTTCGGCAATAGCTGATTAACGTGGGCTTTGACCTAGATGTTAAACAAATGTTGTAGATTGTAGACCAATCAAATGTTGTATTTAATGAAGTATATGTCGAAGAAATGAAGGCAATGAAACGTTTTGATTGGTTCAAAGTTAAGTTGGCGATCCTACGAGAGGCAATTTTAAGGTGTAGTTTTAAAATGAAATGTTCTGCATACTAACCTTTAATTGTTTTCCTTAAAAAATAAATTTTAGTGAAAAAAATAAATGGAAACGTATGAAATATAATATTTAAGAGCAAAATATTAATTATTTGTAAATCATGATAAGTTTTCAGTTATTTATCGTCAATTGAAATGTATACACCTCTTGGGAGCCTCGCGTAATGACGCGCGAGCTACACTCGATTACCGATTCTATATATGTTAAAGAACAATGTTCTACTCGAACAATGTTCCAACAGGTTCACGATTATAATGCATCACCAATTCACGAAGCTGTCCAAATTCTTAGATATACAACATTATTGCACACATTTTATAATTCATAGAAAATTACTGATTGTTTTGATTACTAACAAAACCTTTCTGATATTCAAGTCAAATAATATGCGCATGTTCCATTTCTTAGTGTTTTCTCATATTGATCGCCGTTTATCTAATTTAAAGATCTTTCTCGTTTCAAATGTTCCGCAATACAACAACGTGCCTGATGGTGCAGCTGTTCAACATATGATGAGATCGAACGAAAGCTTCAACAGTGACTTTTATTTATAAAAAATATATAGATACCATCAAAATTTGCATATCTATATCTATATCTCCATTTACCTACAATTATCACTCATCCATTCTAGTTCGCACACAATTTCAATTCATGTCCGATATAAAATACCTATAATACACATAAAGTTCCCAAGCAAAACATCCATCATAGATACGAATCAAGGACGTTTAACACATGACGAATGCTGTTAATAATTCAGATGTCTAAATAAAGGGGAGTAAACTGATCTTTTCCACACATTATATCAATCAAGCAACCCTTATACATGTATTGTGAACACTCAAAAGAAATCGTCTCAGCGATATACCTACGACATAGGGTTTGAGTGTCGATTAAGGTTTTAAGAATATGATAATGGTCACTTATCTAGAGAGCTGATAATTGCAAGACTTCATTAGTAAAAAGGGTTGGAAATTTCAGAGCTCTAGATAATGAGCATTTTGCTTGTTCTAAAATCCTTATATTATCCGCTAACGCTATGTTGTGGGTACTCAAAAGAATCGTCTCAATGAGACGAATCTTTTGAGTACCTACAACATAGGGTTTGGTTGGATAATAAGAGAGATATTGTGGGGAAAAGAGCTGTTAACCCCTCCTTATCTGGACCTTGGAATAATGGGTGGTCTAGACAAAAATACATAAATAAATAACTTACCTCTAAATCGACAACTTCCTTCGTGAATTTATTCCGAATAATCACCATTTCTGGCTCACGAGAACGTTTCGCACTAAGTCCATTAGCTCCCTTTTGACCAGTACCTCTGTAGCCCCTGTCCCCTTTTCCATATTTAGGTCTGCTATCGGCATCCGAACTCCTATGTTGAATGGCACTATGCATTTTGTATTTCGTTGTTCTCTTAGACTCGTTTGATTGTTTTAAGCACACCGCTTCAAAGAAAAGTCCCTCTATGAATTGTCACATGACTGTCACGTGACTGTCAGGCATGTTCTCCAGAGATGCTCTTCTATTTTGAATAACTGTTCTGTGCATTTCTATTTTCGTTGTTCTCTAAGTTTGTTTTTTTATTGTCCCTCTTTGAATTGTCACATGACTGTCACATGACTTTGTTCATGGGTGGCACTTCAAAATGTGTAAGTGGCATTCAATTTACATGTCTTTGTGAAATTTGAATGAAGTAATTTATTAAAACTTTGAAGACATTTAATGTTGCCGTGGTGACATATTTAGGGTTATAACAACTACAAATTGATACATCTCAGAAAAGTTCGACCCTTGGGATATTACCACGATCAAAGATCCGTCAACGCATCAGCGAAGTCTGATATGGATCCTACCACGCCACATGAGTCGTCCTGCGATAAAACCATCAGTGTGGACTCAGCGTAAAGTATGGACCCGGATCAGCCTAAGCATGCCGCGCAGGCTTATCCGGTTAGACACTTTTTGCCTCCTGTGGATTTTCTGTTTCAGGAATCATTACTCTATACCTCTATCCCCCTGAGACGGAATGTGTCTGCACAGATCAGTCTGCGCGGACTGCGCAGGCTGATCTGGGTCGATACATTACGCAGATGCCATAATTTTGGTTTTCTCGCGGGACGGCTCATCTAGTATAATAAGTATTCATTCACTAGAAGCCCCTATAGATGGGACGATTACAAAATATATCTCGGCTAAACGAAATGTAAGTCAATGGTAATTGCCGTTAAATGTTTCATCACCGAATTTCCTTAAGTAGAATCGTCCATGTTCAAAATCGGGCGTTTCCGATTTAGAATATATTTATAACTAAAACGCAATCGATGCTGATTTAAAGTGAGATAGATCGTTACGTACTGACTCACCTGAATCTGTATTGTTTGCAAAACCCGAAAAATTGCGATTGGCGCTGAAAGAGTTAATTTCACAAAACCTAGACTTAAATTACATACAGTTCAAACCGTTTCACGCTAAGTGTATGTCATTCAAAGCTTTACTGATATTTATTTGTAACCATAACTCAGGTTTTCATAGAAGTGTATTAACAACAATAGTGATGACTTTCCTCTATATATCGTGTCACATTGACTTTTTGGCAACACTCTGCGAAAACAAACAGCAAGGTAAACAGAGAAGATATAGATCGGCTAGAGTGTCCGTGTAGTCTGATCTTGATCTACACTGTTTGTCAATTGGTCATAGAATGTTCCTAGGAACTTCTGTAAAACAAAATATATTTGGTTCGTTAAAATGGATGCGCATGAGAGTATTTCTCCACACGTGTTATTATTACGTTAACGTTGAGGATCCTGAGGCACCCCTCCTGTATCCATTACTTCACACAGAGACAACAGTTGACACCTGCTATAGAACATGACTTTTGACAACATTGCAATAAAAGTTAAAATTTGCTCAAAACGAGCAATTTCACCTTTCATTGCAATATTTTCAACTCTTTATCAATATTATTTTTTTCAGTTTTCTAGTTATTTTTAATTGTTCGTCTGATGATTGTAAAGCAGACGACAGTTGCAAAGTCATGTGAAGTTTATGAGTTAATTTACCAATAGATCTGTATACTACAGGGTATGTTCTATGTATTGATTGACGTTCCGGACAATACAACTATCGTGTTTCATGTCAGTTCTTAAAAGCCGTTTACTACAGAGCCGTCGCATGTTACGGAATCCTGTTTCCGCCATGGACTTGTCGACGTTTTAGCATCGCGACAACTCGACATACGACAAGTCAATATTATCGATCGTCACACTTCAACATTACGACAAGTCAATATTATCGATCGTCACACTTCAACATTTCTAGTTTTACAGGTGAACACATTAAGTCGACAACTTGAGATTTTCCAGATATCATTTCGAGTTGTGGCGGTAAATTTCAGATTGACACGTTGAAATCAGAGCGATAATATCCACCCGAAAACCCTCTTGTTAAACGTACGTATACTGTCAGGTTTTCGCGTTGCTATAAGGTCGACAAGGCGATGGCATACATATGTAAGTGCAACATTGGACAGAAAGTAGAAGTGAAGTTTAATTAGTTGTTCATCAAGGTAACTGTAGATGTTGCCGAAATGTAACGTTAATTACTTTGTTTATAAAAAAAAACCATCACTCACTTGATGTCATATACATGTAACTAAAACTACTTGAAAGAGACGCTAACTCCAACCAGATTACTAGGGAAAACAATGATAACTTATTTAAGGTAAGGGAATCAGCGTTAATCAATTCCATGAAACGTTTTAAACGCATCAACGAATATCAAGTTTCTATCAATAATTCGTTTTGTGTTCCATCTAATTCATATGTTGGTTCTATTGGCGCTCTTATCTATGTGAAGTCATGCAGTGACTCGCATGAAAGAGTTAATAGGATTCCCACTGTCCCTATCTACTATCTCATGAACTCACGCACAACATCAGAATGTTTGCCATTATCAGCGGCGAAAGAACACCCTAGATAAATAAGGGGAAAATGTGGACCAAGGTTAGACTGTACGAATGTGCAAGCTTGTCGTGGTACGCATTATTCGAAATGAAAGCGTAACGTCGAGCGTAACAGGCTACCTATATATTATTTAATGTCGTTTGCAGTATGAGATAAGTACATTGTACATGTGAGCCGTCCCGCGAGAAAACCAACAGTGTAGACTCTGCGTAAAGTATCGACCCGGATCGGCCTAAACATGCCGCGCAGGCTAATTCGGGTAGACACTGTTCGCTTCCTGTTTATTTTCTGTTTCAGGAATAACTACTCTATACATCTATCCCGCTAAGACGGAATGTGTCGGCCGGATCAGTCTGCGCGGGCAGCGCAGGCTGATCTGGTCGATACATTACGCAGATGTCTATCGCCGCAGCTAAATATGTCCCGCGAGAAAACCAACATTGTGGACTCTGCGTAAAGTATCGATCCGGATCAGCCTAAGCATGCCGCGCAGGCTTACCCGGATATACACTTTCCGCCTCCTGTGGATTTTCTGTTTCAGGAATCATTACTCTATACCTCTAGCTACCAGAGACGGAATGTGTCGGCCCGGATCAGTCTGCGCGGACTGCGTATGCTGATCTGGATCGATACATTACGCAGAGTCCACAATGCTGGTTTTCTCGTCGGACGGCTCAGTATACATTCTTAACCTACTACAGAAGCTTTTCAGCGGCATTATTGCAACCTAACTTTTCTTAAAATACTTCACTGTATTCTATATTTAGACGATACCAAATACCGATCACGAAGGAATAGAGTACATGAATTCCGCATGGATGGGTTAATTAAATATTTACAATAATATTTCAACAACAGGACAATATTAATGGAAACTAACAATTAATCATGATTAAACATGTCTTTAAAATGTCGGATGTTTTGACACCGTCCTATTATGATACATTATTTGTTTTAGTTACGTGTATTGGATTAAGCGTCAGATCATTTGGTTCTCCTCTATTTACCTTCCCTTATAGCAACATGCATTTTAATCTGATTTAGAATCAGACGTTATGTTTTGCTATACCGAGGGCTTGGCGTGAAACGGTTGTATCCAAAATTGGTATTTGTTTTACCAAGGTTAATCACCCCGCCATAGAGTCTTTATAAGCGTTAAATCATTGTTCTTGGTAAACAATGTAAATTTAGGTGCCATTGCTCTTCCTGTGCTCTTCCTGAGCAATGGCACCTAAATTTCCATTGTTTACAACGGGGTCAAAATTGCCCCTAAACCAGGGTTTTCAAAATAGGTTTTTAGTTACAACCGTTTCACGCCATGCCCTCGATACAGTCAAACCTTTGCTTCGAATTTCTGGACATAAATTAGCCATCGAAACGGTTAGATATTTAGGAATCGAACGGAGCAATAGAACGTGCATCTTTAGTGCGCAAAAGGTTTTAGAATCCGAATATCATTTTCTTCTTGTATGTTTAAATTATAGAAACATACGTACACAATATATATCAACTTCAAAAGCGTCTGAGTATAGAGAATATTGTATTAATCAAAATATGGTGTATAGTAATAATTAAGAATCATTTGCCAATGTTATTCATTAACAATGATTCTTGGTTATCTAAACATAATAGTACTTATCTGAAATATTATAATTGATTTTTTTGTATTCGTGTATATATATCATGTAAATGTAATGTATTTTACGTCATTGAGCCATATTCTTCACGTGTATATACTTGTAAATGGCCAATGGTACTTATGTGCCGACTTGCCTGAATAAAATTGAAAATTGAAAATTGAAATTGCTAAAGACCATTTTTGTATTGCAATTCCCTGTCTAAATCAACAGCACTTTTAATTTCCCAATTAAACATTTTCTGCACAAATGACCCTGCAATTAAATACCATATGTTAACAGTCACCAGACTGGTCTCTTCCCATTGGTGGTCTTTAAACACAGGTTTGACTGTACATACATGTATATTCTGACTAAGATTTGAAGTGTATATACTTATAGCATTAAATGATGTCAATGTGAAGTATCATCTCTCGATTTGTGTATTTGTTTACATGGTGTTTTCCACTACGTTCAACGTTTTCTTAGTTATATCACGGTGTTTCCTTGGGTAAAATATCGGTACTATTGGTCCATTTATCCTGAATTGCTTGGGAAGATTGTTGTGTGGAGTACTGGTGTAAGAAAACCAGGAAATGCACGAGTAGGTGAACTGGCCGCCGTGATATAACTGAGAAATTGTTAAAAACGGCGTTTAACCCCAATCAATCAATCAACCATTTATCCTGAAACCAGCGAGTCCGATGTAATGGCAAATACACAAGTCATGTTCGCCAAGGAGGGCAGCCATTACTACCATCGACAGATGCGAGTAAGCGTTCTATATTTTAAAGTCTCGAACTCGCTATACACGGTTCATTTAAATACTCTTATTAGAGCTCTAGATAAGGAGCGTTTTTCATGTTCTAAAATACTTTTTTTATCTCAAAGACCTATGTTGTGGGTATTCAAAAGAATTGTCTGAGTGAGACGATTATTTTGAGTACCCAAAACATAGGTTTTAATGAATGCTAATAGAGATATCATTTAAAGTCTCGAACTCGCTAGACACGGTTCATTTAAATACCCGTATTAAGCAGAGCTCTAGATAATGAGCGTTTTTCATGCTCTAAACTCCTTTTTTGATCTCGAAGACCTATGTTGTGGGTACTCAAAAGAATCGTCTGAGTGAGACGAATATGTTGAGTACCCACAACATAGATCTTAATGAATGCTAACAGAGATATCATGGAAGAAACCCTGTTTACTCCTCCTCTTCTAGTCCTCTGTCTTCAAACGTTATATATCACAAACGCATGTTTTATCACTACATACGAGTAAACAAACTAGCTCATATTTAATTATAAGAGTCGTCATCATGACAATATGTCGTTACGAATCGGAAGTATAAAACCGGTAGAGTGATGGAAACACAGGGAGAAGCAGACTATGCTTGTCTCATCACAATTATTTCCAAGCGTCGTTTGCATCTAACGCCTTAACCCTTTACTATATACAATTAATCTGAAAGAGATGATTTTGAAATGTTTCCGTAAGAGATAGCCGTGTGTATAATATGTGAATAGATTATAATGAACGACATGGCGAAAAAACAATGAATAGATAACTTGCTCATCATTAGCAATGTCTTGCTTTGTCACAAAAGTCTTTTGACGCAGTTGCGTTAAATGGTTTTGTTTGTGGTAAAGTGTTAACCTTTTCCAACATGCAATTGTGTAAGAGACATGTTGAGTTCCAAGGGAATTTAAATACGGAAGTCAACAAGCATCACGTGATTTCGTTCTTTCTTGTTCAATGTTGTTTGTTGCTCACGTGACTGTGTAACTCGCCAATACCGACTTTGTTATCTTTCGAATGTAGAAATGAAAATCTGTTTGTTGTTATTTTCAACAGTCTATAAGTGCTAGTACCAGTATTGCGTGTTTTAAACTATTTATGAGTCGTCCCACGAGAAAACCAACAGTGTGGACTCTGCGTAAAGCATCGACCCGGATCAGCCTAGGCATTCCGCGCAGGTTAATCCGGACAGTCACTTTTCGCCTCCTGTGGATTTCCTTTTTCAGGAATCATTACTCTATTATTCTATCCCCGTGAGACGGAATGTGTTGGCCCGTATTAGACTGCGCGGACCTCGCAGGTTGCGCAGGCTGATCTGGATCGATACATTACGCAGAGACCGCAATGTTGGTTTTCTCGTGGGACGGCTCATATGTTTGTCACCTTAGCTTGTTTTAACTTATTCTACTATATTCTATTCTATGGCATTTGTGCCATGCTTTTTAAAACAAATTATTTGTATTGTTATTAATGCTACAGAATTAACGATATAACCTAAGGACCTTTCAACATTTCAACCACCTTATATATTGTGTTAAAACAAACATAGATAAACATATGGAAAGCGAAGTGCTACGTGTTAACACGATTCCCAAGATGCCAGCATTGTCGCAGTTATTATAAATCATTAAATTCTGTATATATATGGGTTTGTAAACTTTATATATATATGTGTTTGTAAACTTTGTATATATATATATATGTGTGTGTTTGTATATATATATATGTGTTTGTATATATATGTGGGTTTGTATATATATATGTGTTTGTATATATATGTGGGTTTGTATATATATATAGGTTTGTATATATATGGGGGTTTGTATATATATGTGGGTTTGTATATATATATATGTGTTTGTATATATATGTGGGTATTTATATATATGGGTTTGTATATATATATGGGTTTGTAAACTTTGTATATATATGTGCGCTTTCCTTTTACCCTTTCAATGTTGAATTTTTAAAATGGACTTGTCCTGCTTTGCATTTAGAAGAGAACATAACCGTTAAAAATGTTGAGATGAGCTGCCAGCAGTATAAAGTCTGGTCGGACGGCGGAGAAGCATCGGCTGATTTAGCTCTATTTTGCTGGTACCTCTTGTCAAAATAAAGGGCCACAGACTTTTAAAAAATGGTAGTAGTGGCTGCCCTCCTTGGCGCTCAGGGTTGCTGGGTTAGCATTACAACTGACTTGCTGGTGTCAGAATAAATAGACCAGTACTACTGGTAACTGACACCGGAATCGCCGTGATATAACAAGAAAAATGTTGAAAGTGGCGTAAAACACCAAGCAGTCAATCAATATTATCAAAAAGTTAATTGTCGTTGGTTTAAAGTTTAAACCATTTTACTGACATGTTACATGTACCTGATACAGAATATATATCGAGGGCTTGGCGTGAAACGGTTGTAACTAAAAACCTATTTTAAAAACCCTGGTTTAGGGGCAATTTTGACCCTTTCGTAAACAATGCAAATTTAGGTGCCATTGCTCAGAACGAGCAATGGCAACTAAATTTACATTGTTTACCAAGAAAAGTGATTTAACGCTTATAAAGACTTTATGGCGAGGTGATTAACCTTGGTAAAAAAATACCAATTTTAGATACAACTGTTTCACGCCAAGCCCTCGATATATGCGAGATAAAACTTGATTTGGTTATTATAAACAATTCGCAACTACCGCCAATCAGCATAACTTTACAAAACGATTTTTTGTTTGTTTGTTTGGAGTTTAACGCCGCTTTCAACAGCTTTGGTCATATCACGGCGGTCAGTGCACCTACCCATGTTTTCCTGGCTTTCCCACACCAATACTTACACAACATTCTTTCGAAGCCACTGACTACTTTCTCACATAGATCAGAGGTGAGAGGCAATTGAAAAATCGCCCGAAAGAATGTCGCCGCAACCGGGTATCGAACCCGTGACCTCCAGATCACGAGTCAGATACGCTACCAATTGAGCTACCCGGCCGGGCTTTACAAAACGAATATATAAGTACTTTCAGGAAAACGACAATAATGTATATGTAGATATTTCCAAAGCTTAAACCTTTTCTACATATTCAGGGGCGCGTAGCTTGGCAATAATCAATGCGTAGGCCGTCTCGTGAGAAAATCAACATTGTGGACTCTGCGTAAAGTATCGACCCGGATCAGCCTAAGCATGCCACTTAGGCGTACCCGGATAGACACTTTTCGCCTCCTGTGGATTTTCTGTTTCAGGAATCACTACTCTATTTATACCCCCTTAGACGGAATGTGTCGGCCGGATCAGTCTGCGCGGACAGCGCAGGCTGATCTGGTCGATACATTACGCAGATGTGTATCGCCGCAGCTGCAAGTTGGGTCATTTTTAGAGAAAATGTGTATGCACGTGCCTACAGTGCCTAAAGGGAGCTACGCCCCTGAATTATTGCAAATCTACAGCAGACCACATCACAAAACCATCATGTCAAAAACGTGGAATATATAGTACAGGACTTGGTTGGAGTCTCCTTTTCCATATTATTTTTGTTATTATAAGTAAAAGTTCCCTGGAAGCAGTCTCCAAAGGTTGACATGAATTGCCAAGAGCTTATTGACATTATTATTATAACAGTTAGCATATGTTATCCCTGAAAACCTGAGCGTCAAAGATCAAGCATCAATACTTTCTATCATTGTATATGACTTTGATATGATCCCTTGCGTTTTGTATTACCCTAGATTAGCATTGGAAATGCGTTAAATTACATTCTAACCGTGGCCAATCCATCAATCTTTCAGCTAATTCAGATTTTCGCATTAGTTACAATTGAGAAATTAAAACTAGCCAATCGCTGAGAAATGTGACAGATTACACCAGAAATGTGCATGAATGTGATTGAAAATTGTAAAAAAGAGACTAAACGTCGTAATAGCACAAAATGGACGTCATATTGAACATCTGTTGTAAATTTTGATGTTCCATTGATATACATCATTTGATTAATATGATGTATACTTTATCTAAAACGTTGAGGTCTGTAGTTCAGATCATTGTTTTAATTTCTTAAAAAGTGCGATTTTCTTAGAGTTACAAGACGTTGATATGGTATCATATAGTATGAATCACCTTGTACACGAGTAGCGGATAATGTAAATCAAGTTTAGACTGCACGGGTCGGAAAGCTGATCTTAGTCAGTATTGTTCACACATGAGATTTGAAGCCGCGATGACGGCAAACGTAAATGTTGTTGAACCCTTTCGCTGCCAGATGGAATTAAAGGCTTTTGCAAACAATGCAGATTCAGGTGAGACAGCACGTTACGAGCTGTCTCTCCTGAAATCTGCATTGTTTGCCACTTAGACATAACATTTTACCAAAGGTACTGCTGGACAGAAAAGGTTGGTCCAATGTTCAACGGGTAGGAATCGGCTTTGTAACATTCGGCAAAGTCACGCAAAGTGCGATAGTGATTAATTTAACAACTTTCCCACGTTGATGTTGTATTATTGAATAAAGTGGAGAAGATTGTGACAACAGGTGAAAGTGCTTATTATGAGCATTTTCACCTTTTGTCACAATGTGTTCGAATGTTTTCTGCTGTGGCCTCGTCAAAGTGTACTTATATGTGGGAAAGGATTAGTGTACCCAGCCTTAATATCATTTTCTGTTTTTATAATATCTTATATTCGAGTGATCATGGCAAACAGTTTGTTGGTTTAATTCCTTAATATCGCAGTGTACTTTATAATCAACCCCTAGCAATATGCAGAATGCTTTAAACGCCTTTGTTTTAAAACATTTTAGTAAAAGGAGACATTGCTCTTAATTAGATAGTTATCCTTTTCTCACAATGTTTTTAACTCTTTATCAAAAATTACATTTCAAATTTCACAATAGCTTGCAATCAATCCTATCGTAGCAGACTAATTTTTAAAATCTTTTATGAAAAGTAGATATTACTATTAATGAGTTCATTATCCCTTTTCTCATAATGTTTTTCAACTCATTATCAAAATTACATTTTCAAATTTCACAAAGTTTTTGCAATCAATCCTATCGCGATCTTCAAACCAGGAGAAACTGAAATGATACATATATATAATTGTATAGTACAATCTTAATATCCCGAACACGTACATACACACACACTGTATTATATATAGTTGTATTTCACTGCCACATACATAAGTATTTATTATCCCCGTATTGTCAATAATACGTTCAATATAACCGTGCGTGGACCTGTAACACTGACTGTGGAGAATCCAATACGATGTGTATACAGCAGGCTCAACCAGAACGGAGAAATGTCTCATCAAAACATATTCACTTTGTATAACATGCTTTTCAGGGAATTATTGAATTGTTACGGCGAATTATATCCTGATGAATTTACTGCCGTTGTATAAATATATCGTCTCATATATATTATTCATTTTATATCACATGCTTTGCTGCGAATTATTGAGATATAACAGCGTTATTATATTCTGACATATTAACTGTTTCAAATATACCGCGGAACGTCTTGTATAAATAGTCAATATGTATTACATGCTTATTGTGGGATTATTAGGATATAACAGCGTATTATATACTGACATATTCACTGTTTCAAATATACCGCGTGACGTCTCGTATACATAGTCACTTTGTATAACATGCTTTACGGCGAATTGGCAGTGGATTTTACCTTGATACATTCATTGTTATAAACATATCGTCTCATATATATATGTATATATATATTCACTTTGTATTACATACTTTTCAGGTAATTATTCAGACGAAACATATAATTATGTAATGGATATAAGTCGAAAACGATCCAATATGTGAAATACTGGACTGTCCGAGGCGCGTAGCGCCGTGGCTAGTCCAGTATTTCACATATTGGATCGTTTGAGGCTTATATCTTACTTAAAACACCCATTTGCATAATAAGACAATAAAATGCAATAATTTGCCATTTAAGCTTTCTAATATGTAACTTATTTCTTTGATATATATCTTGTTAAATGAAAGCCCCCCCCCCCCACCCCCAGCCCAAACCCCAGCGCCAGCCCCGCTATTGTAAGTAGTGTAATAGTAAAAGCTACACTTTAAAACACTAAAAACACGTGCATTTCCATGCTGTAATATTGGACAGAGGCGTGGCTGTCCGGTTTAGTCATTTGTTATCGCTTTTGTGAGAGTCATGTCGTCCGAAAGCGGAGATGAAATCTTCATTACTCAGTCCACTTATATTGACCACGGGATTACTGAGGGAAATATAGTTGAGTGCATACTTAGTATGGAGGAGAATTACCCTCAGTTAAATGTGACACCAACCTTCACTATAAAATCGGACTTATTTTCGGACATTTCGGACTTTGAAGAAGAAGACAATGACGCACTGATTACATCGACACAAGAAGCAGAAGAACAGGCGCAAAAACAGAGATTCAGTTCAATAATGACTGACAGAAACGTACAGTATCTTCTGCAAAGTGCTGTTCCGAAAAACACCAAAAGTAAAGATAAATGGGCTGTCAATTTATTCGAATCGTGGCAAACCAACAGAAACAATCTAGCAGAAGTCAAATTCAAAAAGTCCCTCTTGCTAATGTCTGACGCAGAACTTAACAACGTTTTGACATACCTCGTCGGTGAAGTTCGAAACCAGTCTGGAAATGAATATCAGCCAAAAACGCTTTATGAAATCATTATGTCGTTACAGCACTACCTTAGATTAAATGATCGGATTATCAACTTTTTAGAAGATCCGGCATTTAGCACAATGAAGAGGGTTCTAGACTCCAGAATGAAAGATCTTTCCAAGAAAGGATAAGGTATTAACAAAGAAAGACGGACATTAAGGAATCAAGTCATGAATTTAAATTCGAGGGCAACGGAATGGAGATACATTTGAAGTTTTAATAAAATACCTCTTAATACGAGTTTATCCATTGGAAAAGTTACAATTTTGATCTTGAGAAAAAGTTTATGTCAAGATCAGCCTGTACATTTGCGTCGTCTAATCTAGCTCTACACATTTTTGCAAAAGCTTTAATAAACCATACATTTTGCAGGTGACTTACGAACCGTCTAAATGCCGACCTGACGTGGATGTGCAGTCTCATCTTAATATATGTTCAGAAATGACAAGTTTTACCTTTGTACGTGGACAATTCATACGAGTTCTGATCTACGAAACTTAGTACAATTACGAACAAGTGTAGACTCGAACAAGTGTAGACTCGAACAAGTGTAGACTCGAACAAGTGTAGACTCTAACAAGTGTAGACTCGAACAAGTGTAGACTCGAACAAGTGTAGATTCGAACAAGTGTAGACTCGAACAAGTGTAGACTCGAACAAGTGTAGACTGGGATAAACCTGTGCATCACTGTACTTTTAGATTAGGTTGTTTTCTTTCACAGGCGGATCTTTACCCGCATGGCCTTGATACAAGTTAAGGTCTTCTCACAAATTCAAGAACATGCTGGAATATCTTACCTATATCAGATAGAATTATGATTAAATGAAAACTAGTGGGTCCATTAGTCAAATGAATACAGCCAAATTAGCAAAATCATCAGATATTCTAGAAAATGGCCTAGAAGCTGCTGCTGAACTATTTACCAAAGGCCCCTTAATTAACACCCAGTTAAATGATATAGTGAGGTTAAGTCTTGTTCGAGAAATAATGGTGTTAAAAAGTATTATCACAGAGGATTTATAACATGTTGTTTCATTAAAGTAATAAATATGTTCACTTTTTTCATTATTATTCTGCTTCTATGAAAAATTCGATGTTCTTCCATTTCCAGTAGGTAGTCTACGGACGATGTTCATATAAGGCTTGAAAAGTTACTTTTCGCAGTAATTGCTATTTTCTTCAGAAGCATTTCAAAAATGAAACCATATCTTCATTTTTTTGTGAGACATAGGTACACATTTATCGTGTTTTCATAAACACTGCGAAAAATGAAGACATTACTGGTGACGAACAATGACCCTTTTTGTATAGCCATGCGGTAGTTCACCTCTTTCCATGCAATGTTTCAAAGCATCCTTTTTTTGTGTAAATGATTCACTCTCCACGTGTTTCCCAAAATTCACATGTCACGTGTAGTCCAATATTAATAGTGTAGTCCAATATTAGTAATAATATTGGACTGCACGTGATTAATATTGGACAGTGGCCTATTACAAACAGTCCAGTATTAATAATACAGTACTGAAACAACAATGGATGACGTCATACCAGGGTTTTAAATCCTGATAAAGTCACTGTTTCAATTGTTTATATGGTGTTTTAATCTACTTTCAAAACGTTTTCAGTTACATCCTGGCGTTTCCTGGGTGTACTTCCAGTAATATAGGTATATCTTCCCTGAAATCAGCAGTTCAGTCTTAATGCACACTCCCCTTCCATGAGCGCATATAGGGGAAAGCCATTGCAACAATTGTTAAAGTATTTGCTATGACCCAACTGGGGATTGAACCCGCTCATCCCGCAACAGGTTCAGACGCTCTACCACTTCACCACCGAGGCGGTGAGTTCTTAGAATATACGTATGAAATAGCGTACAACTATTGCAGCTACAGTTATAGTTTCTTCCGAATATATGTAGGACTAAATAACATGATTTGTTCATGTTATATCATTGCGTTTCCTGGTTATGTTACCATAGGTACTACTTATCAGTTATCCTGACACCACTAAATGTGTTGTAATGCTTACCCTGTAACCTTGAGCGCCAAGGAGGACAGCCATTATTACCATGTAAAAGTATTTGGTATGTTCCAGTCGGGGATCGGACCCACGACCTCCCGCATGCAAAACGGACGCTCTATCATTACACCACCGAGGAGGTCTGATGGTCTGGAGGTCTGGCGGTCTGACGGTTTGGCGCGAATGTGCCTAAGTCTTTATTGTCCACAATTGCATTTTCCCTTTCAGTACCATTGTCAAACAAAAGTGATGTATGTGCTGCAGCTCGTAACAATCCGCATTGCTTACATCGTAGTTATCAAATTCTTCCAAAAACTCGTATCAGATTAGTTTTAAACTTATTTATTTTACATCGGTTGCGAAACAAGCCTTCAGCTTATATTTATCACGCCCGATGTCTACTACCTGGAGACTTAACCAGTACTCGCGCCGTCTGTGTGGAAAAATACCAAAGTCATAACCCGCTCATCGTGAGAAATGGAGTCGTCCGACTTTGAACATGGTATAATTTACTTCAGGGAGTTCGGCGCTGATAGAGTTAAGATCATTACTCCCTAAACACGACACAATTGGTTTGCCAATACGATGTTTTATCAGATTATGTTCTATTTGATGTTGCGTTTTTATCTCAATCAAAACATTTGGACTAAACTCGTAAATTCAAATTTAGATCTCAATCGTCAATTCAGTGATCTCAGTTGATCTCGCTTTTACGATCGTTCTTGTGTTCTTGATTTATGGTGCTTAACTACGTTTTCAAAAGCATTTCAGGTATATCACTGCGTTGCCTTGGTGAATAGCAAGTACTGTCGGTATTAGTCATCCTGACCGCGATGCACCAATCTGAACACTATCCCCGCAACACCGAGCGCTTTGGCCTTTAAAAATGGAAAAAATGGCTGCCCTCCGTGTCGTTCAGGATTTCGGGTTTAGCATTACGACTGACTGACTGACTGACTGACTGGTGTCAAAATATATGGACCAGTAGTACTGGTAACGTAACCAACAAAACGCCATGATGTAAATGAAAAATGATTGTAAGCGGTGTAAAACACCAAACAATCAATCACAGGGACTTGCTCCTCTGAAAATAGATATGACCTACTCTATGCATAGAGTAGGTCTTATCTATTTTTAGAGGAGCAAGTCCCAGTGACCTGAGCACCTTGCAGGCACGCCATTACTACAATTTATATCATTTTCGGTATGAACCGACGTGGGATCGAACCCTGGTCTCCCACATCAGGGTCGGCGGTCGCTATATCAACTACACCATGTATTTGGTTTGTTTCATTGATTTGGTTTATACGTCGCTTTCAACAATTATTCAGTCAAATCACGGCTGCCTGTTCACCTATTCATTTGTTTCTCTCACCGGCTGGTAATTAACTCCAGTAAAAACAACACAATCTACTTATGTAACTGAACACAAATTGCCTGGACATCCATGTAATTCTATGGCGGTGGCCGGTAATTGTAAAACTATGCATGAACCTTTCTATGACTGATTTGCTTAATTGAATCTTAAATTTGAGCCGTCCCGCGAGAAAACCGACATTGTGACCTCTGCGTAAAATATCGACCCGAATCAGTCTAAGCATGTCGCGCAGGCTAAGATTTTCTGTTACAGGAATCATTAATCTATACCTCTATCCCCCTGAGACGGAAAGTGTCGGCCCAGATCAGTCAGCGCGGACATTACGCAGAGGCCATAATGTTGGTTTTCGTGCGGGACAGCTCATTTGCATAGTTCGCAAAACGTCTCAATGTTGGTTTGAATCGAATACGGCTCAATAAGATCACGACACACGAATATCGACATATCCGTGCAATATGATCAGTGTCGTAGCTGTTTCCGATCTAGTCGAACAAATATCATTGAATTGATTGATTTGCGTTAACGCCGTTTTCACAGTGACTTTTGTCAAACGACGGAAAGAATGTTGGTCAAGCTGTGGTTCGAACTCACAACCCCAGGGTTGACAGCCGGCGTCGCGACTGAGCTACCGTAGCTCTACCTAAATATTATTGAAGCCTCTTACGAAAGTGTAGGGATACGGTCCGATTATACAAGTTTGCATTTGTTGTTGAAAGTATTATTAATTTCACTAACCTACTGCGGAGAAATTGTTAATTCTCTATTTAGCTATGATTCATACACGACCCAAAATCTCTTTATTTGTATGCAACCATCTCAATAATTCGAAAATGAGGCATCGTTTGAAATATTGTATCCACTACTTGCTGCACACGAAGCTAACAGGACGTTTCTAATTACTTCTACATAATGTACAAATTTATGATGCAAATAAAAACCTTGGGGCTAGACAAAGACGGGGAAAGACAGAAACACCTGCTATGGTAATCATCACAGGATGGAATGGGACAATTTATTTCCTCAATAAAACATACTGCAGTTCTGACCCAATTGATTCCTAACGCGGAACCGTACCCATGAAAAAGAGTATGCATTATTTAGGAATTTGTTGCGAATGAATATCTTGATCAGCTTGCGCATGCGTGCAGTCTAATCTGAATCAGTACGTCAATGAGTCACAAACTCTAGGAAAAACTATTGACGCATGGTGTACATGCATACTTATCATTTCAGTCTCTTGCTGACGCCACAGTCAATCATACCCTATGGTGTGGGTACTCAAAAGAATCGTCGTATTGAGACACTTCGCTTAAGAACCCATTACATAAGGTAAGAGGGTCAAATAAAAAAATAAAAACATGCAAAACTACACTTATTTAGAGATCTTCAAGAAATTGCTCAGCAATGCTTTCAAAAGTTGTCTGCTGCGTCAGAGAGCGTCTGTATATGTGAAATGGCTAAGGATGATTAAATGACTAGACCATACTCAAGGTTTATCCTTAACCCCGCTCCTTGACCAGTGATTTTGTTATCTGCGAGTCAAAAGTCCTGTAATCACACTTTTTTTATCTCATAGTTAGAACAGTTGTCAATGTGATTCCTAGTATTTTAACAATAATATGAGCCGTCCAACGGGAAAACGAACATTTTGGACTCTGCGTAAAGTTTCGACACGGATCAGCCTAAGCATGCCGCGCAGGCTTACCTGGATAAACACTTTTCGCCTCCTGTGGATTTTCTATTTCAGGAATCATTACTCTATACCTTTATCCCCCTCAGACGGAATGTGTCGGCCCGGATCAGTCTGCGCGGACATCGCAGGCTGATCTGGGTCGATACATTACGCATAGGCCATAAAGATGGTTTTCTCGCGGGACGGCTCAAATTATAGCATACAGGACTCTTTGTTTTCTAAGAAGACTCCCTAAATAGTCAGTTTACTATACCTAAGGACTCAAACTTTGAAACTTGTAAGGATATTTTTGCTGTGAAGCTAATATTGGAGGTACAATGCACTCGACATATACTGACGATTCGATTATTTAAAATAAATCGTGTCATTTCCTATGACCAATCAGCCTTGGAACAGCAGTCTAGCAGAACATATGATTTTCTCACAAAAACTGCTGCTGCATTGTTGTGATGTTAAGATTATATCTCAGGTTTGCGTGTATTCTCCTTCGCAGAGTTGTCGTACCGTACTTACACTAATTTACGAGTCGATAGGTTAGAGAGTGCATTGCGTGTTGTAGTTTAAATATTAGCCGTTCCACGTGAAAACCAACATTATGGCCTCTGCGTAATGTATCGATCCAGATCAGCCTACATAGTCCTCGCAGCCTAATCCGGGCCGACATATTCGGTCTCAGGGAGATAACGGTATAAAGTTATGATTCCTGACACAGTAAATCCACATGTGGCGAAAAGTGTATGTCCGGGTTAGCCTGCGCGGCATTCTTAGGCTGATCATGGTCGATACTTTACGCAGAATCCACAATTGGTTTTCTCGTGGGACGGCTCATATATTGGAACGAGGTTGGCAATACTTTAATGTATTTAGTATTAATCCAGCGAGTACTCAAACACGTCGATAATTCGAACACGTCGATAATTCGAACACGTCGATAATTCGAACACGTCGATAATTCGAACACGACAATAATTTGAGGTTATTTCTGGGTTATTTCCGACTAGTTCACATCAGTTAATTTAGTAGGTATTTAAATGTCAATCATTTCAAGATATTTGGCTTTCATTACAGAAAAGATACAACAAACGTTTGCTTTATAGATAAGTTGTTTATGTTTGTATTCTCTTTCAAAACAATGTTAAGTTTCATCAAGTCATATAATGTGTTCAAAGTAAATTACACTTAGACGATAAAAGCGGACCAAAAATGTTTACTGATAACGGGTAAAAGTATGCACTTCCTTCCTTTCTTAGGAATATTCCGTTTCAAAGATATACTTCCAGTTTTCAAAACATTTCAATTTTTCTCACAAAATTATTCATTTCCATCAATATTGAAAAGCGTTTGTACCACTTTCATTGAACAATGTGGTCCTGGCTTCCGACATATTCAACTAGTACATGTACTCGCACCAACGCCAAATTGTTTGCAGATCATTCGAACCTGACGCTATACAAATGTACAACCGTTTTCTACATGTTGTATACAGGGATTGTCCTACGATTTACAGCTTGTAAACACTTACCCCCACATACACCAAATATACAGCAGATCGAGGCTTGGCGTGAAACCGTTGTAACTAAAATACGTATTTTTTTTACCAAGGTTAATCACCTTGCCATACAGTCTTTATAAGCGTTAAATCACTTTTCTTAGTAAACAATCGACAGTTAGGTGCCATTGCTCGTTCTGAGCAATGGCACCTTAATTTGAATTGTTTACAAATGAGTCAAAATTGCCCCTAAACCAGTGTTTTCAAAATAGGTTTTTAGTTACAACCGTTTCACGCCAAGCCCTCGAGATGATTTTGAAATAATCCAGGGGAAAATATGAAAAAGGTTTCTTTAGATGAACGTTTAATCTTAGTGTATAGTATGGTGGCATACTTCTGCCACCACATAACCACTTAATTGTCACGTTATTTAACTAGTTAGTCACTTAATTATCATGATAAATATCTGATTAACGCGTTAATTTTTATGTTAACAGATACATATGTCAACACAAAAAAGTCTATGTTACTGCCCACTACTGCCAACAGATACCTACATAATGCCATTTTAGACATATTTTAAGTGGTTAATGCGTTATGTAACTAGTTAATCAGATAAGTTTCGTGATATTTATGTGGTTAACTAGTTATTGAGATAAGTATCGCGATAATTAAGTGGTTAACTAGTTACGTAACTAGTTAGTCAGATAAGTTTCGCGATAAGTATGTGGTTAACTAGTTACGTAACTAGTTAATCAGATAAGTATCACGATAATTATGTGGTTAACTAGTTACGTAACTAGTTAGTCAGATAAGTATCGTGATAATTACGTAACTAGTTAACCACATAATTATCACGATATTATGTGGTTAACTAGTTACGTAACTAGTTAACGACATAATTATCATGATACTTATCTCACTAACTAGTTAACTACATAAGTATCACGATACTTATCTGACTAACTAGTTACATAACTAGTTAACCACATAATATCGTGATAATTATGTGGTTAACTAGTTACGTAATTATCACGATACTTATCTGACTAACTAGTTACGTAACTAGTTAACCACATAATTATCACGATACTTATCTGATTAACTAGTTACGTAACTAGTTAACTACATACTTATCGCGAAACTTATCTGACTAACTAGTTACGTAACTAGTTAACGACATAATTATCATGATACTTATCTCACTAACTAGTTAACTACATAATTATTACGATACTTATCTGACTAACTAGTTACAAAACACGTTAGTCACTTAATATATATCAAAAATGGCATTATGTAGGTATATGTTGGCAGTAGTGGGCAGTAACATATACTTTTTAGTGTTAACATAACTATCTGTTACCATAAAAAATAACGCGTTAATCAGATATTTATCATGATAATTAAGTGACTAACTAGTTAAATAACGTAATAATTAAGTGGTTATGTGGTGGCAGAAGTATGCCACCATAGTATAGCATTGAAAACATTGTTACAAAAAGATGAATTGATCATTATGAGCAACTCCTCCTTTTGCCACAATGTTTTAACATTTGGTTTGGTACAGATCCGCTAAAATGCGGCGTCTCCAAGGTAGAAGGTCTAAAACCTTAACGTTCTAAAATATTTTTAATAATCGTACATGTGTTTTAAGTTGCAAAACAAAATGGTATGTCAAAAAGGAAATATTGCAGTAGATAGGAAATAAATATGGTAATCATTACGATGAACCCTTTCCCACTCTGACGCCCGGTCTGAAGCAGACGACTTTGTACAACATTTTGGAAAAGGGAGAAATGGCTCATCATGACCAATTTCTCCTTATGCCAAAACGTTTTCAACTATATTCAGTTATTATAATTTCATTTATATAGATGTTTTCATAGTTTTGCCTAGATGCTTTAAAGCCGTCTGCTGCGGATTTGTTAAAGGGTAAATGACGCCTCTGCAGCAGGCGGCCATTTGAAAACATAGTGACAAAAGAAGAAATTGCACACAATGTTTTTCACTTTTAGTCATAGGTTATCCATTCAGTTATTGAGATATTCCATTTGTTGTCAAAATATGTTCAAAGTCGTCTGCTGAAGAATTGTCGTATGAGGTAAAGGGTTAATAATGTGTCAATTGACCAATTAACCAAATAAGGTTATTTTTGCATAGTTTTAGTTCTATAACAAATAGTGGCCATATTGGTAGTTTTCGCCTCGGTGGTGTAGTGGTAAATAGTCCGCCTCGGGTGCGGGAGGTTGCGGGTTCGATCCGCGACCGGGTCAAACCAAAGACTTCAAAAATGATATTACATGTAACGGCTGCCCTCCTTGGCGCTTAGGGTTGTAGGGTTCGCTTTTCGACTTACCGGCTGATGTTAGGACAAATGGACCAGAAGTACCAGTGGTATCTTACCCAGCAAATTTCGTGATATATCTGAAGAAATGTTGAAAGTGGCACAGACACAAACAATCGTTCAAACATTTCGGTAGTGTTCTATTCAGTATACAATAAACGCCTTTCCCACCTGCAGAGGCATTTAGAGTCATCTGCAGCAGTCGATATTTGAAAACATTGAGACAAAAGGATAATTTGCTCCCAATGAACAATTAATCAATTAGCCACAATATTTTCAACTTTATTCAATAAGTATGTATTCTATTGTTTATATTAATTGCATTACGTTTCTGGTTCATGTTTTTGCTTTAGCATGATAGTTTTAAATAGTGCACATACGTACTTATTGATATTGTATGACTAAAACACAATACAAATATTCTCTTTTGTTGAAAATGTAACAAAAGAAAAAGTACAATATACTTAGAAGTAAGTTATCCTATGTCTAGATTGAGCACATGTATTATTTAAGATGTGCTTATGATACAATAAAAGGGAGATAATCATGGCCAAAGTGAGGTTATATCTCATAAATGTTTTATGGTAGGGCGGCGGCTTTGAAGGGAATCAAATCAGAAGAGGACTAGCTAAGGAGGAGTGAACTGGTCTTTTTAAACTCTATGTTGTGGGTACTCTCTAAAGAATCGTCTCACTGAGACGATTATTTTGAGTACCCACAACATAGGGTTTGAGGGTCAATTAAGGATTTTGGGATGTGAAATTCTCTTCTTATTCAGAGCACTGACTTATCAGAACATAACTGCATGACTGACAATACGAATCTACTTTGTTACACAATTCTGACTCGTTTGTAGCGTAGCCTACCACGTTATAAAAAATATGTTAGCAAATGAGAAATAAATCATTATATGCTACTCTCCTTTTTCGCATTTTTTCGTTTCCTAATATATTCAACAACTGTTTGTTTACATTCTCTGGGGTTGTTTAACCTCGCACTCGGCTATATAACCACCTGTCGAGCAAACACTGTCACTTCCCTCGCATGTTTTAAAGGTCGTAAGCTGAAAAGGTGTCCTATGTGTGAAATTATAAGGTCAAAATTATCATCCGCTATAATGAATTAGTGCTCTTTAACCCTTTCCCTCATATAGACGCTTTCTGACGCCTCTGCAGCAGGCGGCCATTTGAAAACATAGTGACAAAAGAAGAAATTGCACAAAACGTGCAATTTCTCCTTTTGACACAATGTTTTTCACTTTTAGTCATAGGTTATCCATTCAGTTATTGAGATATTCCATTTGTTGTCAAAGTATGTTCAAAGTCGTCTGCTGAAGAATTGTCGTATGAGGGAAAGGGTTAATAATGTGGGCTCGAGATACCTCAAAGTCGAAAGGGAGCAGGTGAAAGCTGGAATAATTAACGTGTTCGAGTGTTCACTAGATTACACTTAAGTCATAAAGGAATTGCACCCTCCGTAATTCACAACTCAATCACTTTAAGGATGTAGAGCTTTTAACTGGTATGTACTCACGACAACTCAAAGTCGAAGGGACACATATGTTAGCTGGAATAATTAACGTGTTCCAGTGTTCGCCTGAGTTATACCGTAGTAATTATGGAATTTCACCTCCGTAATTCTTTTATATTAAAGTTTCTCATATACAAAACTAGAATGGAGTGCTCCGCGGAGTACGTGTGTCACCTGCACCTGCTCATTGAAAGTGTGATGAAAATGTGTGACGGACAGACAGACAGACAGACATACAGACATACAGACAGACAGACAGACAGACAGACAGACAGACAGACAGAGACAGACAGACAGACAGACAGACAGACGACAAATAAAAAGTAATCCCTAAGTGTCTACCATGCTACGCAGGGTGAAACAAAAAGGGGGAGTGATGCAGAAAACAGTGCATCGGCAATTCCGATTCTCCTAAGAGCAAACCGAACTGCTGTTACACTGTATTCGAAAGACATGAACTGTGATAAAATATACATGTTCGTGTACTCGGGAGTCCAATGCTTTGTTTTGTTTGTTTGCATGATGTTAACGCCGCTTTCAACAATTGTTTTAGTTAAATCATTTGATTCAATAAAAGTTACCTTGTATAAAATTACACATTTCAAAAGGAAAAGGATAAGAACAAAAGTTAGAAGCCTATAAAGTTCATCACTATATAGAGTGCGTACTCATCGGTTGTTTATTGAACAATATGGTCAAAAGAAAAAAAATTAAAGGAATTGCATGATTTTATAAACATGTTGATATAAGATATTTAATCAGATATGATGATGATGATGTTTACATTGATATTACTGCGTTACCAGTTAAAAGTATTACTGTGCCAGTCATCCCGACACCAGCAAGCCGAACTGCTGCCTCCCCGGATTCGAAAGACAGATCAGTTCCAAGATCAAGTTGACCGAGATAAAATATATATTCACAAGATATCGGAATTCCATTTTCTTCTGCATGATGTTTTACGCCTCTTTCAACTGTGGTTTTCAGTGATATTACTACGTTACCAGTTAAAAGTATTACTGACCCCGTTATCCTGCTACCAGCGAGTCAGGCTTATTTCTTACACCTCATTCGTCAGCGCCATGGAGGGAAAGGCTTTGCCACAATTTCTATCGTATTTGGAACGACCCACCTTGGGCTGGAAACTGCCACCTCCCGCATCCAAGGCAGATACTCTACCACTACACAATAGAGCCCGCTGTAGCCTTATATATATAACCTATAAATAGACGCCTTTTCATTGGCTAAAAAGTAATTTTTTAGAAAAAATATCTAGCGATATTCACCGTTTTTTTCTGATATTCACCAGTTTTATAAATAGTAACAGAGGAAGACCGGGGAATCCCATGAGCCGCCTATTAATATCCTTCGCCTTTATCCGTACGCTACGCTACGGAATTTTCCGAGGCGCGTTCCGAATGACCACGGAAACTCCCGAAGCTCGTTCGGATGATCATGACATACAAGACGGATGTTTGATGCAAAGCATCAAAGAGAAGCCGCAATATTTCGTTTCACATGAAGAAATAAGAAAAAAGACCATTTAAATCCACAAACATTAGAACAATTTAATCTGTAGTCAGTGATGCTGATATCGATTATTGAAGATATAAGTTGTATGTAGGATATTTAACCTGGGGTCTGTGTTTTAAGTGAATGAATATAATACTAAAGATAAATGGACAAGAGGTTATGATAAATTTAAATTAGTACCAAAAACAATCAACTATATTTGTATTGAACACACGCCCTGTTATGATAATGTTTTATCAAATAATGCTGACACACAGAACATCTGTTTTTCGTTTGTATCGGATAAGGGTTTCCCACATAAAAAAAAATCTGCTGTAGACGACTTTGAAATTATCAAGTAAAAAAAAATCTCTATAAATGATCGTATGATAATTGAAAAGTGTTGAATTATTGTGGCAAATGCAGATATTGCTCATTATGAGCAATTTCTCCTTTTGCCACAATGATTTCAATGATGTTTACTCTGACAGACTTTAAAATCATCAAGTACAAAACATAGAAAATCTCTATAAATGATAGTAAGATAATTGAAAAGAGTTGAAATGATTGTGGCAAATTGAGCAATTAAAAATCAAAGCTGCCGGATTACAAACGCACAATCTCGAGTTGACGAAACTGATGTGAACTCGGGTCGTGATTAGCATTCAGAAAATCAAGTAAACGTATTTCTATGTACACGTAATCCGAAAGACTGACAATAGCTGCAGCGACTTTTGAAAACATTGTGACAAAAAGAGAAATTGTTCACGAGGAATTTATCCTTTTGCTACAATGTTTTCTACTTTATGTCCATAAATTATACCTTCATTTAGCAAGATGTTCCAATTGTTACTTAATGTGCTACGTATTAGGGAAAGGCTTAACACAGGAACTAGTTTCAATTTTTTTAAAAACGTTAAACCAGTGCTTGAAAATTTACTTGAATTTATTTCTCAAACTGTAAATTTACCAGTTGATATAAGAGTTGAAATGCTGTCTACATTTACAGTGATAAGTTAAATACAGTTCAGTTAATCCGATCAGACTGTGTTTGTAAGAACCAGACGATTTCATTTCATTTAACTATTCTGGATGTTCAATCGCATCCGTGATAAAACATGTTGTTGGCTAGGCAAAATACACCGGTATCGTGTTTACCGCGATATTCACGAAATGTGGAACTGCAACGGCGAAAAAGAACGAAATTGATCTTGAAACAGACATTTCTGTGGTTTAAATCTTTTCATGTCTGCATTTTGCGATGACAATTGTACTCAAAGTTAACTTTGAATTCAGTATGTACTGAACATGAAAGTCAGATTATTAAAAGCAAAACAAATGAAAAATGTATGTGAAATTGCGATAAAAATGAAAATCTATAAATAGACTATAAATGAATGGCACTGTCTTTTATTTTAGCTCTTAACTTGATTCGGGAACCAGAGTCGCTGCGTGGCCGCTTACGACATTAACACACTAGACCAAATTGAGATCGGTTTAAAACGCGTTGGTGAATACGGATTAAATCTAAAACGTGAACTAAATATTAAGATTTAGATTTAGACAAATATCTAAATTGAAAAGTTTAGTGAATACGGGACGAGGCTTCTTCGTCTAATTACTGCGTAATATATCATAGCATGTAATTTTAAGGAACCAGATTACATTTACAAATTTAATAGAAGGGTTCTCTATTTTACTGTCTAGAGTAGATACAGTATGAATTTCGCTTAAATAAAAATGTACATACATTCAATTAATATACTGGCCTTTGTCTTTTGTTTTTAATTTGTAAAACTCACACTTATATATAGAGTGTAAAAGGGATGTTTTAAAAGTCATTACCTTAAATTAATGTACTTAGAAAAGACAAAGAGAAATCATGATATGTGGTCACGCTGGCAGGTCTAAATATTCTCCTTGACCGAAAATTAAAAGCATCCCTACAGGAAGCCGCCTCCTGGCGGCTTCCAATAAATATGGCATGGCTTCCAGTGTGACAGTACATATTGTCAACATGAGGAAAATACTGTTAGCCGAGGCGAAGCCGAGGTTAACAGTATTTACCCGAATGTTGACAATATGTACTGTCACACTGGAAGCCATGCAATATTTATTTTATTATACCGAACAAAATTACACGTTTATTCAATTTATTCTGTACCTTTGTAGGGGAGGTGAACATTGGTAGATCTACTACAATGTAACACACACATATGAATATACCGGTTAACAGTATACTGTTACATGGCAGGCGCGTCTAAAAAGTGACGTTATTGTTTGAAATGACGTCATGCACGTGCATAACCAACATTTTAACGCGCGTGCCATGTAACAGTATACTGTTAACCGGTCAAAAACGTACTGTTATCATGAGACAGTAAGAAATTGCCCATGATGAGTATATGAGAATTTAACATTACAAAGTCACGTGAGGTATAATAAGATAAATTGAGGGTTATATAATACAACAGTTATGGGCTTTTCAGCTGTTATACATGATGTTGATATGCACCCAAAAAAATTTTTTGGTGCATATCACATCATGTATAACAGCTGAAAAGTCCATAATTGTATAATACTACACGGCTTATACAGGATAATTTTCCGCGTTTTGATATCCTTGTTTTCAAACGAAATCCTTTAAGTCGAGCTTTATAATTCTCCATGGATGCTTAATCTATTATCTGACACATGTTTATGTGAATTTCGGAAAGACTTTTATGTGTATTTCGGAAATCTTTTTGGGGATTATGCAATGAAATATGTCCTTTTAACCTTTTGCCTCGAACAACAAATATGAAACAAAAATGTATATGTACCATTTAAGTAAAATGTGGAAACTCTATAAAAGGAAGATATAGCTGTAAAAACATTGTGACAAAGGTGGAAATTGCTCATCGCGAGCAATTTTTCCTGTTGCTGCAATGTTTTTTAAAATTCAATGGCTGGAAATGAGTCGAAAATAGTCAACAAATAAGTGAGAGTCACACCCGATACACACGACTTTTGATAATGACATTGCAGCACTTCCTCACGATCTCACATTATTTCAACTCAACCCCCAAATTCATAGTTCGAATTTATCCATAAACGACATTTTTTTCTCTGATATTTGCAGCTGGTTTTATAAGTTGTGTACCATCGGGATCAGTATAATCAATTTAATCGCACAGCTGAAAAAAACAAGATCGATTAACGAGGCAATGGAAAGGTGCCATTACAGAAAGTAAGCTGGTTAATTGTCCTGGTTGAAATTAGCCATATCACTTTGCTTCAATATCAGTTCCGGACCAAAATGAATTGATTGATTGATTGATTGGAGTTTAACGTCGTTTTTTAACAATTTCTCAGTTATGTCACGGCGGCCATTTCACCTACTCATGCATTTCCTGGTTTTCTCACACCAGTACTCCACACAACAATCTTTCCCAGCAACTGGCTGCTTTTCCACATAGACATTTGCCCATTGCTGGAAGACGCGGATCAAAATGAAGAATCAATATTTTATTTTATTTAGTACCTGCATATTGCCCAGGGACAAATACTTGCAGATGGTCTCTCGCAGTTCTAACACGAAGGATTAAAATTCCATATTTCGGTGAAATACGGTACCAAATATGATAATGGTACGTCACTGAAATATGATGTGGTGTCTTTGAAATATGAATTCATGTCATTCAAAATGAGGTAGTGGGGCGGGGTTCTCATGGCAATCATAACGTTTATTTTATGTGAAAATTGTGTTATCTCGTTACTTTAAATATAGAAATGTGTATATTTTTCTTTCGTATGTCTAATAAGTCAAACGAGGTATAATTGAGCCTTCCCGCGACAAATACAACATTATGGCCTCTGCGTAATGTATCGACCCAGATCAGCATGCGCAGTCCACGCAGACTGATCCGGGCAGACACATTCCGTCTCAGGGGGATAAAGGTATATAGTAGTGATTCCTGAAACAGAAAATCAACAGGAGGCGAAAAATGTCTTACCGGATTACCCTGCGCGGCATGCTTATGCTGATCCGGGTCGATACTTCACGCAGAGTCCACAGTGTTGGTTTTCTCGCGGGACGGCTCACATAATTAAAGGAAAATCATGTTGCAGTAGCGATACTTTGATTGGTATTGTGTACTTCGGTCTCGCGAGACATACTTGTTTGCTTGGTGTTGTGTACTTCGGTCTCGCGAGACAAACTTGTTTGCTTGGTGTTGTGTACTTCGGTCTCGCGAGACATACTTGTTCCACGCCCCTCGTAAAACGATACATACCCAAGATCGCTAATGCAAAATAATATTCCATTCATACATTTGTTTTATGAAAAGGCACAAACACGTTTTTCAGAAATTCAGGCGACGTTACTACTCTAACGAAAGGGTTGGGTTATACGACGAAATTAACTAAGAAAATAGGATTGCCTTAGAAAATTCCGTAACGTCTAGATATTGCAGATGTAATTATTCCCATTCTGATATGTCTGTTCACCCTTGAGTCGCATAAGGATCATTGATCGCATTGAGGACGGGGTAATACAATAGCCGATTTAAAAAGTAAGCAATTTGACAGTTTTGACCTTACAAACGTACGTCTCAAAACTGCAAGATTGTGTTTGTCGCTTCGATAAGACTCGCAGTGGAACTAGCAAACAAGGCACATAGTACACACAAATATGCATGCACATTCGTACGTCTTACATGTATCAGAAATTGATTATATCTCTTGTAAAACTGAACGTATACAATCTTATCGCAGTCATTGTCTCGCTAAATTATTTAGATCTGTATTACGATGTCTTGGTTGTTGCAAGTGTTGACAAACCTATAGTTGACCTTGCGCTTAACATTGAAGAATAAGTAGCAAATAATATAAACAAAGATAAGACTGCGCGTCTCTTGCTCTACATTGTTCGCAAATAAAGTTGTGAAAAAAGGGAATAGTTTGTTGCAGTAGCCGTACTGGGTTTGGTATTGTACAACGAGAGGTGTGTTAAATTGATATGTCGTGAGACCGTAGGTCGAGAAAGACGACAATTTGACCACGCTCCGAATTGAGAACTTTTGAAACATAATAAAGAAAACATATATATAGGATCTGACATCAGTTGTCATTTCATATACACGAGTTCAATAAAACTTTATGAAATCAAAACAAATGTCAGATTATTTGTTATCCCATGATGAAACACAAAACGAAAATTATGACCGATAATGGTCCCTTTACCTCTTCCTTCTATCGTGTCGTTTGTGTTTACCGAATACACGTTCTCAGCCATTTTGTGAACATTCGCGGATGAATACAAAAATACTGATTCGGTCATGTTATTAGTCGCCGGGCAGAAGCCCGCGACCTATATGTTATATAGCTTTTCGGAAATGACATGGGAGGAAGAGTTATTATTAGAAAAAAACAAATTTAAGTGTCTTGAACATATTACAATTGTGTTTGTTTAAAAACAATTAGTTATGACACATCTAAAATGACATAAATAATCCGATGTTTTAAGTATTTGCAGTTTCTTTATTTTGACTCGCATTTATGTCTTATTTACGAAGACAAAAGAGTCCCTGTTAGACTTGCTGCAGACTGTTATGTGTCAATATCATGATAAGAATCACGTCGAATTCTCCTTTTTATAGCAATTTTAACTGACTGAATGTTATTTTCATGTTCTAAGAGATGTCTTGATTTGTGCGGAATTCATTTAATAATGTTAATCCATGTATATCTTAAATAGGAACTGTTTCTAAGCTAAATATAGTATGCTCTGAAAATGTTGATCACGTGATACCGACTGAGTAGATTTGTAACTTTTGCACAATTCACTGTTTACAACTTTTCTCACTGGTTAATTCACTATACAGACTTAAATCATTTTATTTAACACACAATATAAAATTCACATAACAAATAATATAGAAATGCTTGTTTTCTCTCGAATGCAGTGGAATAAAACATGCACTAAAGCTTTGCCTGACTTTTTATTCACTTTCTTCGATGTCACAACGACTCGATCTTGACACGAGGTCAACATTTCGAAAGATGCTCAAACACCTAATATTACAGATAGATAGCTAATAGAACACACTTAAATGATTAAATATATGTGATATTAAATGTTTATTTGGCTTGAAACAAATTAAGAAAAGAAAAAACTCTGATAAATAATAATTTTAGAAATAAAAAAGATCTGATCTTTCACTTACAATTAATTTCATACTTGCCACCTTTTAAATAGTAATGGGACTCGCAACTGGCATTTCTCTTGCACCATACATATATTGTATACATCAATGATTTAAATAAACAATTTAGCTGATATGGTGTTTCAAGTGTGATCTACTTTTTAAACATATGAGTATAATTTTTAAAATCTGTGAAATACTTATTATAATTATTATTAAAGCGGAGGAAGTTCATGTCTTCAAAAAATTTAACCGTTTTCTCAATGTTTTAAACGTTTAAAGGTTTTCATTTTTTCTTCATACATTGAAAGGGTTAAATAGTTTTTTATTGCATGTATATTTAAATCCCAAACTGTATTTATTATGGTTTTATTGACATATACAAAAAATCCAAAATCCTGACCAAAAGAAATCCTGAAATTTATATTTAGAATTTCAAAAATCCTGGAATTAGTCCTTAATGAAAGCATTATGTGTATGTTTAGACTAATGAAAGTCAAGAATGCATGTGTGTTAAAAAATAAATTAATGCAATCTTTTCCGGCAACATAGATGCCTTGCATAAACTTTCTCTGCATTACACATGTGACATATAAAGAAATACGTAATGGTTATACAAAAATAATATTAGATCGGAAACAAGCACTGTCATGTAATAACAATATATATCGATAGTTTCAATGACGAAATAACACAATTGCATATAATTAAAATTTATAAATGGCGTGTGAACCAAGCCCAACTACCACATTTTGAATGACGTGTAATCATATTTCAGAAACGTTACATCATAGGTTAGTGACGCACCATAACCATATTCAGTACCGTGTTAGACCTAGTCAATTACGGAATATTAATCCGTCCTGTTTGACTTGCGCGTGACAATCTGCTTGTATTTGCGCCGGAAAAATGTGGAGGTATATAATAAAATGTAAGACGCAACCGCTGTATATAACCCTTTCCAACGTACAGCCCTAACTGATTAGACAAAGTTGAAAATATCCAGCTAAAATATGGAGATCCTCATTTAAATAAAAGTTGAATTATTGAAAAGAGTTGATTTTTTTTGTCAAAATGAGATATCGGTCATTTTCAGCATTTTTCCGTTTACAAAATATCTTCTACATATGCGACATAATGCATCTTAAAGTGGGAAAAAGGGTTAAAAGTGCAAAGCAGGATAAAGGTGCAGAAAGAAATGGTACAATATTCAAATGTTACTAATATAATTACTACCGCCAGGTTTAAATGACAACTTCATTACATGGATATGGAACGTTTTATGTCTTTTATCCAACACGTGGAATTGTTTTCGACAGATATAGCATGACTAAAGAGATTTTCTCATATCAGCTGAAGTGTTTATCACTTGGCATTCTAATTCCATTTGTTTTACGTGGGGGTTTTTAACGAGAAAAAGTAAAAGATATTGATTAAAACTACTTATTCTAATCTCTTGATTTGCCTTACGTGAATTAAACACGTTCCTTACCATTATTATACAGACGATCAACAGATGATGTTTCGAAAATATAGCAGGAATTTTTTTTTTTGATAAGAATGATGAACCGAATTAGTTTCCTCTCACACTTTCCCACATGTAAAGGCGACTTGACGAATATGCAGCTGACAACATTTGGTAACATTATGGCAAAGTAAAGAGCAACACTTCATATTGCCTTAGTGTTTTCAACTGTACATAATCATGGGCGTAGCTTTGCAATAATCAATGTGTAGGCCGTCTCGTGAGAAAATCAACATTGTGGACTCTGCGTAAAGTATCGACCCGGATCAGCCTAAGCATGCCACACAGGCCTACCCGGATAGACACGTTTCGCCTCCTGTGGATTTTCTGTTTCAGGAATCACTACTCTAAACATCTATCCCCCTAAGACGGAATGTGTCGGCCGGATCAGTCTGCGCGGACAGTGCCTAAAGGGAGCTACGCCCCTGGCCTTAGTGTTTTCATCTGTACATAATACTTATATCTCCCGGTAAATACAATAAAACGGTTTTTATACTGAAGCCTGTCTTTCATATACATGGATAACTCTTTCCCACAGTAAGTAAACAAATCTGCAACAATTTACTTTTGAGAACATTGTGGAAAGTCGTTATGAGAGATATTATTTATATCAAATAGACTTGAAACATGGTGTCAATGTAAGCAATTACTCACTATGGGCAGCGTTTCCTTTAGCCACAAGGTTTTCGAAATTCATCTGAAGGCGTCGGAATAGACATAATTGGGGGGTTGGGGGGGGGGGGGGGGGGGGGTCAATATTTCTCTTGCCAGGTCTATTGACCATTACCATATTATAGCATAACCAATCAGGAATAATTCATTTTTCTTGTATCTTGTATTATAATTGTTTTGGATACATTGACAGAATAGAATCCTAAAAGGGACTTTCAACTATCGAAAACTATTCGGACGTGATGTTACATCTGTACACAGTGGAGACTCGTTCGTGTGAGCTATTTCATGCACACGTTCTCAAATCTTAGCTCAGATGGAAGCAAATAATTGTCCATGGGCGACCATTACAGCGTTGTTGGCCTATGGCTCTTTCTCAACAATCTAAAGAACCCAAACACTTATATTCAATTTTAGTTCATTCTTAAAACTATCAAGAAAAAAAAGCACAAACGACTCACTTGTTGACCTTCCTATTTTTGAGCTATGACGTCAAATCAAGGTCACACTTATTCCGCAGTAAATGTAGCCTTCACTTTCAGAAAATACATGTTTTTCTGACAATGGATCTTAAGCTACCAAGATAATTTAACCCTTTCCCTCATACGACAATTCTGCAGCAGACGACTTTGAACGTAATTTGTCAAAACAAAGAAAATCTCCATAATTGAATGGATAACCTATGAGTTAACGCAAACACTGTTTTGGTTACAAATCAGTCACAGGGATTTCAACTTTATTTAAAATATATTGCAACTCTCAACAAAATCATTATTGTCAAATGGGAGACAAGTTCAGTCGTATATAGATTCATCTGAAATTCCTTCGACCAAATTGTCTGCCCGCACCGATCCGAATTGCTTCCCTCTGAGCTAAATACTTTCCGTGTTCATATTAAAGTTCCACACACTGTTTGTTTATTTTATGGTCTATCCCAATGCAAAGACCAGCCGTTGCTGGCTTACGAGACACCCTACCACGTTTACTCTCCGAATCCTGTCTGTTGCGCCGGACACCAGGAAGGCAGACATTCGGATTCATTATTTAACAAGCTGGCAATTCACCAACCGGCCATATGAGAAGGGACCCCAATCGCGGATGACTTTACCACTTGGATATGGGAACGATACAATTCTTTTATTACGACTTAGAAATATAGCCAATGCAGGTTTCAAAGAAATGTCGCTTTTAATTGGGGACAAGAAAATTATTTGAAACAAGAAAATTTACCACCGGTCTAAGATCTTAAGTAATTGTTTGGGGGGCACAATATCAAAGGTTTTTACTGTTTTATTATGTTGTATTGTATTGTTCGCAGTACATTTTCATGTAAACGAGATACATATTTCATTTGACATGGTGAATTGTTCGTGATATGCAGTGCCTTTTCCGTTAACCCTTTCCCACAGTACAGACGATTTATGACGCCCCTGCAGCAGACGACTTTTGAAAACAATGTGGCAAATGGTGAAATAGCTTATAATGAGCAATGTCTCCGTTTACAACGATGTTTTTAACTCTATTCAATAAATATACTTTCAAGTCTAGAGATTTTCCGTACTTTTGCCTGCATGATTTCAAAGTCGTCTGCTGCAACTTTCTTGTATGTGTGAAAGGGTTAAATATGGTGGTAATAAAATAATATGCTGTCCAAATATGCGTAGATACAGTAGAATAAACATAATATAGTATGCAGACAATTACGTTGTTCTAATGGATACCTTGTTTAAAGGGTTAAAGATGGTGGTAATTGAATAATATGCAGTCCAAAAAGTTGTAGACACAGTAGAATAACCATAATATAGTATGCAGACAATTACGTTGTTCTAATGGATACCTTGTTTGGGGGTCTAATTTTGAAACAATAAACAAACTTACCTCTAGATCGACTATTTCCTTGGTATACTTATTGCGAATGATGACCATGTCCAAGGCTTTATTACGTCGGCGCTCCCAGTCATCAGTATCTGTTGGCTTGGCATATTTCTGTGATGAGTTCTTATGGCCGCCATTTCTGTCGTAGTTTGTTGTTGGCCCTCTACCACAGCTGCCGGTCGATACGGCGTGCATTGTTTTACAACGGTACTATATGTATTGTCTTAAGATACTCCTAGAAGTGAAACCGGTTGAACGTTATTTATTTCATAAATTTATTGTACCTTTGCACTGTTTATCCTGTCGCAGTCAAAGGCAATAAAAGGCTTTTGCAAATAATTCAGATTCAGGTGAGACAGCTCATAATGAGCTGCATTGTTTGCCACTTAGACATGGAAGAGTCGACTTTGTATAATTCGGCAGTGTAAGAGTTAATTGAATGACAAATTTACATATAAAACCGAAAAGATACGCATGTATCAGATTATTTTTTATCTTCGTATTTATAGAAGTACTTGAGATCCTTTCATACTTTGATATATATAATATAATTATATTCGCTTTCAAGTCTACTTTACTTTTCTGTCAATAATATCAGTCGAAAGTTAAATATTGTCAGTGATTGATACAACACTCAGAAAGTGAACAACGTGAATATTGGTAAATTAACGGCTGAATTATTAGAAGTAAACGAAAAGTAAACGTAGGCATGAAAACACTTACAACAGTTACTATGTACTGTATAAGATAATACTAGAAAGCGATTTGTTGGCGTGGATTGTCGTCAATTCATTAAGGTTGTTTTTCGCAAAGCATTGAATGATTTACAAATATATATAACAATAACAACATATATAACAATAATAATAATATATATATAGCGTGTACATTTTTTACATAGTTTTAGATACATTTATGATGCCTTTAGTTACCTCGGTAATTACGGTATGAGTTCGGAAGGGTTCGGTTTTGTTATTGGGCTTTTGGGTCATTTACGAATCATGACGAAAATCGCTGAGTTTTTATTGAATAATGTCCACGTGCGATATTCTACCTAAATAATCATAGTTTATTTATTTAAAAAGAAAATGCAAACGCGTTCAAATTATTCCATTTTAACCCTTTCCCTCATACAACAAATCTGCAGCAGACAACTTTGAACATATTTTGTCAACAAATAGAAAATCTCTATAATTGAATAGATAATCTATGACAACAAGTGGAAAACACTGTGGCAGAAGGAGAAATTGCTCGTTTTGAGCATTTTCTTCTTTTGCCACTATGTTTTCAAAAAGCCGTCGTCTGCTGCAGAGGCGTCAGAAAGCGTATATATGAGGTAAAGGGTTAAGTTATATCAAGCTAACACAGACTTTCCGCTTTTTCTTAAAGTATTTAAAAATAGAATATTATATTCGCAACATTTTGTGAAATCTAATTGAACTGTATTTTTAAAAATTGTATATGTAATAATATGTGTTTTTTTTGTATAAAAATGATGTTGTCTTTGTTTTAAATATGTATGCGAAACACAAATTACAAATCCATAGTTAGCTATACTATATAGCGTATATTCCTCTATTGTACTTTAATACTTCTATCCATCCTTCAATCATAATCGCTTGTTTGTATGATGCATTGCAATTTAGAAATTATTTTGAAAAATTATGCATTTGCTTCTATTCCACTTTTTGTCCCAGTATTTTTACTTGATCCCAAACATATCATTTATTCCACGTGTATTTCAGTTTCATCGGGTATTTCTTACTTTAATGTATACAATTAACGTACATATATTAACTTTAAATTATTTGTTAAATAAGTATAAGTCTATTTTGAATCGACTGTTGAATTAAATCCACCTTTAACAGAATTTCACAGAAAATTCGAACAACGTTCCACTTTGTTCACAATATGTTTTACTTTATCTCAAAATATACCATTATATGTGCATTTAGGGGTTTAGTCAGGTATTTCTTACTGTAATGTATAAAACTCACATAATTTAAATTTGAATAAGTTGTTAAATAGGTCCAAGTGTAGTTTTAATCGAATCCACTTTAAACTGAAGTTCACAAACAACTAAAACCAAATTAATGAAATAGCAAACGACAATTTTAACCTTTCTTATATTTAACAAATCTGCAGCAGACGATTTTGAAAAAGAAAATAGGAAAAAAAGATTGAACATCTCTATGATTGAAAGTTTAATTAATGGAAAGAGTTTAAGAAAATTGTGACAAAAAGAGGAATTGCTCATGATGAGCATTTCCCCTTTCTGCCATAATGTTTTCAAAAGTCGTCTGCTACAGAGGTATCAGGAAGTGTCTATATGAGGGAAAGGGTAACGCAACAACTGAAACGTAATTTGAGTGGTGTCAGGCGATAAAGGGTTTAATTACTTAAGCACAAAGTAAAGACTCGGGTGAGGCCGTGAACGTGTACAGTTTCACCAGCGCCTTCACTGTCCGCCTTCAAATAAACAAACCTCAGACGTATGTTCTGACAGAAAGCTATAAGTTTAGCCCTCCTTGCATCATCTCCTTCATGCACGTTTTGAGAATACGAACACAGACGCCGTTAGACCCATGCATCGTCCGACGGTGTTTAATTATTTATTATATTGGCGTATTGTTATGACAGTGAATGTGGTTACATTCAATACGAACCTGTCCATTCGAAAAGGTACATGTACGAGTTGACTGTGGTCGAGCCCCGGTAGCTCAATCGATAGAGACTCGGACTACCTTTCGATGGGTTAGGAGTTGAAACCTCAGCTTGGCCAACATTGTTTCCGACGTTCGACATTAATAAAAGCGATACTTCGTCTTCCCCTAATAGGCTTATTGTCTATGTAAAACAGCCGCCAGTTTCTTGGAAAGGCTGTTATGTGTGGATTACTGATGTTAGAAAACTTGTAAACAAATGGGTAGGTGGACCGGCTGATGTGCTAGGGCGGAAGTTTTTATTGAAAACGGCATTCAGCCCCAATTAATCAATCAACAAGTTGACTCCTGTGTATTCCGGCTGTCTCATCAAGGTTGCACCGCGTAAAGTAAAACGTGCAAACAGTATGGAATTGTCACATATTCAGTCTTATCAAGGTTGTACCGCGTAAAGTAAAACGTGCAAACTGTATGGAATTGTCACATATTCAGTCTTATCAAGGTTGTACCGCGTAAAGTAAAACGTGCAAACAGTATGGAATTGTCACATATTCAGTCTCATCAAGGTTGTACCGCGTAAAGTAAAACGTGCAAACAGTATGGAATTGTCACGTATTCAGTCTCATCAAGGATGTACCGCGTAAAGTAAAACGTGCAAATAGTATGAAATTGTCACATATTCAGTCTCATCAAGGTTGTACCGCGTAAAGTAGTAATTCGTGTAAACAGCATAGACTTGTCACATATTCAGTCTTATCTAGGTTGTACCGCGTATAGTAGTAAACCGTGTAAACAACATAGACTTGACACATATTCAGTCTCATCAAGGTCGTACCGCGTTAAGTAAATCGTGTAAACAGCATAGACATGTCACGTATTCAGTCTCATCAAGGTTGTACCGCGTAAAGTAAATCGTGTAAACAGCATAGACTTGTCACATATTCAGTCTCATCAAGGTCGTACCGCGTTAAGTAAATCGTGTAAACAGCATAACCTTGTCACGTATTCAGTCTCATCAAGGATGTACCGCGTAAAGTAAAACGTGCGGACAGCATGGAATTGTCACATATTCAGTCTTATCAAGGTTGTACCGCGTAAAGTAAACCGTGTAAACAGCATAACCTTGTCACATATTCAGTCTCATCAAGGATGTACCGCGTAAAGTAAAACGTGCGGACAGCATGGAATTGTCACATATTCAGTCTTATCAAGGTTGTACCGCGTAAAGTAGTAATTCGTGTAAACAGCATAGACTTGTCACATATTCAGTCTTATCTAGGTTGTACCGCGTAAAGTAAAACGTGCAAACAGTATGGAATTGTCACATATTCAGTCTCATCAAGGTTGTACCGCGTAAAGTAGTAAACCGTGTAAACAGCATAGACTTGTCACATATTCAGTCTCATCAAGGTTGTACCGCGTAAAGTAAAACGTGCAAACAGTATGGAATTGTCACATATTCAGTCCCATCAAGGTTGTACCGCGTAAAGTAAAACGTGCCAACAGTATGGAATTGTCACATATTCAGTCTCATCAAGGTTGTACCGCGTAAAGTAAAACGTGCAAAAAGTATGGAATTGTCACATATTCAGTCTCATCAAGGTTGTACCGCGTAAAGTAAAACGTGCACACAGTATGGAATTGTCACATATTCAGTCTAATCAAGGTTGTACCGCGAAAAGTAAAACGTGCAAACAGTATGGAATTGTCACATATTCAGTCTTATCAAGGTTGTACCGCGTAAAGTAAATCGTGCAAACAGCATAGATTTGTCACATATTCAGTCTCATCAAGGTTGTACCGCGTAAAGTAAATCGTGTAAACAGCATAGACTTGTCACATATTCAGTCTTATCAAGGTTGTACCACGTAAAGTAAATCGTATAAACAGCAAAGACTTGTCACGTATTCAGTCTCATCGAGGTTGTACCGCGTAAAGTAAATCGTGTAAACAGCATAGACTTGTCACGTATTCAGTCTCATCAAGGTTGTACCGCGTAAAGTAGTAAATCGTCCAAACAGCATAGACTTGTCACATATTCAGTCTTATCAAGGTTGTACCACGTAAAGTAAATCGTGTAAACAGCATAGACTTGTCTCGTATTCAGTCTCATCAAGGTTGTACCGCGTAAAGTAAATCGTGTAAACAGCATAGACTTGGCACGTATTCAGTCTCATCAAGGTTGTACCGCGTAAAGTAGTAAATCCGGTAAACAGCATTGACTTGTCACATATTCAGTCTCATCAAGGTTGTACCGCGTAAAGTAGTAAATCCGGTAATCAGCATAGACTTGTCACGTATTCAGTCTCATCAAGGTTGTACCGCGTAAAGTAAATCGTGTAAACAGCATAGACTTGTCACGTATTCAGTTTCATCAAGGTTGTACCGCGTAAAGTAGTAAATCCGGTAAACAGCATAGACTTGTCACATATTCAGTCTCATCGAGGTTGTACCGCGTAAAGTAGTAAATCCGGTAATCAGCATAGACTTGTCACGTATTCAGTCTCATCAAGGTTGTACCGCGTAAAGTAAATCGTGTAAACAGCATAGACTTGTCACGTATTCAGTCTCATCAAGGTTGTACCGCGTAAAGTAGTAAATCCGGTAAACAGCATAGACTTGTCACATATTCAGTCTCATCAAGGTTGTACCACGTAAAGTAAATCGTGTAAACAGCATAGACTTGTCACGTATTTAGTCTCATCAAGGTTGTACCGCGTAAAGTAAACCGTGTATACAGCATAGACTTGTCACATATTCAGTCTCATCAAGGTTATACCGCGTAAAGTAAATCGTGTAAACAGCATAGACTTGTCACATATTCAGTCTCATCGAGGTTGTACCGCGTAAAGTAGTAAATCCGGTAATCAGCATAGACTTGTCACGTATTCAGTCTCATCAAGGTTGTACCGCGTAAAGTAAATCGTGTAAACAGCATAGACTTGTCACGTATTCAGTCTCATCAAGGTTGTACCGCGTAAAGTAGTAAATCCGGTAAACAGCATAGACTTGTCACGTATTCAGTCTCATCAAGGTTGTACCGCGTAAAGTAGTAAATCCGGTAATCAGCATAGACTTGTCACGTATTCAGTCTCATCAAGGTTGTACCGCGTAAAGTAAATCGTGTAAACAGCATAGACTTGTCACGTATTCAGTCTCATCAAGGTTGTACCGCGTAAAGTAGTAAATCCGGTAAACAGCATAGACTTGTCACATATTCAGTCTTATCAAGGTTGTACCGCGTAAAGTAGTAAATCCGGTAAACAGCATAGACTTGTCACAATTTCAGTCTCACCAAGGTTGTACCGCGTAAAGTAAATCGTGTAAACAGCATAGACTTGTCACATATTCAGTCTCATCAAGGTTGTACCGCGTAAAGTAAATCGTGTAAACAGCATAGACTTGTCACATATTCAGTCTCATCAAGGTTGTACCGCGTAAAGTAAATCGTGTAAACAGCATAGACTTGTCACATATTCAGTCTCATCAAGGTTGTACCGCGTAAAGTAAATCGTGTAAACAGCATAGACTTGTCACATATTCAGTCTTATCAAGGTTGTACCGCGTAAAGTAAATCGTGTAAACAGCATAGACTTGTCACATATTCAGTCTCATCAAGGTTGTACCGCGTAAAGTAAATCGTGTACACAGCATAGACTTGTCACATATTCAGTCTCATCAAGGTTGTACCGCGTAAAGTAAATCGTGTAAACAGCATAGACTTGTCACATATTCAGTCTCATCAAGGTTTTACCACGTAAAGTAAATCGTGTAAACAGCATAGACTTGTCACATATTCAGTCTCATCAAGGTTGTACCGCGTAAAGTAAACCGTGTAAACAGCATAGACTTGTCACATATTCAGTCTCATCAAGGTTATACAGCGTAAAGTAAATCGTGTAAACAGCATAGACTTGTCACATATTCAGTCTCATCAAGGTTGTACCGCGTAAAGTAAATCGTGCAAACAGCATGGAATTGTCACATATTCAGTCTCATCAAGGTTGTACCGCGTAAAGTAAATCGTGTAAACAGTATGGAATTGTCACATATTCAGTCTCATCAAGGTTATACCGCGTAAAGTAAATCGTGTAAACCGCATAGACTTGTCACATATTCAGTCTCATCAAGATTGTACCGCGTAAAGTAAATCGTGCAAACAGCATGGAATTGTCACATATTCAGTCTCATCAAGGTTGTACCGCGTAAAGTAAATCGTGTAAACAGTATGGAATTGTCACATATTCAGTCTCATCAAGGTTATACCGCGTAAAGTAAATCGTGTAAACAGCATAGACTTGTCACATATTCAGTCTCATCAAGGTTGTATCGCGTAAAGTAAATCGTGTAAACAGTATGGAATTGTCACATATTCAGTCTCATCAAGGTTATACCGCGTAAAGTAAATCGTGTAAACAGCATAGACTTGTCACATATTCAGTCTCATCAAGGTTGTACCGCGTAAAGTAAATCGTGTAAACAGCATAGACTTGTCACATATTCAGTCTTATCAGAGCCTTAGCTGTCCTTCGGCATTTTTCACTTTCTGGCCGACGGTCCGAGTGGAATGGTAGACAGTTGCGTTGGAATAATCTTGCGTGGTGAACTGGTGCAAAACAAACAGGCAACTCTTGGTAAGTTGAATTATCCGCCATGGTATAATTGGAATTTTGTTATATTTAGGAAATATATCTCATTTTGAGTGCTATAAGAGCCGGTACATCACTCAAAATTAGATCTTTTTCAATTCAAGCTCTTTTTTTTATTATAACTTAAATGAATACAACTTAGAGGGGAACTATGTTTTGACATGACGTTGCTTTGCTTGACAAAATCACGTGCAGGCTATTCTATCTTTACTCCCCAATGTATTTGCTTTGGAAATATTTGATTTTTTCAACTAACAAAACATTTTGAAATCAAATCATTTTGTGTATAGAAGAGAAATTGTCAATAGTGTCATATTGACATATATTATTACACATTGTACACGAGGGATGCTCCGTGAAAACGAACCTTAACTTAATTATTGCACACACGTAAAACGATCTGCATGCGCATCCAGGCATTAGGATATCAAATTGGGTACCGATTTTAAAAAAACGTTGGCGAACACTGCAGAGCGGATCCACTGGCTGATCTCAATTTACACCTGACTCGAATGCCCAAAGGTTGGCTTAATCTGAACTTCAGCTAAAATCTCATCCGAAAAACTTGTGTGTTATCATTTAACATAAGAGCCGTTCAGCGAGAAAACCAACATTATGGACTCATCCGGGCCGACACATTCCGTATTATAGGGATAGAGGTATAAAGTAATGATTCCTGAAACAGAAAATCCACAGGAGGCGAAAAGTGTCTGACTGGGTTAGCCTGCTTTGCATGCTCAGGCTGATCCGGGTCGATACTTAATGAAGAGTCCACAAATGTTGGGTTTCTCGTGGAACGGCTCATATCTTTGCAAAATTATCTGGACTAGGTTAATGTTGTCAAGCTATAGGAAAATGCAATTAGAACAGCTATCCTGTGACGCAGCTTCTATGAATTGTACAATAAATGACAATATCAAATAGACATGTATTAATTAGCCTTAAATATTAATACTATAAAACAAGTTTTGCGTAACTAGAACTGTGGAGTTTTGTTTCTCACCGATGAGATCGATGCTCTCGGGTATTGATCTTTGTTGTTTCATTAACGCAACCATGACGAACGGGTTATTAGATGGTATTAACGTGTATAAACAAGTCAGTATACCAGGTGAAAAGGAAATGATGTCTGATTTCGTGGAACTTTTTCACACTGGAAAAGTGCATGATACTCACTCTCAGTAATGTTATGATTAAATGTATGGAAACAGTACAAACATGCGAGCCGTTCTGTGGGAAAACCAACATTGTATGGCCTCTGTTTAATGTGTCGATCCGAATCAGCCTGCGCAGTCCGCACAGGCTAATCCGGGCTGACACATTCCATCTCAGGTACATTGTATATAGAGGTGAAGAGTAATGATATCCGAAACAGAAAATCCACAGGAGGCGAAAAAGTGTCCGTCCGGGTAAGCCTGAGCGGCATGATTAGGCGGATCAGGGTCGATACTTCACGCAGAGTCCACAATGTTGGGCAGAGCCCCGGTAGCTCAGTCGGTAGCGACGCGGGCTGTCAATCAGGGGTTGTGAGTTCGAAACCCGGCTCGGCCAACTTTCTTTCCGACGATTGACAAAAAGTCAATGCGACATGCGTCATTCGTCTTCCACCAATGGGCTAAGTCTATGTGGAAAAGCAGCTAGTTGCTTGGGAAGATTGTTGTGTGGAGTACAGGTGTGAGAAAACCAGGAAATGCATGAGTAGGTGAACTGGCCGCCGTGATATAACTGAGAAATTGTTAAAAACTGCGTTAAACCCCAATCAATCAACCACAATGTTGGTTTTCTCGTAATTCGGCTTATATCCTTGTTTCTCCAGTAAACTTGTCTCTTATCTCAGCGACCGCTAACTCGTGTAGGACGAGGGCTATCAATCCATGGATCCTGAGTTCGAAACCCGACCCGACAGTTATTTATTTCCTATGATTGACAAAAGACTTCATCCACATATTAACTTAAATAGTATACGAATGAAGGTATACAGTGGAATGGGACAATAGTGTGTGGCGAAGCAGTGAGAGAATGCAAGGACATTCACGGTTAGGTGAACTGTCCTCCGTGATATAACTGAACACTTTTGAAATCGGTGTTCAATCAATAATTCATAAATAAATAAATGAATCAATCAATCAAATGTCTTTTCTTCTGTCAGAGATATCTAAACTTACTGATACTTATTATAACGATACCGAATCATCATCTAAGAAAATAAAGGATGGAGTGTACATTCTTTGATACAAATGTTTATTAGGAGACGAACCTAAAAAACAACACTGTTTATAACAATTCCACAATTTTAGATTACACATATAGTCAATTTATGTAAAGGGAATTGTTAAGGTAGTAGGAGCCTAATGGGCAACATTTCAAATTATGATCAGCTTGATAATTTCTTAATGTGTATCATTTCCTGGATTCAAAAACAAAATTTAAAAGAAATTTAACCTCAAATAACAATTTTATTTTAATTTTAATTACCCTACCCCCCTTTCAGAATTTTCTATAATAACGCCATCACCCGAGAGACAAGAAAAATCCGTTATTTCATTTATTTATCATCATTTTGGTAATACTTTGGTATCAAAGTAACAAGAAATACATTTGCTTTCAGAAATAATACATTATTGATCACATCAGCAACAAATATAATCAAACTGTACTGGAATAGTCATATGGTATTACGATTTTAACATTCTATTTTTATTTACTTGTATATCGGATAGGGTTAAGGTGGTACATGTAGGAGCGTAATGAAAACCTCCACTTGAAACTCTTCAACTTTAATGCTTTAGCCTATGTTGTTAAGCGCAGGACTTCAAATAGTTTAAGGGTTTCAAGGTAGTGGTTCGAATCCCTCCAGAAGCACACTTTTTTTTCTTTTCTTCTTCTTTGTTTTCATTAGCTAACACTTTTCACAGAAGTTTATATTGTACTTTGAATTAAAAAGTAATTAAATATATTTCTATACATAAATATTAGCTTCTTTGAAGATGTTATTACTTGCAGTCACGGCTGAAATAGGTGGTTGGGAATTTCAAACTCTATTTTCTTAAAATGAGACGGTTAAAACATTTTGATATTTTGGCATAATGTTCCCAAAAGGTTAAAGTTAATTATCAATAACGGTCATGAGTATTTCTAGAACTTGTTGATTTTTGCTTTTAAACGTCGATGTTCCAATTAAAAATAATAATCACCAATAAATCTGTCCACAGAAGTATAGAAACATAGGCTAACTGTTGATTGAGGCACGTCAAGGAAAATTATGTGCTTATGTATCAAGATCATGAAATATAAAGATATCTGTAATTCTATCTGGATGTTATAGTTAAGTTTCAGTATATATACAGTTAGTTTGAAATGAAACCGTCTAACACATCATATATAGTAACCTATTTATCATCTCATTTTAAGCCTTGTAATAGGCTTACGAAATATCGATGCTATTACGGATATAACCCCAGGAGAAATATTGTCTTCAAAAGGAAAAGGTTGAAGCTATTTAACAAATTGCAAAATGAAGTACGTGAGTACGTCATCAGAAAGAATACCCTCAGGAATTAACGACCTGTCCCAACTTATCCTTTCGCCTCCGTGCATCGTGATCAGATTGTCTGCTGTTCATCTTTCAGTCATTCGAATATTCTAGGATCCTGTGAAGCAATCGAAATACCTTCATATACTAGCATCACAAGTTTCTACAATTTATTTCAGGCTAATAATCCATCTTACATAATCAACTTTTCGCCTCCCTGCATCATGATTAGACTCCCCTCTGTTCGTCTTCAAGTCAACATAATACTCTAGGAACCTGTGAGCAATCGCAATACCTGCATATACTAGCATCACACGTTTCTACAATTTATTTCAGGCTAATAATCCATCTTACATAATCAACTTTTCGCCTCCCTTCATCATGATTAGACTCCCCTCTGTTCATCTTCAAGTTAACATAATACTATAGGAACCTGTGAGCAATCGCAATACCTGCATATACTAGCATCACGAGTTTCTACAATTTATTTTAGGCTAATAATCCATCTTACACAATCATATTTTCGCCTCCCTTCGTCGTGATTAGACTCCCCTCTGTTCATCTTCAAGTCAACAGAATACTCTAGGATCCTGTGATCAATCGCAATACATTCATATACTAGCATTACCCAGTTTCTACAATCCATCTTACACAATCAACCTTTCGCCTCCCTGTATTGTGATCAGACTCCCTCTGTTCATCTTCAAGTCAACAGAATACTCTAGGACCCTGTGAAGCAATCGCAATACCTGCATTTACTAGCATTACGAGTTTCTACATTTTATTTCAGGCTAATAAACCATTGGTAAGAAGACAATTAGCACATTACGTATACATGCTGCTGAGAGTGTATTGGTATATTCATATCATGTTATTGGAGATGTGTCCAGAAACACTTGCAGACTCAAATATGTTCTCCTACCTTCTGATTAATGACTTATGTAAACACTTTGTCAGCAATGACTTATGTAGACACACTTTGTCTGCAATGACTTATGTAGACATAATTTGTCAGCAATGACTTATGTAGACACAATTTGTCAGCAATGACTTATGTAGACACAATTTGTCTGCAATGACTTATGCAGACACAATTTGTCTGCGCTGACTTATGTAGACACAATTTGTCAGCAATGACTTATGTAGACACAATTTGTCAGCAATGACTTATGTAGACACAATTTGTCAGCAATGACTTATGTAGACACAATTTGTCAGCAATGACTTATGTAGACACAATTTGTCTGCAATGACTTATGTAGACACAATTTGTCTGCAATGACTTATGTAGACACAATTTGTCTGCAATGATTTATGTAGACACAATTTGTCAGCAATGACTTATGTAGACACAATTTGTCAGCAATGACTTTTGTAGACACAATTTGTCAGCAATGACTTATGTAGACACAATTTGTCAGCAATGACTCCAGTAGACGTTCATATGTCGGTTCCTCTAAACTTCGGTTATATTGTCTATCAGAACTTAGTTTGGAAAAGACTCAACAAAGACTATACTAAACACATTTTATACTATTTCATTTTTGGCAGAAACATTTTTAAACAATAAAGAAAAATTCCCTCCAAAATGGATGCCGCGATCCAGGGACGAGCCGACAAATGCATTTTATGTATAATGGACGGGTCAATAATTGACAGATGGTTTATATCTTAACCTTTTCTCTCATATAGACGCTTTATGACGCCTCTGCAGTAGACGGCTTTTTGAAAACATAATGACAAAAGAAGAAATTGCTCAAAACGAGCAATTTCTCTTTTTGCCACAATGTTTTACACTTTTAGTCATAGGTTATCCATTCAATTAAAGAGACTTTCCATTTTTTTGACAAAATATGTTCAAAGTCGTCTGCTGCAGAATTGTCGTAAGCGGGAAAGGGTTGACTCAGTTTTCAGCAGTATACCAGTTATGTCATGGCGGGCCAGTTCATCTTTACCATGCGTTTCCTGACCTTTCTCACAAATACTCCACTCAACATTCCTTCCAAATAACTGGTAGCCTACCTGACATCAATTGGAGACATCGGTCAGTTATCTCCCTTTAATACTCTCTACATCTGGCTAGGTCCTATCATTTGGTTTCCTCTGTTTTTATCATTGGTTTCTTCGCACTGGATGGTGCACTTATAATTGCATTTTCTTGGCCAACTTTTATTAGATTGATTAGTCTTTAAACTATGTAAATTTTCTCTTTTGAATCATCACTTTAATTAACACATTTATGATTAATGTGTACAGATTAATTGCAATATCTCATTGCGAAATAGCTATAAAGACAACGGATTCCAACTTAAAGGACCTACCAACTATTTGGTCTTCCTTGGTCTTTATCTGACAAGGGAGATAATATAATTATCACTATAAATGTCCCTCATTCAAACTCACTGTATGACTTTTTAGCCAATTCCCACATACAACACATTTTCAGCAGACGACTTTGAAACTATGTACAACCTTCGAATATGAAACAAAATAGAGTTAAATGCATTGTAGTTGTTAAAGAAGAAATGGCTCATTATGAGACATATTTCTCCTTATGTATCTTTGTTTTCAAAAGTCGTCTGATATAGAGGCGTCAAAAAGCGTCTGATGCAGAGGCGTCAAAAAGCGTCCGTATGACGGTAGGGTTAAAAGCAATCTATTGTGTAGCATAGCGGGAATGACATTCCATAATATAAACCCAAATGTCTGATTTATTTCCTCTCAATTGATGTCGCAATAAGAGTACGAACGTGCACTAAGTGGATTAGAGATGCAATTTCATGAGTTTCATGAGTTATGTCATAAACTGTGTAACTGTATTGTGTGGATTAATATAGATAGGCCTCTTTGGAATGAAGCCGTGAATTGTAAATCTTGAAATATGTCTGGATGGGTATAAATCACCAGAATAGAAAGTATATCCGGGACGGATAAAAACCTACTTTCTGTTAGCTTCAGGAAATAATATGAAGACAAGATACTACAGGTTGTGTAAATGTCATTGTAATGCAAAGTGACTTGCTATACTGACTAGAACATATCTAACACACATCATACAACTAGCAACAAAAGGACGTTTGTTGATTAATATACATTTTCTGATTGAAGGTGGGTTACTAAAACCTGCCACACTATGCCCCGCCAATGTAACGTACTATATTGTACAGTGTACATATACGTAATGTAATTTGACTGATATTCTAGGTAATAACATGGTCTAAGAAGTTCTCTTGTGACATACAAGTGTTCAAATTTATAAGTGGATGAGTTATGTAAAGTCCGTCCAACGTAATGTCACTGTTCATAAATCAAATACAGTGATTTGAGACTAATGACACATATGCAATTTTCTGATTGATTGCATCTTATTACAGCTTCTGAACGGTATTTGTGTCGCATGCCTAAGCAGGAGGAATATTAGGAATGATTTAATAGTTGTCTTTCTCTCTGTTTGTATGTTGTTCTACCTGAATGGACCGACACAATAAAAACGCACAGTTATGTCTAGTGAATACTGTGATATGTCTTCTAATTTAGTCAACCCAGACAATCTTCCGAGGTTTCGAAATGAATGGCAGAAGCAATCAAATTACAAACATTACAAAGGCGGACTTTGACCACAGCCGTTGCACCAAACATGTCGGCATACATACACGACTATATTTAGATCACAGCCGTTGCACCAAACATTTCGGCATACATACACGACTATATTTAATCACAGCCGTTGCACCAAACATTTCGGCATACATACATGACTATATTTAGATCACAGCATTTGCACAAAACATTTCGGCATACATACACGACTATATTTAGATCACAGCCGTTGTACCAAACATTTCGGCATACATACATGACTTTATTTAGATCACATCCCTTGTACCAAACATTTCGGTATACACACACGACTATATTTTGATCACATCCGTTGCACCAAACATTTCGTCATAACTACATGACTAGATTTTGCTCACAGCCGTTGCACCAAACCTTTCAGGATACATGCACGGCTAGATTTTGATCACAGCCGTTGCACGAAACTTTTCAGGATACATACATGGCTATGTTTTGATCACAACCGTTGCATCAAACATTACGGGATACATCCACTGCTATATTTTGAATGGCAGTTAAGATCACATTTCAAACATTAAATAGGCGGATTTTGATCGCAAACCTTTCAGAATACATGCACGACTAGATTTAGATCACAGCCGTTGCACCAAACATTTCAGGATACAACCACGGCTAGAGTTGTATCACCACTGTTTCACCAAACCTTTCAGGATACATGCACGGCTATGTTTAGATCACAACCGTTGCACCAAAAGCCTTACAGGATACGAATACAAGTAGATAGTGATCACAACCGCTTCCTCAAACCTTTAAGGATACAAACATGACTAGATTTCAATCACAATTGTTCCGCCAAAACCTAACAGGATACGTGCAGGACTAGATTTTGATCAGAACTATTCCCCCATACCTTACATGATCAATGTACGACAACAATGTAATCACAACTATTCCCAAAACGTTTAACGAAACATGGCTGTGGTTAAAACCTTTCCTTTAAACTATTCAGGATACAAGACGGTGAAAACGATTAGAGAGTGCAGATGTGCAAGCGTGACCTGAATATTCACGTGTCGTAAAGTTTTGAATGTCAGTTTTCGTGTGATGTCGGCTTTCGTATAAAACCACGTAAATATCTCGATGGGTCCAAACGCTACAACATCTCATAACATTTTGCGTATTTTAGATGCATACTACGGCATACTACGGCAGCTCTAAACGGACACACACATTTTTATAAATTACATACGAATTTTTTTTTATCTCGTGCGCACGAGATAGTATCTCGTTCGCACGACTTAGTATCTCGTGCGCACGAGATACTTATCTCGTTCGCACGACTTAGTATCTCGTTCGCACGAGATAGTATCTTGTCCGCACGACATAGTATCTCGTGCGCACGAGATAAAAAAAAACCGTGTGTGTCCCTTTAGAGCTGCCGTAGTATACACCAAGCGCCCTTTGTGATTTTCTCTGTCATCCTATTATAGTTGGAAACAATATTTCGATTGAATTAACCGTTTTTCGGTTATAATAATGCGGCCAGTTCACATGAATTCGTATTTTTATCGCATCGGTTCTTCACTTAGCAATCTTCCCATGCCACTAGCTATAGGGGTTCGAACGCACTACCATCGAGTGATAGCCATCGTCGTTACCTACGCCTAGGTTCGTGCCCGGTGCAGGTCATTTCGACTCGATGGTTGTAACTTCTAACCGCAAAAATGTTACATATCTAGTGTTTGAACACAATTGTGATGGTAACTTGAAAATATAATGTGAAGAGAGGAAACTGCTGTGTTACCCAAACTAACTTCTAAAGGCAAGCATATTATGGATCGGATTAGATAACAGAAATTCTCACAAAAAAGGGGATTATACCCAAGTGAATATGGTAACATAATATAATTACAACCTAGGCAGTGGCTGGTGAGAATGAGTCTTGTGGCACATCCTTGACGAACAAACATAACATGTAAAGGTAACGAAACTCGGAGGGCTTCTTTTCCACATTTTCGTCAGAAAGTACAACTATGTCCATCCTTATTATAGATTATCCGTGGAGGCTCTGGTGAGATTGTGAGTATACATTGGCTAGTCCGAGATCTCGTCAAATGCTGCCCATATTTACGTACCATGTAGCAGAAATGGCTTTTCACTGTCTCGCTCTCTTTCTCTTCATAGCAATAAACACGTGATCCTTTGAGCTATATAGTTATACCAGAGAAATGCTATAAAATATTCATCGAATCTATTCATCTAGTTGTCTGTTTTTATTTCTGTTTTATCCTTCGCGACACGACTTCAGATCATCTAAGTGACAGCTTCGGGACATTATCAATCTTCAACTATTTACTGTCTGATCTTTGTTGTATTTTTTCTGGGTTTGACATGTATACATAGATACGTCTATATCTTAATCAAACCATTTTTAATGAAATCATCTGTTAATTAAATGAACAGATTGATACATTGATTGATTAATTAATTGATTGATTAATTGATTGATTAATTATTCGGGTATAACGCTGATTCAACAGTATTTCAGTTATACCATTGGTGCCTGTTTTCCTGTTTGTTCGCACGCTTACAACACACGCTGATCACATTGCCTTGTGTCCCTCATCGTAAAAATGGGGTTCGATCTGATGGTTGTTTTTATCAAGCACAAAAATCCCTTTCACAACAAGCACTTAGAGCAGTATACTCATTATATGGCCTTTTTGACATTGTATCATTAAATATCACTGAAAAACTAAAACTTTTTGATGTAATGATCTCGCCAATATTAAACTATGGCGCTGAAATATGGGGTTTCCACAAAAGCCCAGATATAGAACGTGTTCACATTAAATTCATGAAACAGATTTTATGTGTACGTCAACAAACTACTGGATCTGCAGTCTATGGGGAGCTTGAGCGATTTCCAATGTATATCCAAAGGAAAATTCAAATAATGAAATATTGGCATAAAATTGTAAAGAACCCTTATTCAATGCAATATAAACTATTTAAGATGTCAGATGTACAAGGAAATAACATAAATGACTGGACACTGAATGTCAAAAAATTATTAGATTCCACAGGATTCTCATATTTATGGACTACCCAGCATGTAACAAATGTAGACTTAAAGTGTGTCATTCAGCGGATATGTGATCAATACATTCAGTCATGGTTCGATGATATAAGTAAATCTAGCAAGCTAGAAACATATTATTTTATAAAAAAGAGTTTTGAACAAGAAATATACATATCCAGTGTAAACAATAATAATCACAGAATAGCCTTAACACGATTAAGATGCTCAGCACATAAACTTATGATAGAAGAAGGTAGAATAAGAAACATTGAAAGAGAAGCACGCTTATGTACTTTATGCAATATGCAAGTAATTGAAAATGAATACCATTTTGTACTTGTTTGTCCCTTTTACAGAAAATTACGACATGAAATATTGCCAAAGTATTATAATTCATGGCCAAATAAAGACAAATTTAAAGCATTGCTCCAAACAAGTAATAAGGGGTTATTATGGAAATTAGCTAAATTTGTTTATTGTTCAAATGTGTTAAGAAAGTCTATGACTGGTTAAAACCTAACTGTGCATTATTAAATATTGTAATGTATGTATGTAAAATCATTATTATTCATGTTGTAATGATTGAATTAATTGATGATGATATGTATAAATGTATATATATGTATAGGAAGAAATGTAAAGCCATGTTGATGAATATCTTAATTTATTTATGCTTTTCTCGAAAGGAGCATGCAGAGATGAAAATACTTTAATTTATCACACACAGAAAAACTTTGTAGATTGATATATGTTCAATGCAACATTCATATTAGTAAAATTAATCAATAATATATGCTTAGTGCTTGCATGGAGTAACATGTAAATGTGATGCCATGTAATGAATTTTAGCAAATTCTGTTTGAATAAGGAACATTTTGCTTTGTGCTATAAGTACTTTTGTGGATGTATGTGTATGTGTGTGTGTGTATGTGTATGTGGACATATGTGTGTGTATATGTAATGTATGCATGTACATGTGTCACATATGTGTATATATATATATATATATATATATGTATAAATATAATTAAATTAATATGTTTACTTATCAATATCATGTATCAGGTTGTAGAATCTCATAACTGCCACTTGTTCTGCATTTCCCTGAAAATAGAAAAAAATCTCACAAAGAAACAGGTCACACAGTGTATTAACATATACAATACAAATTGTTGAAAAAATTGGCAGAAATAAAATGAAAATTCAATGATTATAAGACAAGTGTAAAACAATGAGTCTTCCAAGTTTAAGACTGAAATGGAAATTGGTGTAAATCCAAAATCATCACAACACTAACAGCCAGTCAGCCAAACATAAAAGATTACTATCAAATTGATTGTTATAATTAGGGTCTCTTATAATTAAAAACAATACATATGTTGGTATAGATATTACAGGAAATCACTTATCTGATATTTCTTAATGGTTAAGTGTTCAAAATGTCTTGCTGTCCGAAATCAAATATATCCGAATTAGTTTTCACTTGTGAACACCACTTTTGAAATTACCGTTTAAAAACAGTAACACTAGTCCAGGAACTGAATAAGCACCATTTAACCGGTAATTATAACAGGATTTCCATGTAACGTATATCCACCTGCATTAACAATATAGATAAGTAACGGTTCATGTCCGTTAACGCACGATGTTCATGCACAATCCCGATGAAGATCTCTGAAGGGAGATAATCCATGATGAAACGACGTATTTGTCCTCTTTTCTGTCTTCAACATTCCATGCACTATACGTTTTGTTTGGTGGTATTTGTTGTGTGTTAAATCTATGGTTTTGCAATATTTGCCAAATGTATTATATGTCAATTGAATAGGCACGTGTATTTTCGTAGATGTAATTATGTTTATCTGCTCATTTCATAGCATAGACATAATAAACATTATTATGGCTATGGCCTGAAATGATATATGTTCTGGACCTACGGACATGTATAGATATTCTAAACCTACGAACATATATGTACATACGAGTCTTATCAATGTATATATATATGTGTGTGTTTTCTCTTCTATGTAGCATGCGTATATGTTGTTCTCTTCCATGCATCTATGTATATATATATATATGTTGTTCTCTTTTATGCATATATGTATCTCTCTTCAATGTATATATATGTCTATTTTGTTATCTGTCATGTATGTTTACGGCGATGTAAAATAACTTTATATGCCGAATAAATAAACTTGAAACTTGAAACTTGATATGTCTATATTACATTGACGATATATTTGGTATGCCATTTTAAGAGCTGTACTGAAATAAGATTGATTGATTGATTGGAGTTTAACGCCATTTTCAACAGTGTTTCTGTCATCACGGCCTCATGTGTTTCCTCGCTATCTTACACCACTACTACACACAACAGTCTTTCCAAGCAACTGGCTGCTTTTCCATATATATTGTTAGCCAATTCGTGGGAGAAGAATGATGCGTGTCACAGTGACTTTAGTCAAACGTCGGAAAGAATGTAAGCCGAGCTGGGGTTCGAACTCACAACCTCTAGATTGACAGGTCGTGTCGCTACCGACTGAGCTACCGGGACTCGGAAATAGGACCAATGTTATATCAAGAAATAAGACCATTGTTATATCAAGAAATAAGACCATTGTTATATCAAGAAATAAAAGCATTGTTATATCAAGAAATAAGACCATTGTTATATCAAGAAATGAGACCATTGTTATATCAAGAAATGAGAGCACGTCTAGAGATATAGAGTCATGATGTAACAGTCACACCAGAACCTTCGTTCTTGGTGTTTTATTGACTATAGGGCATCTACATTACTTATAAGCTAGCATTTTAGCCTCACTAGTTTTTCGTTAACGTGTCTGTAAATCATGCCTAGCCTGAAAGACAATACAACCGAAAACAGCCTGACACGGCTCAAGTGTGTGCGAAGGTATTTCATCCATACATTCTTCTATGAAACAACGAGGAGAAAGCTCGTGTGTAATATATGTAAAATATCATCATTGATGCGTGGGCGGGTCCTTATTGGAACAACTTCTTCAAATTGAATTTAATAATTCGTTAAAAAAAATTCATAGAGAATGTCCATATTCTTGACTAAATCTTTTCAAATTCGTCTGCTGCACATTCCTTATATTTTGGAAAGAGTGAAGCTTAAATCATCAACAATGTTTCTTAGGTATGTAGGAATAGTGAATTTGTAACGGTCGTCAACCTAATATAATTCATTTAAACGTTTATTGTCGATGTTGTTGTTCGTAAGAAGATTCCAATCGCCAGAAGCCACTTAAAATATGCTGCTATGGAAATGATATCGAGTTTTGGATCGCAAATCGTGGAAAATCATGAAATATCATGCCATAGTGCTGGAGGAAAATGGGAAGCGGCAAATTTACTGAATTGTTTGATACATGTACATACGAGAACAAAAGGGTTTCCTTGAGTAAGAATTGAAACTTTGTTCCAGTTGACATGTTTGAATATGAAATTGATGTATTTCAATTCGTGATGATCTAACGGTGTATATATCATGTATTTGATTTCAGGTGTAACGTAATATAAGATTCCCTACGCATCTGAAGCCCTTAAATGGGCAAGTTTGTGATTCAGTATCGTTATCTGGCTTTGTATTGTACTTTGAGGCCTTGCCCCTGTAGCTTCAGTAGAGAAGTGGGTTGTCAAGCCGGTAGGTGCTCGAACAGCATTCTTTCAGACTTTTGACAAGAGTCAATGCGACAATTCGTCATTCACCAATGGGCTAACAGTTAATGTGGAAAATCAGCCAATGGGCTAACAGTTAATGTGGAAAATCAGCCAATGGGCTAACAGTTAATGTGGAAAATCAGCCAGTTGGTTGGAAAGACTTGTGTGGAATACTGGTGTGGTGAGAAAACCAGGAAACATATGGGTAGGTGAATTGGCCGCCGTGATGTGACTGAAACATTGTTGTAAACGTCGTTAAACCCCCAAACAATCAATTAATGTACCACGGGGCGCGTGTAATATTGATATCTCGCAAGATCGAATGAAGAGAAAGATGAACATTATTACAACGCTGTGAGAAAACAATACAAAGCCCGGTATCGCTACTGCTACCTAATTGAACGTTCGAAGCACGCCATACTACCACATGTTAAAGGACGTGAAATATGCATATGCCGGTACACAATAATCCTGATTTGGAGTTCAGATGTAAAGTACTAGTACATTTCCCACGCATATGAAACCCCGTAACAGGATTTATGCAAGGGTAAATCATCACCAACTATAATTTATTTCCTTAATAAAATCGCCGTGGGGAGAAGGGGAATTGGTTCGAAATAACCCATGGCACATTAAGACCGACAGTCGGAGGTTTTAAGTTTAAAGAAGAATCAGGGGAAATTACAAACGGTTTTTTATTTTGATATTGAAGTCAAAATGCTTCACTAAAATATTACAGAATATCTAAAATGAACTGATGACAGATGACGAAGAGGAAACTATGATCTTATTAAACTACGGCCCAGGCCAATCTAGATCTTCAATTATTGAAATGTCACGAGGGTCGATTTTCATTTGACGTCACCATAATTTTAGGTTAGCATAAAACAGGGAAACAATGAAATTACAGCAATCAGTTACAGGCTTTTAAGTTCATCACGATAAAAACGAACTCCTACGAGAGGAAATACAAATTCCTAAAACGGATATTTTGAAATGAATGCTTCCGTCAAGTACTTCGGTAATACAAAATCTTAACCTGTTTCTTAATACAAAAGAAGAAAGGAGAGATCCTAATATTTAATAAAAAATAAACAAAGATGTCAACACCTTGGTAACGCTTAATTAGTAGACACAGTTTATCTGATACTAACACGTAATCTTATTTAACTCTTTCAGCGCCGAATTGTTTAAAGCAGACTCTTCCATGTTCAAAATCGGGCTTGTCCATTTCTCAATTTATGAAAGTTTTGGACTATTTTGGTAACTAAAAGGCAAACAATGCTGATTTCTGGTGAGGCAGCTCGTCACGAGCTGACTCACCTGAATCAGTATTGTTTGCAAAAACCTGAATATAGTTAAGATTGAGATATAAACCGAACACACTGAGACGCATTATGGTTTCTGCGTAAAGTATCGACCCGGATCAGCCTAAGCATGTTGGGCAGGCGAACCCGGACAGACACTTTTCGCCTCCTGTGGATTTTCTGTTTCAGGAATCATTACTCTATACCTCTACCCACCTGAGACGGAATGTGTCGGCCCGGATTAGCCTCCGCGGACTGTGCATGCTGATCTGGTTCGATACATTACGCAGATTCCATAATGTTGGTTTTCTCGCGGGACGGCTCTTATTCGCGACGTAGTGATTAGAGCTACCGCCTTGGAAGCGGGAGTTCAAGGTTTGATCACCGGTCGGGTCAATTAAAACATGGCAGTAATGTCTTCCAAACATGGCAGGAATGTCTTCCAAACATGGCAGGAATGTCTTCCAAACATGGCAGGAATGTCTTCCAAACATGGCAGGAATGTCTTCCAAACATGGCAGTAATGTCTTCCAAACATGGCAGTAATGTCGTCCAAACATGGCACTCAGGGTAGCGGGGATAGCAAAACGACCGGTGCATCGGTTTCAGGATAATATGGTAATCTACTGGTAATCTACTGGTAAACTACTGGTAATATACTGGTAAACTACTGGTAAACTACTGGTACTCTACTGGTAATCTACTGGTAAACTACTGGTAATCGACTGGTAATCTACTGGTAATCTACTGATAAACTATTGGTAAACTACTGGTAATCGACTGGTAATCTACTGGTAAACTACTGGTACTCTACTGGTAATCTACTGGTAATCAACCTGGGAAACGCCGTTATATAGTTGAAATATTGTAGAAGGCGGAGTGGTAAATATCGCACTGATTGTATACATGTAACATGATGTCAACATGCATCAATGCTACGCACATGCTACGGACGGCATCTATATACCTGCGTATTGACATCACAATATTTCCAATGTGACCTTGCATGTTGACAAATTAAGAAAGCTAGGGAGAGAGCGGAGATAATGGGAGAGGCTGTTGATCGAGCAGGCTGATTTGACGGAGGTGGGCTGTGTCTGGGGAGCGCGACGTCTGGAGGAGATGGGCTCACGTGTAATATGTATAGCAGACATATTCTAAGAGTGAATTGGGGCGGGCATTTTTATGTTAAGGAAGGGTGTGACACAAGCAGAAGAAGAGCTGGCGTAATTGTGTAGAATTTGTGTTTGTTTCTCAGACAAGATCTTCATAAGTAAATAAAATGTTATACCATACCGCGAAGGACTTTTTGATATATAAAGCGTCATCTCCTGTGTGTCATATGTGTGCAGTTGTAGAGTGTCGGCCTCCAAAAGGTCTGGTGATGAGTGGGGTCTGCTTTTGATTTGTTTCCGTGAGACCGGCCCCAGTATAGGCTTGGTCTTCAGGAAGAAGACATCATGAATGATGATATACAATGGAAGCTTGATTCATTTATCCTGACACCAGCTAGTCAGCCGTTGTGCTAACCACGCAACCATGAGCACCAAAAAGGGGCAGCCATTTCTACTATTGTTAAAGTATTTGGTATGACCTGGGGCGGACGAGATGGTCTATAAATATAACCATGTAACCATGAGCACCAAAAAGGGGAGCCATTCCTACTATTGTTAAAGTATTTGGTATGACCTTGGGCGGACGAGATGCTCTATTAGTATAACAACGCAACATGAGCACCAACAAGGGCAGCCATTCCTACTATTGTTAAAGTATTTGGTATGACCTGGGGCGGACGAGATGCTCTGTATAACAACGCAACCATGAGCACCAAAAAGGGGAGCCATTCCTACTATTGTTAAAGTATTTGGTATGACCTGGGGCGGACGAGATGCTCTATAAGTATAACAACGCAACCATGAGCACCAACAAGGGGAGCCATTCCTACTATTGTTAAAGTATTTGGTATGACCTGGGGCGGACGAGATGCTCTATAAGTATAACAACGCAACCATGAGCACCAACAAGGTCAGCCATTTCTACTATTGTCAAAGTATTTGGTATGACCTGGGGCGGACGAGATGCTCTATAAGTATAACAACGCAACCATGAGCACCAACACGGGCAGCCATTCCTACTATTGTTAAAGTATTTGGTATGACCTGGGGCGGACGAGATGCTCTATAAGTATAACAACGCAACCATGAGCATCAAAAATGGCAGCCATTACTACTATTGTTAAAGTATTTGATATGACCTGAGGCGGACGAGATGCTCTATAAGTATAACAACGCAACCATGAGCACCAAAAAGAGCAGCCATTCCTACTATTGTTAAAGTATTTGGTATGACCTGAGACGGACGAGATGCTCTATAAGTGTAACAACGCAACCATGAGCACCAACACGGGCAGCCATTTCTACTATTGTTAAAGTATTTGATATGACCTGAGGCGGACGAGATGCTCTATAAGTATAACAACGCAACCATGAGCACCAAAAAGAGCAGCCATTCCTACTATTGTTAAAGTATTTGGTATGACCTGAGACGAACGAGACGCTCTTTATGTATAACAACGCAACCATGAGCACCAACAAGGGGCAGCCATTTATACTAGTGTTAAAGTATTTGGTATGAACTGGGGCGGACGAGACGCTCTATAAGTATAACCACGCAACGATTAGCACCAACAAGGGCAGCCATTTCTACTAGTTGTAAAGTATTTGGTATGATCTGCGGACGAGACGCTCTATAATTAGGCGGGGCGTTATTTAATTAGCTTAAGTTTCAACTTGTCCACACATGAAACAATACCCCTGTTTAGTCTGAGGCGGCTCTGCTCTGTCGGGATTACATCTGTAAGATATTACTTTGAACAAAACAATAAGGCTAATTACATTACATCAATTCCTGCCAGATGTATTCCCGTATGTTGTGAATATGTGTCTGATATATTTTGTAACACTTTACTTGAATTATGTCTAAAAAAATAACAATCTAGTTTTTAGGATAACAAGTCTATGTCAATAAAAAATAAATGTAACTTACCTATGAATGAAGTAATATGTGTAGCTTGTACGCAAAAGTATATGAGTTGTGTTCAAGGAAAGCCGACTTTAACGCATTGTTATACAATTTTGAGTATAACTATAACGGTGTACAACGAATACTTGTCTTGTTTTGATACCACACGGAAGGGTGTAGGTTAAAGCTATTTCGGCTACTCTTCTAGTTTATCGACAGAAGCTATACGAGTTTCTGTGGCTGTTAACATCCAAGATGAGCTTGTCGGTATACATTGTAGAAAGGTTCGTCAGAAACTTCACTGTTTTATTGTGGTGAAGTGGTTAGAGCGCTCGCCTTAACCCTTTCCCCCATATCGACGCTTTCTGACACCTCTACAGCAGACGGCTTTTTGAAAACATTGTGACGAAAGAAGAAATTGCTCAAAACGAGCAATTTCTCCTTTTGCCACAATGTTCTCCATTTTTCGTCATAGGTTATCCATTCAATTATAGAGATTTTCTATATTTTGTCAAAATAAGTTCAATGTCGTCTGCTGCAGATTTGTCGTATGAGGGAAAGGGTTAATACCGGGAGACCAGTTCGAGTCATTCACCACAGTTTACACATTGTAATAATGGCGTCCTTACTTGGTGCTCAGTGTTGTAGGAATACCACTACGACTGAACCATCGGTGTCAAGATAAATCATACCTGTAGTGCTTAAGAAATAAACTATCAAAAACCGTGGTTTATTGGCGAATAAACAATGGTTTGGATTTCTGATGCGCAGGAATTAACCACGAAGGCTGTAGGCCTGAGTGGTTAATTACAACGTATCAGAACGACATGACCATCAGTGACAAGATAAATCATACCTGTAGTGCTAGTAATTAACAAATGAAACGCCGTGATATAGTTTAAAAACTGTTGAAAGCGTTGAAACCCCATTAAAATAAAGAAAATGTTAACATATGTCACAATACATTTTTTGTATTATGTTGCTTACAAAATGTACCTTAGGTCCAAGTGATAGACAGGCATGTTCTTTGTTTTAATTAGATTGAGTTTTATGCTATGTGTACATGTTACGAAATACAAACCACGTAACAGGAATGCGTATACTTGTTCATCCTTCTTAAATGACTATCTCATTATTCCTAATTCTATATGTAACATTATGTTTGATTTGCTTTTCCAGCTTTTTATACAATTTGAAAGTAGCTAAATAGCATTTTATAGATTTATTCAACTCTACCACGGAATGAATGCAATTAGAATTGTTCATGATTTTGATGTCCGAATTAACGACAATATCAGTACCTTATCTGCTCTTTGGTGAGCTGTCATAAAGCAGTATTGAAACTCAGGAAAATGATCCCTGATCAACACAAATATACTTCTCTTGCAAATTAGAATTAATCTTTGTATTTCTGTAAATATATATCATGTACGATAATGAACCTTTTCGTGGAAGACAGTGGTGCAGAGGTAGAGCGTCGGCCTCTCACATCAAAGGTCCCTGGTTCGAGTCCCGTGATGAGCGGGTCCTGACTTTGGGATTATTCCACACAATCGGCGCGAGTACTGGTTAAGTATCCAGGAAGCAGACATCGAGCGTGATTAATATAAGCTTAAAGCTTGTTTCGCAATCGATTTAAAATAAATAAGTTTAAACTAACCTTTGCGTCATTGAGCCATATTCTTAACGTGTCAATAATTGCAAATACTTGAAAATGGCACGTGGCACTTATGTGCCGTCTTTCCAAATAAAGTTGAGTTAAGTTGAGATGAGAGTTGCTTATAAAATGGCAATCATCGTTTGTTTCGCATAATTGAGCTGTCAAACGAGAAAACCAACATTATGACCTCTGCGTAATGTATCGACCCAGATCAGCCTGCGCTGTCCGCGCAGGCTAATCCGAGCCGACACATTCCGTATTAGGGGAAAAAGGTATAGAGTAATGATTCCTGAAAAGAAAATCCAATGGAGGCGAAAAGTGTCTGTCCGGGTTAGCCTGCGCGGCATGCTCTGGCTGATCCGATACTTTACGCAGACTTTACGCAGAGTCCACAATGTTGGTTTCTCGCAAGACGGCTAAATTATATTTACGATTGCTGGGTGTGGGTAAATTATGCCAGGGTCGCGCAAAATATGCTTCCCTGAACTGCAGAGGTCCAGATAAGACGGGGTAAACAGCTCTTTTCCTCACAATATCTCTCTTATTATCCAACCAAACCATATGAGACGATTCTTTTGAGTAACCACAACATAGGGTTATATTGTCTAATACATATTTTAGAACATGCAAAACGCCCATTATCTAGAGATCTGTTAAAGTAATATGAGTAAATTATTGTGACAAGCAACTCAATAACTGAGCAACGTCTGGCATTTTGGGTCTGATTGGCATTATTCACAGTTGGACACAATAGCTATTCTATTTTTTGTCGACCGCCTCGATTGTGTAGTGGTAATGCGTCCGTCTCGATGGTGTAGTGGTAGAGCGTCCGCCTCGATGGTGTAGTGGTAAAGCGTCCGCCTCGATGGTGTAGTGGTAGAGCGTCCGCCTCGATGGTGTAGTGGTAAAGCGTCCGCCTCGATGGTGTAGTGGTAGAGCGTCCGCCTCGATGGTGTAGTGGTAGAGCGTCCGCCTCGATGGTGTAGTGGTAGAGCATCCGCCTCGATGGTGTAGTGGTAGAGCGTCCGCCTCGATGGTGTAGTGGTAGAGCGTCCACCTCGATGGTGTAGTGGTAGAGCGTCCGACTCGATGGTGTAGTGGTAGAGCGTCCGCCTCGATAGTGTAGTGGTAGAGCGTCCGCCTCGATGGTGTAGTGGTAGAGCGTCCGCCTCGATGGTGTAGTGGTAGAGCGTCCGCCTCGATGGTGTAGTGGTAGAGCGTCCTCTTCGATGGTGTAGTGGTAGAGCGTCCGCCTCGAGGGTGTAGTGGTAGAGCGTCCGCCTCGATGGTGTAGTGGTATAGCGTCCGCCTCGAGGGTGTAGTGGTAGAGCGTCCGACTCGATGGTGTAGTGGTAGAGCGTCCGCCTCGATGGTGTAGTGGTAGAGCGACCGCCTCGATGGTGTAGTGGTAGAGCGACCGCCTCGATGGTGTAATGGTAGAGCGTCCGCCTCGATGGTGTAGTGGTAGAGCGACCACCTCGATGGTATAGTAGTAGAGCGACCGCCTCGATGGTGTAGTGGTAGAGCGTCCGCCTCGATGGTGTAGTGGTAGAGCGTCCTCCTCGATGGTGTAGTGGTAGAGCGTCCGCCTCGAGGGTGTAGTGGTAAAGCGTCCGCCTCGATGGTGTAGTGGTAGAGCGTACGCCTCGATGGTGTAGTGGTAGAGCGACCGCCTCGATGGTGTAGTGGTAGAGCGACCGCTTCGGGTACAGGAGGTGGCGGGTTCGATCCCAGGTCGGGCCATACCAAATACTTTAAAAATGGTAGTAATTGCTGCCATCATTGGCGCTCAGAGATGCGGGGTTAGCATTACGACTGACTGGTTGATTTTAGGATAAATGGACAAGCAGTTCTGGTATCTTACCCATGAATATAATAACTGAATAATTGTTGAAACCAGCGTTAAACACCAAACAATCAATCTATGTTATATTAGAATATGCATATAGGTCTAAAGAACGTAAAAGGCGTACAGTGAACTTCTGGTGAGAATGTACAGTCTTCAGTGTAACCAGATGCAACAAGACCCCCAACTAGCATTATGCGTGTCCTATTGTATCCGATATAATGAAGACAGTATAGTGTAGTCGCCAGTAAATCCTGAAGGATTAAAACACACAAGACTGTTACATTAGCCAACGACACGTTTCTAAATAATGCATGTTCTGTTTATTGGAATAGTTGTAAGATAATATGTTCACTATCATTTGTCCTTAAACCGAAATAAAGCATAACAAACAACTCGTATTCTAATCAAACCTTTAATATACTAAAGAGAGATTCAAGAATATAAAATATATGAGCCGTCCCGCGAGAAATCAAACATTATGGCCTCTGCGTAATGTATCAACCCATATCAGCCTGCGCAGTCCGTGCAGACTGATCTGGGCCGACACATTCCGTCTCAGGGGGATATAGGTATAGAGTAATGATTCCCGAAACAGAAAATCCACGGGACGGGTCATATTGCAAATACCTTATATAAACCTTCATAAAAAGAATAAAGATGTCTGAAATTAAACCACAAGCACCTGTATTTTTATTTACAGCAAAAAGAGCTCCGCGTAATTTATGAAAATGTTCCACAGGAGATCTACATATCGAGGGCTTCATGCAAAACAGTTGTAACTACATCGTGTTCAAGATGTAGTTACAAACGTTTTGCATGAATCGATCGATATGATTATATGTTCTTTATATTGCGCGGGTGCATAAGCACCAGTGCATATATTTGATGTGAATAGAACTACCACTGGTGCAATGGGCTTGCGCATGCGCCGTGTTAATCGTCTTGATCGTGCATGCGCCGTTTTTTACCGTCAGCTCTCGGATATTTCCGTAGCAGTTCGTCACTAGACTGGTTCTCGTTCGAGTTTGCAATAGAAGATTAAGATAAGTGAACCAGTCTATTTTTATTCGAGTAGTTTTTTTTATAATTAAAATGTAAATAAAACTATAGTGTAACGTGTACTGGCGTTAAGCCATCGCGGGTCACCCGTCCAGGTTCTAACCGCGATGAACGTTGCTTAACTTTACGAAACGGTCAACCACTCTACCAACGTCGCTATAAAAGCCGGCTTCCACAGCAAGGCTGCAGAAATGATATTATACCTATACCCCGTTCCCGTTACATTTCTCTCTCTTTTCTCTTGACTTCGACCCGAAGTCACCCAACTGAACACAAGCAGTATACTAGAGCGAAGTCTATGTAACATCACTGGGAACCACCGGGGTTTTAATAACAGAAAAATGGGAATATTTTCATAAATGCGAAGTTATTGTCACGGTGCTACATTGTGCGATCTTAAGAATATATTAAGGAAAAAAAGGACGTGCATGCGCAGAAAAATGTTTACAATAATTTTGGGAGGTCGAGGTCAACACGTTGTAAAAAGGTATTTTTGTTTTCGTTTCACGTATTTAATTAAAAAACTATTGTAATCATATATTTCTATCATATATTTAAAAGCGGGTTTCCTGTTTTTCGAATCAAACAGTATTTCCTAAGCCATAAAATGCTGATTTCCGCGCTAACATCCAATTTCTGCATCTTGCAGCAACTCTTGTCTAATAAATAGATGTCAGCTGTGCTAGTTTTAATTACTGTCCAATTGCCAAACGTTTTAAGGGTTGCTAAAAAAAAAAGCAGTGTCATGTTATAGAAGTAGTACATTTGATATACATAAATAAACTTGTATTAATTAATGTTATTTTTTATCTTTAAAGAGGAGATTGATATAATTGTACTATCTTAAGAGAATTGCAAAAAGTAAAGGATATCAAAGTATAACCAGTCAAGGCGCATATGATTAAACTGACGACTAAAGATCCGGACATATCACACATGCAGGAGAAGTTGTCCATGTTAAAAAAACATTAAACAACTTGTACAATAAAAAAAGTTTTTTCTTCTTTGAGTAAACTGGTCTTTTCCCACCAATATCTCTATTATGACCCAACTTAACCCAATGTTGTGAGTTCTCGAAAGAATCGTCTCAATGAGAACCCACAACATAGAGTTTAAGGTTTAAGGGTCAAATAAGGATTTTAAAACAAGAAATATGCATCTCATCTAGAGCAGTCTTCTTTAGTTTAACTGATGATATTCGAGGTCAAAGAAGCATTACCCATACATTCCTAGTTCTATACAATGTTCGAAAATTAAGTTGCAAGCTACATATCCGGACGGATCATAAATCCGGTGAAAGACGACCAGTTCTCCATGTAATAGGCTGGTGGACTCACACAACCCTGTAAAGATACTACGTCCCCAAATTTCAGATGAACGACTGCCGAGTTATGCGCCTGCGCATTACCCTTGTCGGTGTCATCGTCTGCCGGATCGACGCCGACGTATATAACGGTATGGTTGTTCTTGAAAATGCTGCAATGTACTTTATCAATACGCATGAAATCTCGTTTCTTCATGAGAGACGACGAGAAGAAGTAGGTACCCGGTTGCGAACACACGAACTCTCCACTCGACGGACTGTAATCACCTCCTTGATTGAAGATCGTGTTTGAGAATGTTAATCTCCCGTTTATGATTGTGGTCGGTGTCTCAACAGTGAACGATGGAACTACACCTGTAAATCGATCGATTGAACGTTAATCAGTAATCATAAATGTACATAAATCAGTACTCATAAATGTACATACATCAGTACTCATAAATGTACGTACATCAGTTATCATTTATGTACATAAATCAATTATCATAAATGTACATACATCAGTTATAATATATGTACATAAATCAGTTATCATGAATGTACATAAATGAGTTATTCATTTATGTACATAAATCAGTTAACATAAATGTACATCAATCAGTTATCATATATGTACGTAATCGGTTTTACCATTGTCCCATTCGCAAGTTTTAAAGTAGGGTCAAAGGTTTCTTGATTTTAACCTGATTACCAGAGACATATTCTTAAAATAAAGTGAATAATATTGACCTACGCCGATGACAAAGGTTATAGCATGTGTGTGCATATGTACACCAGGGCATTTACGCTCCGCCCATATTAAGATTGAATGATTGATTGGAGTTTAACGCCATTTTTAACAATTTCTCAGTTATATCACGGCGGCCAGTTCACCTACTCATACATTTCCTGGTTTTCTAACACCAGTACTCCACACAACAATCCTCCCAAGCAACTGGCTGCTTTTCCACATAGACTTAGCCCATTGGTGGAAGACGAATGACGCATGTCGCATTTGCTTTTGTCAATCCTCGGAAAGAAAGTTGGCCGAGCCGGGGTTCGAACTCACAACCCCTGGATTGACAGCCCGAGTCGCTACCGACTGAGCTACCGGGGCTCGACTACCCCCCACCCCAACACCCCCCCCCCCCCCCCCCCCCCCCCCCATATTAAGAAGAGCAAAATACGTAAATTATGATAGTTAATATCATAAACAATATTCATCAAAATACTCAGAGTACTAAATGTCGGGTTCACATGCATAAAAAGCAAAGATTGATATATTCAAAGATGTTGAATATTTGTGTTTCCAGAGACATATTTTCAAACAGTTACTGCTTAATTGGGAAGTTAATCTCACATGTCATTTTCCTATGTTGAGTACATGTATTCAATAAGAATTGATGAACTATTTTACAGTGTGCAGACTTGTTTTGATGGCTGTACGATTAACACACGATGAAAACGGTTCGACCACAATACTCGATTACATTGCTGAACTGAACTAAACATTCAATCCACCGACACAATGTACTGAACTATTTTTTAAAAATGTTTAACATATTGTCTGATATATACCTAAACAGGATTTAACTTTACACGACTCAGTTTGAGATGGCTCCCCAGGACAGTGCTTTCCTACTACCGAAGGCGCTGGACTATTACATAGACGTTTACGTGACCGGGTACCAGTGTCGCAGGAAGAACTACAGGCTGTCCAGGGACTCCAGAATGACCATCCACCATCTGTTGAGAACAAAGATTTATTTTAACCTTTTCAAGATACAACAATTTTGCAGCAGACGACTTTTCAAAAATGTAGTCGAAATTATAGAATATGTCTGTATATGAAAGAACAGGTATTGATAAAGTTGAAACCATTGAGGAGAAAAAAAAAAGTCTCTTTATGAGAATTTTTTTCTTTTGCCACAATATTTTTTAAGAGTCGTCTACTGCAGAGGCGTCATAAAGCGTCCACATGCATAAAAAATAAAACCTATTTATTGATTGATATATTCACGTATTAGTTTCGGATCAACATACATTACATTATCAAATAACAACATACTAGATGATCAATAAAAGAAAATACATTATTATAAAGATAGTTTTTTAATTCTTAACATACTTTTATCAATTTATAAGCATAGATTTGTATCCTCATTTTTCATCAATGACTTTAACAAGCATAACACTTTATATGCACTCGTTTTCCACCCAATAGTTCTTGTTGATATATTTTTTCCTGTCACAGTGCACATACTCGTGTTTTTTTGGGTGATTCTACACACGTCCACAGTAAAACTACAGTGACGCTACAAAAGACACTACACCCTTTCTGATTGCCCTGGGCTGTTTCGTCCACAGTAAAACTGCAGTGACGCTACAAAAGACACTACACCCTTTCTGATTGCCCTTGGCTGTTTCGTCCACAGTAAAACTACAGTGACGCTACAAAAGACACTACACCCTTTCTGATTGCCCTTGGCTGTTTCGTCCACGGTAAAACTGCAGTGACGCTACAAAAGACACTACACCCTTTCTGATTGCCCTTGACTGTTTCATCCACAGTAAAACTGCAGTGACGCTACAAAAGACACTACACCCTTTCTGATTGCCCTTGGCTGTTTCGTCCACAGTAAAACTACAGTGACGCTACAAAAGACACTACACCCTTTCTGATTGCCCTTGGCTGTTTCGTCCACGGTAAAACTGCAGTGACGCTACAAAAGACACTACACCCTTTCTGATTGCCCTGGTCTGTTTCGTCCACAGTAAAACTACAGTGACGCTACAAAAGACACTACACCCTTTCTGATTGCCCTGGGCTGTTTCGCCCACAGTAAAACTGCAGTGACGCTACAAAAGACACTACACCCTTTCTGATTGCCCTGGGCTGTTTCGTCCACAGTAAAACTGCAGTGACGCTACAAAAGACACTACACCCTTTCTGATTGCCCTTGGCTGTTTCGTCCACAGTAAAACTACAGTGACGCTACAAAAGACACTACACCCTTTCTGATTGCCCTTGGCTGTTTCGTCCACAGTAAAACTGCAGTGACGCTACAAAAGACACTACACCCTTTCTGATTGCCCTGGGCTGTTTCGTCCACAGTAAAACTGCAGTGACGCTACAAAAGACATTACACCCTTTCTGATTGCCCTTGGCTGTTTCGTCCACGGTAAAACTGCAGCAGACATATTTACGCATTACGCAATCTCTTTAACATAAAATATAGCTTTTGAAAATAGTTGGATTATTGTAACACTAAGATAATTTGCTAATCATGACTGGAATCGCTGTCTCACGTTGTCTCCTTTAAGTTAGTCTGTGAGAATGATCTCCATTGAACTTTACTCCATTGATAGGGAGAGTTTCGTGGTGATTCTTCTTATAGAAGATCTCGCGTATTGCTTCTATCGGAAAGCAGGTATGGTTTTACGTTGCAAGTTGTAAGTTGTAAGCTTGAATGTGGTTATTACGACCTAAAGAGATCGACTATGACGTATTGACTTATCCAAGGACTAGCTAAAAGGGAGTTAACAGGTCTTTCCCCCACAATATTTCTCTTATTTTTTAACAAAATCCTTTGTTGTGGCAGGGACATAGATAAGTAGATAAATTATATACGTCCCTGGTTGTGAGTACTTTTCTTCTGAGTAACCACAACTTAAGATGTGAATGTCAAATATGCATTTAAGAACATGAAAAATGCCCCTTATCTAGAGCACTGCTTATCCTGTAGTATAACGTAGAAAGGTTGGTAAGACAGTTACAGCTATTACATTTATCGTCACACGTGTGTTTCTAACGAGACGCTTGTCGAGCGCTCATTGAGTGACCCTTGAGAGATCAGGTGAGATCTAAGGAGATTGCTGAGAGATCGCTGAAAGATCAGGTGCGACAAATGAGAGCTCAATGAGAGACCGAAAAATGTGCCGTCCATTGAAAAAGCTCTGAGAGATCATTGGGAGACCGATAAGACCGTTGAGCACTTATTCAGGGACTGGTGAGAAAATGTTTCCCTCCCCGACCGAGTCGAAACTTTGAGGAGACCGTGGCGATTGTGGAGATCACTGGAAGATCATTGAGAGACCATGTCGATTGCTGGGCGCTCATATAAAGCTCGTTGAGAGATCTGGCCATTTTCCATCGTTCAGCGGGTTCTCAACGGACGCCACCTCTGTTTGAAGGGGTATTAATGAACGTCCTTGCTGCAAAGTATCCAATTCCAGTCCGGTTCGAAGTCGGCTCGACACACTGGATAACATTGCTTTAGCAATACTGTTCTTTCTCAATGCGGCGTAAAGGCGTAAAACATGATTCAAAACAAATAAACTATTCTAGCTAATTTGGGAGCAATGAAATGACAACGAACGACGTTGGCAATGTCCACTTACCAGAACAGGCTCCCGGCATACATATACGATATTCAGTCGTGTCACCAATACACTTGTTCCCAGTTTGTCCTATAAACGTGCTGTTACATACTCGCTGTCGCCGTTTGAGACCAATATCACACGGCGCGTCGCATTTACCCCATCCTGCCCATGGTGCCCAGCTAATTGGTACTAAACAAGATAAAACAAAGGTTTTATTGATTTACCTCAATTTTAGTTTATTAATTTACTATATTTTTGTTTTGTTTGTGTTCAACACTATTGCTTGTCTGTGATTGGCAGAGATATATTTTTCATAACCTCATAACAAAATTAACCTTGGCGATCGGTACTACTTTTTTACAATGTAAAGTGGGTTTAATACTAGGAATTTTAAAAAATACTGGGACTGGCTATATTATGGAAAATGAAGTTGTAAAATGCTATTATGTTTTGTTACTCACTGTAATAGCCAAATTAATGCTAAATTATGAGGAATGGAGAGATTTTTTTTTATGAAAAAACACACCTGATCACACATTCTATGAAACAGCTTCGCGGTTTCATAGTGTGTGATCATTTTTACCTCCATGAAAACGAAAATAAATCTATCCATTCCTAAGTAATGTTCATTTCTTTATCCTAATGTATTTAACCTAATATCTCATTACTCCAAAGTATTTGGTTTTCGAATTACATGTACTCGATACATGTCAACTAAGGTACCCGTATATTAAAGGGTTTATTTGTACATGCTAGTGTCATTAATTATGGACAATTGGGCCACTGGTTATGTTATGAGTACAATAACACATGTAACACGATACATTTCAACTAAGGTACCCGTATATTAAAGGGTTCAGTGTACATGCTAGTGTTATTAATTATGGATAATTGGGAGACTGGTTCCTGTCAGAGTCACACTGCTAAAATACATTAATCTTGTTTTACGAGTGTATATGGTACATACTAGATGGTGTTTTTATGTTTAGGTTTTAGCATTCCATGTGCACATTATATAGACGAAGAGTAAATTATTCATATATTTAACCTGCTGCCAGGCACTAAATACTGTACAAAAACAAGTATGAATGGCGAATGCCCTGGGTGAAAAACTGACTGTTGACACTTAGAGATCCGTATTGTTTGGTAAAAACAATGGCACGGACATTTGAGCCGTCCCGCGAGAAAACCAACATTGTGGACTCTGCGTAAAGTATCGACCCCGATCAGCCTAAGCATGCCACACAGGCTAATCCGGACAGGCACTTTTCGCCTCCTGTGGATTTTCTGTTTCAGGAATCATTACTCTATACCTTCTTTTCCGTTAGACGGAATATGCCAGCCCGCATCAGTCTGCGCTGACTGCGCAGTCTGATCTGGGTCGATACATTACGTAGAGGCCAGAATGTTGGATTTCTCGCGGGACGGCTCATTTCTACTGTTGCTTTGATCAGATGTACATGTAAATGCTTAACGATGCATTCCACCTTTAACTTAATGGTGCTCAACTCTGTATCTGAACTCATCCACACTAAGCTACATCTAAAAACATACTTCAGAAAAGGATGGTAATGGGTTGTACTTTGATATCCTTTATTTTAGCAAGAATCTAAACACGAACAAAGGATATATAAATGACTGTTCATGCCGCCTTTAGCAATGTTTGCAGCTACTAATGGGGAAAAAGTGCATGTTGACTTTTGTGAACCGTGTAGATCCTCATCAGAACGTGCATCTTCACACATGACGAAGATCTACAATGTGAACATACTGATTACACGTTGTTGTTTTTTTAGAAATAGTTTGTGAAATTGTTCAGATTATGATGCGACGGAGCAGATGTACACGCTGGTGTAAACATTAATCCCCCGTAAAAAGGAAACGGTAACATCGTCATAACACAGGGGCCAACAGACGGTATTATGACCATGTCAAATGGCATTAAATACTTTCTAGGAGAAAAAGTGACTTTCAACATACATTTATTTTCCCATTTAGATAAGAATAGAAACCATAATGTATTTATGTCAGTCATTCAAAACCAACAAGTTTAGCCGAATTGTGCAATTTCCGCCATTGTAGCCTAACAAATTCAAATTGACTAACTTTTTGACAAACTGTATATTACTTTCAGTGCGATTTTTTCCGGATATAAACATTTCGTATTAAATGTTTAATTGTTTCAGGGTGATTTACGCCGCTTTTATCCGTATTTCAGTTATAATATGCGTTTCCATGAAGTGGGTACCAGTAATATCGGCATTATTCATCCTGAAAACATCACCCCTTAAAACCTAGTATTCATAAATTTTACAATCTAATGTCTTCGCAAAATGTTATTTTGATAAGAAAATTAGCTATGTTTATCTATAATGCTTTTAAAATAAGAAGAACATATCTTGATTCTTTTGAATAATAGTTGTGTTACAAAGTTGCAATGTATAGTTGGTTCTCCTTGAAGGACACGTAACTCAAGCTGCTATACAACGGGTCTATGTGTTCTCTTTAGAAAGGTGATGATATACCTCATACAAAGTATATTTTTCAGTTAAGCATTTACCATGATTCTAGTCAATCTAAAAGTCGTATTATTGTTCTAACATTAGCCATAGCCTTTAACTTTTAGAATTATGTCATGTAATGGATATCCGAGTTCTTGTATTAATTGTCTATATTACTATGATGTAAATACTGTTCTCACTTCTAATGCTATGTAATTATGCTGTATCATGTGTATGGGCCGGTGGCCTAAAATATCACATTCAATAAAACTTGAAACTTGAGCACCGAATAGGGAACCAATTACCAACATTTGTGTAAGTATTGTGTATGACTCGACCGGGTATCTGCCGCTCGCAAGGTGGAAGGTCCTACCATTGTACCACGGAGAAGCTCACTAAATACTAGTAAAAACAGATGTTCTTTTGCCGTGTTTCGCTTTTCACTTATATGTTGCTGAAAATTACTAAAACAACTCGATCTAATCAACGGAAAATAACTCAAACATCAAGCATTTGGATATCAATTGACATTTTGATCAATCTACATTGGCTTTGCGTCACTTCTTAATGTATCAATTCAAATCCCGCACATTATAAACAGAACACGTCATACCCGGAAATAGTGTTTCAAATGATGTTACACTGTCTGGGAGAAAAGTCCTTTTAAACGTAAATTATATCCATTGAGATTACTTTTATATGCTCTCGGAGCGTGAACTATTAGACGTTGACCAATGTTCTTACTTGGACAAGGTTTCCTTTGGCAAGACATCATTTGTCTGTTGTATCCCGGACACTCGAGACCGCCGATCCCGGGGGCCGGGTTGTTACATGACCTCGTTCTCTCCTGGGTACCGTCTCCACACGTGACGTCACACTCTCCCCATTGTGACCAGACACTCCACTTTCCATCAACTGAGGAAAAGCATTATTTAGTACATGTATATAATTGAATATAAGTAATTTCGTTTGTAATGAGAAAAACATATATCCACTGATCTTCCAAGTTCGTGAACAGGAGCATTAACACAACTACATTGTCGAGTACTAAATGAAGCTTTAGACATCAGAAAATAGTGATACATTTCTCAATTAGGGACATTAGTGATAATTATATTATCTCCCTTGTCAGATAAAGACCAAGAAAGACCAAATGGTTGGTAGGTCCTTTTAGTTGAAATCCTTTGTCTTTATCACTATTTCGCAATGAGATATTGCAATTACTCTGTACACATTAATCATAAATGTGTTAATAAAAGTGATGATTCAAAAGAGAACATTTACATAGCAGTGTTTAAAAAAAACAAATGTGGAATTACAAATCAATCTAATGACAGCTGGCCAAGAAAATGCAATTTCTAAGTGCACCATCCAGTGCAAAGAAACCAATGATAAAAACAGAGGAGACCAAATGATAGGACCTAGCTATAAGTAGAGAGTATTAAAGGGAGATAACTTACCGATGTCTCCCATTGACTGCTAATACAAAGTTATGAGAGAAAAGAACGAAACTGATGACATCAGGGACTACGGAAGATCACGAAGTTGGAATGCCTTACGATACATGTTAATTTAAATGAAGAGACTCACGATAATTCGAACATGGGAACATTCGGATATGTCGCTTAATTTTGAACCATATCTTGGAACGGATCTGCCTTTTGAAAACTGCGTTGCAGCAGTTCTAATTGCTCAACGAACTATTTATAAATGAAATTCCACCCGACGGCTTTAATGTTAAATGTTACTTTCAAGTGTCGACACAGTACTTATTTTTCTAAACCATGTCTTTCGTTATTGAAAAAAAATGACAATATTCTTCTTATATTCATTTAATGGTTTAAAATGATTTTAAAAAAAACATATATATACCTATGCATGGCCGTATAAAACATTCTTGACTCTCAATGGCTGTTCCGTTACATGTTGTGCCCCCATTGGCTGGTCTCGGGTTGGTACAGTCACGTGATCGTGTTTTTTGACCTCGGTCACATGACTTGTCACATTTACTCCACAAACTCCATTTTGTCCATCCACCATTGACTGTAAAAATGTATAAAATTATCGTCCGTCGGAAAAACATCTTCGCTAGTCAACATTATTTCGTACATGAGCATTTTTTAAAATAATAAACTATAGGATTGTAATAAACAAATCAGTATTGGCTAGCAAGGTCGTTGGAAAATATAGTACAAGTTGGCATTTCTGAACAGTGTCTGTTCAAATCATCCTGTCAATCTACTCTGTTTTATCAGAATCTACAAAAGTTGATAAAAGCTTATGTATATAATTTTTGAAGAGTGATAACCTTGATAAGACTGTGTAGATACATAGGCTGATCTGGATTTACAATGTCCACGTAGGTCAAGCAGTTCTTTTTCCCAAGAACGGGCTCAATTGTTACTTAGTTTTAATTCGAGTTAAAAACGCGATTTACAACGGTATTCATTTGAGAGACGCATTTTAACATAATTCTGACTGGAATTATGTAGTTGATGATCGTTTATCCCTTATAGCTTTACCACATAGAACAAATATGCAGCAGATGACGTTAAAAATATAGTGGTAATATATGAACAAAAATACGTAAATGAAAGAACAATAATTGAATAGAGATGAAACATTTTGGCAAAAGGAGGAATTACACATAATGACCAATTTCTCCTTTTTCACAGTGTTTTCATAATTAGCCCGTCACCATGTGGCTGTATGAAGGTAGGGATTATAATGGAAAAAATGAAAGTTATGTCCATAAAACTGCTGCTTTTTAGGAGATTTAGTAATATACAGTCTCTGTCAATTGTTCCTGATATCTTCCCTAGTATATAATAATCTGTTCTGAAGTAGTGTATTGATTGTATGTGGTTGATATGTTTTGTGTTGTATATGGTTGATATGTTTTGTATTGTATCTCGTTGATATGGTTTGTATTGTATATGGTTGATATGTTTTGTATTGCATATGGCTGAGATGTTTCGTGTTGTATATGGTTGATGTATTTTGTATTGTATATGGTTGATATGTTTTGTATTATATATGGCTGAGATGTATTGTGTTTACCAGAGGCTTGCATTACAAAGGAAATATTCATTAGAAAATATTTCATGTACCTCTCAGACAAAAATTCCGTCACTCTTGGATTTATCCCTGACATATGCCGTACAGTTATTAAGTACAACTTGCAGCCTATTCTAAATAACTTCTTTTGTGACAACTCACTGCCCTCTAAATATTCATGGAAGAATACTGTCCGTAATGCAGTTCGTGTACGAGAACAGCTAATGTGGGATGATCGTTTGTCTAACAACCCAGATTGTGCCTTCTTCCGTCTTTTGCATCCGTATATCCATCCTTGCATAATATACAGGGTATCCAAATCTAGCTCATTCAGATCAACCATGAATACAATAGCTAAAATATGGTCACGTCCCGTCTTAACATGTAATACAGTCTGTACTGAATGCGGCAAAACATTTCAGGAAGAGCTGGGCCACATTCTATCTGAGTGTACTCTAATAGAAGAAGCGAAATCGCACTTAAAATTGGAATTATCATCCAAATATGGAACTACATTTGTCGATGACCTCTTTGTACAGGATAGCTTAATATTTACGCTACGTATATTAGGCGCGCCAATATTCCCATACCTTGACGAGTTGGATAACCTACAGCTGCTAGATTGTACTTTTAGATACATATACCGGTGTCTTCAAATGTATTACTCTGGTTAAAAGCGATATATTGAAGCACTGGTATGTGCCAGCACCAAACGAGCACTATATATTTGTTCTTTGCAAAACTGCATACATGCTTTATACATAGTATGTAAATGACGATCTGTCATGCGTGTATATACATTGATATACATTATTTTCTTAGGTTTCTTTTGGTTTTTTTGTCTTGCTGTTTTTCTTTTTCTTCTCCTTCACAAATCCAACTATGGATAATCTTTAACCTGTATTGTTGTTTGTTTGTATTTCTGTTAATCGTGAAAAATTGTACATGTACTTACAATATCTCCTAGAAAGGGGGCAATAAAGAAATTGTATTGTATTGTATTGTATTGTATTGTGTTGTATATGGTTGATATGTTTTGTCTTGTATCTCGTTGATATGATTTGTATTGTATATGGTTGATATGTTTTGTATTGTGTATGGTTGATATGTTTTGTATTGTGTATGGTTGATTTGGTTTGTATTGAATCTCGTTGATATGTTTTATATTGTATCTCGTTGATATGGTTTGTATTGTATATGGTTGATATGTTTTGTATTATATATGGTTGATATGTTTTGTGTTGTATATGGTTGATATGTTTTGTATTGTATCTCGTTGATATGGTTTGTATTGTATATGGTTGATGTCCACATGCCACAATAACAATTAATTTACTAATATCCTTTAAAATACTAAACAATACTATGACAATGATAAATGTTAAATAAACTGTTCATACCTGGACATCCTCCCATGTTACATATCGTTTTCTCATCAAGTCTACCAAAACAATTCTTCCCTCCATTAGAGGGGGGCGGGGCATCACATGTCCGGGCTCGCGCCTTTGTTCCTTGACCGCACGACATGTCACACGATGTCCACGTTGTCCACACGTTCCACACACCGTCCACTGGAAGGTTGGTAATGAAAATACATATTCATAATTGACTGTTTGTTCAATCAGTATCATCTATATTAACGTGAACATGTTCAACGTTATATTTAAACATAATAGTCGAAAGTTCCCTAAACGAATTTGTTTGCGGGGAAATACCGCTGGAATAATATACATAACCATTCGTACTAAGACTCTCATGAAATGTTTCATAAAGAATTAGTTAAAGTTGATGCCCATAAATATTCATAAATCCTTATATTATTCTTTGAATTTGATCTCTTAAAAGGCAACGCTTTGTCTCGTCCTCAAATTCACTTTGCCAGGGGCGTAGCTTGGCAATAATCAATGTGTAGGCCGTCTCTTGAGAAAATCAACATTGTGGACTCTGCGTAAAGTATCGACCCGGATCAGGCTAAGCATGCCACACAGGCGTACCCGGATATACACTTTTCGCCTCCTGTGGATTTTCTGTTTCAAGAATCACTACTCTATCCATCCCCCCTTAGACGGAATGTGTCGGCCGGATCAGTCTGCGCGGACAGCGCAGGCTGCTCTAGTCGATACATTACGCAGATGTGTACATGTATCACCGCAGCTGCATTTTGGGGCATTTTTAGAAAAAATGTGTAGGCACGTGTCTACAGTGCATAAAGGGAGCTACGCCCTTGTCTGCTGTATGTAATTGCCATTTTTACAAAATATTTAGCTGTGATAAATGAGGTACGTTTATTTTTGTTTCAACCTCTTCTGGCACTACGGTCATGGTGGAGTGCCCTTGGGCAAGGCACATTTTCTAGCCTAGTACTGGTTTGTTTACCCAGGGATCATGAATAATTAAATTTAATTGCGCGCTAAATGACCTTAGCTGTCGATGGGCCATAAAACAATATACATTATTGCATAAAATCTATGTTTTACGCCCGCTTAAGGGATACAGAAACATTGCAAAAGCCGGGCGTAAACGGCGAGAAAACGTGTATAAACAAAGCGATTCTCGCGCGTACGTGCCGTTTCAGACCGGTTAGATGTTTTACATATGCATTACCCGGGCACCGTTAGTAAACAAAACATGGACGCTGCATCTCCCCTAGAATAGGAGCAATTTGTTGGGTTAACAATAACATCAGCTTCTTTAACTCGATAATCGGTAACATGCACTAGATTCACAGTTAAAGAGCATAAAATAATCCAAAACCATTTATTTAATTCGACCCGTGTCGAGTCAGCGATGGCAACCTTGGTGTAGGCCCGGTTCGTGGATATGTAAAACATTACTTGTTTACTTTATGACGTCACATGTGTTTATGACGTCACATGCGTTATCGGGTCATGTTCATCGGCGGTTATCGTACAACTGAACGTTACAGCGGACTGTATATTGGATGTTTGCTCTTATTTTATGCAATAATAGCGAAAATACACATTTTCTCGGGCGTGAACATCTGCGGACGCCCTTAAATGTGTTTATGCCCTCGTGCTTCGCACTCGGGCATAAACACATTTTGCGGGCGTCCGCAGATGTTCACGCCCTCGAAAATGTGTATTATCCCTATATTCAACCTCTTCTCTTATAATCCGGGCACCTTCAATCTAAAAATGTAATCAAAGAATTCATCCCGTCAGTGCTCATGCTTTGATTTAGTCGTGAAGAGGTACCATACAGATCAGTTCTACGGATAAAAGGATTTAAGTCCCTTTGTTATAATCAAGTGCGTCTTACCAGGACAGCTGGTCATGTTACATATCTTTCTTTCGTCACTTTTGCCGGGACAAGGTCGTCCTCCATTAGCAGGGGGAGGGACGTCACACCGCCGGGCTCGCATCCGCGTTCCCTGGCCACAGGACACGTCACATGGGGTCCACACTGACCAAACGTTCCACACGCCGTCCACTGGAAGGTTTGTTATGGAAACTTATAGTTACGATTTGTAGACGCATAGATGAAAGTGTGGGTTTTTACAAATTTAAGTCGGATCAATGCCTTTTATCAAGTGTTTGGGTTTGTTACTAACCCACTACGGAAATATAGGGGGTCTGTAGCGATAGCCGAGTCCCCCTATTCATCCAACAGACCCCTTATATTTCCGTAGTGGGTCAGTAACAAACCCAATAATGTATTAATTTCGTCGACCACTTTAAACTGAACTATACTGTAACTTGTTGATATTTGTTGGTAGCATAATATGACGTCATCAGTAAAAGATCTATCAATATTGATTAAAGAATTGGAATAGATATATTATTTTAAAAAAATACACCGGTTCAACATGAACACATTTATTTCAATTCATTTCATTTCTTTCTGGGTAACTAGTAACATTTCAGAGCCACTTTACGAAAACCAACCTTTGAACTGACTTTTACTTTATTCACCCCCTATGGAATAGAAATATAGGGGGTCTACACGCTTTAACCAATGAAATTGCTAGAATTTCGTGGGAGGCGAAATAATGTGTTTTGTGTCGCGTTCAACACGAGTTCACGCTCGGCACGGCGGGCATGGTGAAGTGCCCTTGGGTAAGGCATATTTCCTAGCCTAGTAACTGGTTTGTTTATCCAGAGATCATGAATAAGAGAATTGTTGAATGATAACTGAAGTAATGTTGAAAAAAGGCGTAAAACTCAAAATAAAGAAATGTCAACATGTTTTCAGTACAACTGGTCCATTTACTCTGGCACAAGCGAATCAATCATAATGTTACATATCGAGGGCTTGGCGTGAAACGGTTGTAAATAAAATTGGTATTTAATTACCAAGGTTAATCACCTCGCCATACAGTCTTTATATGCGTTAAATCTGTTTTCTTGGTAAACAATGGAAATTTAGGTGCCATTGCCAGGGTTTTCAAAATATGTTTTTAGTTACAACCGTTTCACGCCAAGCCCTCGATAATCATATTCATTCAATAAGTGTTCTCCAATTGATAGAAAATTCCCTTTCTTTGCCTAGATGTTTCCAAAGACTTCTACCGCTAATTTGTTTGGGAAAACGGTAAATTATGACTTCATTGTGGTCCTTTTTAGCCGAGCCCCTGTAGGTCAGTCGGTAGTGACGCTGGCTGTAAATCAAGGGGTTGTGAGTTCGAAACTGGGCGAGCAATCTATGTGGAAAAGCAGCCAGTTGCTTGGAAATATTGTTGTCTGAATTACTGGTGTGAGAAAGCCAGGAAGCACATGAGTAGGTGGACTGGCTGCCATGATATGAATGCATTTTTGTTAACCCTTTCCCTCATATAGACGCTTTCTGACGCCTCTGCAGCAGAAGGCTATTTGAAAACATAGTGACAAAAGAAGAAATTGCACAAAACGTGCAATTTCTCCTTTTGACACGATGTTTTCCACTTTTAGGCATAGGTTGTCCATTTAATTATAGAGATTTTCTATGTTTTGACAAAGTATGTTCAAAGGCGTCTGCTGCAGAATTGTCTTATGAGGGAAAGGGTTAAACGGCGTTAAACCCCATGCAAACAATACATGTGGCCTTACCTGGACATGCGGGCATGTTGCATATCTGCATGTCCCTTGGGTTGCCGAGACAATTACGTCCTCCATTAGAAGGGGGCGGGGCATCACATGTCCGGGCTCGCTCCTGTCTTCCCTGGCCACAAGACACAGAACATGGTGTCCATTTTGTCCAAACTTTCCACATACCGTCCACTGGAAGTTTGTAATGAAAATAAACATTTATAATTTGATTATTTGTTTTATCTCATATATATATATCAACCATTTCTTATATTTAAAAGCTTTCAGACGCCTCTGCAACAGGAAATATTGCTCATAATGAGCAATTTCTTTTTTTGCCACAATATTTTCAACTTTATGCAATAAATTATCTTTCATTTATAGTGTGCTTCCACGTTTCTGACTAAATGTTTTCAGTGTATTCTGCTGCAGAAGTATTGGAGGTTTGAAAGGACTTGAATACATATGTTGTTTTAAATATTTTAAGTCGTTTTTTACAACAACGTTTTAGACATATCATGTCTGCTGTTTCATACCTTTATCTCAAATAAATTTATTTTACGTATAACTCATCGATACACACGAGGAGCATGAGGCTGATCTAGTGTAATCTAGTTTGAAAGAATGTTTGCCGAACCGAAAATAAAATAACATGATAATTATACGCTTGATTAAACACTTTACTAATAATAAGTTAACGTTTAATTTGCACGATTTGTTTAAATTAAGTGCATAGACTCATGTATTTTACATCGATTGTGAGTGGTTGATTGATTGATTGATTGGGGTTTAACGCCGTTTTTAACAATTTCTCAGTTATATCACGGCGGCAGTTTCACCTACTCATGCATTTCCTGGTGTTCTCACACCAGTACTCCACACATCAATCTTCCTAAGCAACTGGCTGCTTTTCCACATAGACTTATCCAATTGGTGGAAGATAAATGACGCATGGCGCATTGACTTTTGTAAATCGTCGGAAAGAAAGTTGGCCGAGCCGGGATTCGAACTCACAACCCCTGGATTGACAGCCCGCGTCGCTACCGACTGAGCTACTGGGGTTGATTGTGTGTGGTACAAAGTCTCAGTGTCAACTTCTTGGATCCCCAACTAATTCAAATTCCGAGCACATGAAACATTCCAATGAGTTGACCACTCTCTGGTTAGATCAGAAAACTGGATTAAGAGATCTGCGTTCTACCTCAGAACCGGTCTCCCAATTTAACTTTAAACAAAGGAATATGTATTCGGAGCATGCAAAAACAAAAATCAATACAAATACAGACGCAAACTGCAATATCGCTTGAAATCCTACATTACCACCGACGATATGTGATCGGGCCTCCAGGGTTCGATTCCCGCTCGCGGCGGTCTGGGTGGAGTGCCTCAAGCCAAGATAGTTAACCTCTTCTAGCTCATTGTTGAGTAATATCACAGCGTTTCCTGGGTAAGTTACCAGTACTACTAGCCGTTAAGTGCTGACAGTCAGTGCATAATGCTAACCCCACAAGCCTGAGGGCAAACAGGGAAAGTATACCGAGGCTGACGCTTTATCACAAGCCTGGGAAAGTATACCGAGGCTGACGCTTTATCACAAGCCTGGAAAAGTATACCGAGGCTGACGCTTTATCAGAAGCCTGAGAGGGCAAGCAGGGAAAGTATACCGAGGCTGACGCTTTATCACAAGCCTGAGAGGGCAAGCAGGGAAAGTATACCGATGCTGACGCTTTACCACAAGCCTGAGGGCAAGCAGGGAAAGTATACCGAGGCTGACGCTTTATCACAAGCCTGAGAGGGCAAGCATGGAAAGTATACCGAGGCTGACGCTTTACCACAGGTAAATATAGTATTAAAAACGGCGTTACAGCAAATAAAACAAGAAATAAAGTCTACCTGGACACTGTTTCAGGTTACACGGTTTCTTCTCGTATCTGCGTCCCGTACAATCTTTCCCGCCGAATGTCGGCACGGGGCTGATACAACGTCGTATACGCACGGCGTGCCCGTTCCAGCATGTCCTGTCACATGGCGTCCATTTACCCCAATTAGACCAACCGCCTGGTACTATACACAGAACTCAATTAGTATTGTGACCTGTACACACGTCAACTATTACGGGGCAAAATTACAGTACAATTATCTACACCCGCCCCGACGGGCCTATAAGACACATGAAGATACTATAAATAATAAACACATTTTGAACTATCAAAGATACATATGTTTATCTCGTCACACGAAATCGGGGGATTTTGACTTTAAGACGTTGACAGTTAAATTACATAGGAGGCGAAAAGAGTCTGTCCGGGTTAGCCTGCCTAGGCTGATCCGAGGCGATACTTTACGCAGAGTCCACAATGTTGGTTTTCTCTCGGAACGGCTTATATATAGTAATCTGGTGACGGATAGCACTGTCAATCGTGAAGCGAATATGTTTACATGATTTGCAGTGGGTTATTGATACATAACCGAGGATTATAGCCTTGTAATGTCACTCTTTTAAACAGGAACTTTAATCAAGTCAAATACGTTACGGTGCAACTAGTGCCTACATAGGCCATTAGTTAAACGAAAATTGATTTATTGATTAGGGTTTAACGCCGTTTTTAACTATTTCTCAGTTATTTCACGGCGGCCAGTTCACCTATTCATGCATTTCCTGTTTTTTTCACACCAGTACTCCACACAACAATCTTCCCAAGCTACTGGCTGCTTTTCCACATAGACTTAGCCCATGGATTGACAGCCCGCGTCGCTACCGACTGAGCTACCGGGGCTCGGCTGTAAAAACGAAAAAGCCTGTATTGAAGAAAACTATTGCTTCTGTAGATATAAGATGGAGACATATTCCCATTCGTGACCACTCACAAACAAAACAAATATTTAAATTGTGCAAATAGTTTTAGCGGACAAAATGAGCGCGGCTCTGTGAAAATTAAGTACGGTATGTGCAAGAAGTGTATATCCAGATCAGCAAGCACATCTGCGCAATCTTATCGTTTGGATCATTTAGCATGAATACACAGACATATCTTTATCCACACATGCAATAATTACGTAAAGGTTTGTTTTCCGAAAGACACGCTCAAATAGATGTTGAAATGGAAACAGTAAAGGTACATGTTTTGTTTTCGTCGAAAGAAGCGTATTTGTCCAGCTGTTTTGTCTTAATATTAAAGTCCCATTTGAAATAATCAAATAAAGATAATTATTAATAGTATACATACAAATGGACGTTAACGTTACAAGCAAATGTAGATGTATGACGGTAACTCAAATGTACAGGCCGAACAATACGCGTGCCTCACGCACATTGTAAATACAACCAGCGAACGCCTTTGCCCGACGGTGTCCCTTCCCCCGTTGTGAACGGATCCTGCCTAATAAGGTCGCAAACGGAGACGAACGGGTTGAATAACTTGCTCTCAGTCAGACCTCCAATAACGCTATTCGACATTGAATGTCCGAACGAGGCGCAAGCTCGCCTTGATCTTCCTTGTTCGCAGGTGTGACACCCGTAATGCACGATTTAATCAACACTATCATCATGATATGACCGGTGATCTGAGAAGAACAATCTTAACGTAGATATTACACATGTGGGGAAGACCTACCTGCGTATTCTTGCTAATGATCCGTTTAGATTTTGTTAAACAGACAATTTTTTATATCTTGTATGACCAATTAGCGACCAGTGCAGATCCAGATCAGATTGTGATGATGCGCTAACTGCTCTGGATCTACGCTGGTCGCCAAAGCCTAGCTGTTAATTATCGCAAAACGCCACCTGTATTCACGATTTTCTTACTTGGACATTCCTTCATTATACAAGACTTCGATTCATATGCTGGGCCCGGACAAAGTAATGCACTCTGCCGCGGGGTCGGACTGTTACAGACACGAGATCGAACCTGTGACCCATATCCGCATGTCACACCACAACGTCCCCATGGCATCCATTTCGTCCATCCACCACTAACAACTATAATAAAACGGAACAAGAAGTACAGTTATTAAATGTTTAGGGTGTTTTGTTCGTGAACTACGCCATTTGCAACATTATTTAAGTTATATTAAATCGACACATATTCGTGATTCCTTGGTAAACAAACAAGTACTAGGCTAGGATGTTTGCCTCGCCAAAGGGCACTCCACCATGACCGCTGCGACTGGGAATCGAACCCGGTATGCACGGTTCCAAATCCCATACGCTAACCGCTCAGCCAGGGCGGATTTCCCAGCACCTTGTTCGATCCCGGTTCGATTTTCGGTGGAGTCATACCACGATTTTTAAAATGGTTTTAATTCCTTTCAACCCTGGTACCCAGGATTGCGGGGATATCATTTTTGATGCCCAGCTCTCAGTACAAAATTAACGGTATAGCGGTTACGTACACGGGCAACACCGCGATATAACTATAATAGTGTTGGCAGCGACGTACATGTAACACATAATTAAAAATTGTAGAAACCTTGGAATTGATTGATTGATTGATTGATTGGTCTTTCACGCCACTTTCATCAACTTTTCAGTTATAACACGCCGTGTTATGGGTAAGTTTCCAGTACTACTGGTCTATTTGTCCTTACACAAGCCAGTCAATCGTAATGCTAACACGCAAACCTCTTAGCGCCAAGGAAGGCAGCCATTACTATCATTGTTAAAGTCTTTGGTTTGACTCGGTCGGGGATCGAACCCGCGACCCCCCTCACCCAAATAAACCTGTGGCATATGTAGGAATTAACATGGATGCCTTTCCAAATAAAACGTTTCTTAATAAAACGTACACAAAATTGCCAATAATTCGTAAATATATAGTTAACTTAAAAAAGAGTTGACAGAATTGCAGACAAAAAAATCTATAAAATCTATATTGTCTGGTGCAAAGACTCTCTTTAAAATGCTCACATATTAAACCAAATGTAGACCTTTGTGCTGTTAAATTTAAGTTTAAACAACATTCATGAATGCTATAACACAACTACTTTCAGTGGCATTTGCGAACAAAGTAAATCAAGATCAGCCTGTATATTCCATCCTCTGTACCTGGGCTATTGGTACCGAGGATGGTATATTCGTGCATGTTTATCTTGCTCTACACCAATAGCTACATATTTATCAGTTTGTATATGAGCCGTCCCGCGAGAAAATCTCTCGGTATGACCACTGCGTAATGTATCGAACCAGATCAGCCTGGGTAGTCCACGCAGACTGATCCGGGCCGACACTTTCCGTCTCAGGGGGATAGTGGTATAGAGTAATGATTCCTGAAACAGAACATCCACAGGAGGCGAAAAGTGTCTATCTGGATAAGCCTGCGTGGCATGCTTAATCTGATCCGGGTGGATACTTTACGCAATGTTGGTTTTCTCGCGGGACGGCTCATGTGCACAATGGCCTCGCAATAACTCGAAGAGAGGAGATTTTAAATTTCGAATACACGGTCTAACTCAAACCATTTCATTGAACTGTTCTGTTTTTTAAAAAACAGCGAAGCAGTAGTTTTGATTGCTTATACGGTCAATCAGAACTTCTATTGTGTTGTTTTCTTGCTATGACGTTATCACCTGCTTGATTGTGTAGTGGCAGACCGTCAGCATCAGAAGCGGTAGGTCACGGTTTCGATCCCCGGTGTGTCATACCAAAGACTAAACAGGGAGAAATATATTCATTTTTGCTTGGCGCTTTGGAGTGTATATTTAGCATTACGAATGTCTCGCTATTGTTAGGATAAAGAAACAAGTAATACTGGTAATTTACCCAGGAAACGCCGACATATAATTGAACAATTGTTGTAAGTGAAGTAAAAGAATAAACACAAGTAAACAAGCAAGCCTTTCATAATAGACAATCGAAAACCTCGATATTTCGAAGTAATTTATAGATCCCGTTCGAGTACAAGTTTTCGCGAGTCCTCTGTATATCAAACACTAATCCAAATAGTTGTAATAATTATTAGGGAGCAATGCTGGTGATACCAGTGTTAAGGCTTCCGCGGAGTAAGTGTTAAACCGAGAACGTTTACCTGGGCACGGCCGTAACGTGCAGCTCCTCGTCTGTTGACCTTCACCTTTACAGCCCAGCTCTACAGTTACGCCGAACGGCTTATCGCATGTTCTTGTTCTAGTTTGTATCCCGTTATCACACGTTTTATCACAGACAGACCAGACGCTCCACGCTGTCCAGTTAGCAGGTTGTGGTAAGGGAGATTGTGCAGACTGCGCGCGGTTTGATCCGCCTAACATACTTGGACTATTTTGTTTTATAGCATACTGCGTTAGGCGTGAATTGGCTAACATGTTTTGACCATCTTTGTTTAGATCAAGCTGTGCAAGGTGCGATCCGGCTATCATGTTTGGATTTTGTTTGGTTGGAGCAAACTGCGCTAATTCTGGAATTCTTAACATGGCCTGATTATGTAATGGATATAAGTCGAAAACGATCCAATATGTGAAATACTGGACTGTCCGAGGCGCGTAGCGCCGTGGCTAGTCCAGTATTTCACATATTGGATCGTTTGAGGCTTATATCTTACTTAAAACACCCATTTGCATAATAAGACAATAAAATGCAATAATTTGCCATTTAAGCTTTCTAATATGTAACTTATTTCTTTGATATATATCTTGTTAAATGAAAGCCCCCCCACCCCCAGCCCAAACCCCAGCGCCAGCCCCGCTATTGTAAGTAGTGTAATAGTAAAAGCTACACTTTAAAACACTAAAAACACGTGCATTTCCATGCTGTAATATTGGACAGAGGCGTGGCTGTCCGGTTTAGTCATTTGTTATCGCTTTTGTGAGAGTCATGTCGTCCGAAAGCGGAGATGAAATCTTCATTACTCAGTCCACTTATATTGACCACGGGATTACTGAGGGAAATATAGTTGAGTGCATACTTAGTATGGAGGAGAATTACCCTCAGTTAAATGTGACACCAACCTTCACTATAAAATCGGACTTATTTTCGGACATTTCGGACTTTGAAGAAGAAGACAATGACGCACTGATTACATCGACACAAGAAGCAGAAGAACAGGCGCAAAAACAGAGATTCAGTTCAATAATGACTGACAGAAACGTACAGTATCTTCTGCAAAGTGCTGTTCCGAAAAACACCAAAAGTAAAGATAAATGGGCTGTCAATTTATTCGAATCGTGGCAAACCAACAGAAACAATCTAGCAGAAGTCAAATTCAAAAAGTCCCTCTTGCTAATGTCTGACGCAGAACTTAACAACGTTTTGACATACCTCGTCGGTGAAGTTCGAAACCAGTCTGGAAATGAATATCAGCCAAAAACGCTTTATGAAATCATTATGTCGTTACAGCACTACCTTAGATTAAATGATCGGATTATCAACTTTTTAGAAGATCCGGCATTTAGCACAATGAAGAGGGTTCTAGACTCCAGAATGAAAGATCTTTCCAAGAAAGGATAAGGTATTAACAAAGAAAGACGGACATTAAGGAATCAAGTCATGAATTTAAATTCGAGGGCAACGGAATGGAGATACATTTGAAGTTTTAATAAAATACCTCTTAATACGAGTTTATCCATTGGAAAAGTTACAATTTTGATCTTGAGAAAAAGTTTATGTCAAGATCAGCCTGTACATTTGCGTCGTCTAATCTAGCTCTACACATTTTTGCAAAAGCTTTAATAAACCATACATTTTGCAGGTGACTTACGAACCGTCTAAATGCCGACCTGACGTGGATGTGCAGTCTCATCTTAATATATGTTCAGAAATGACAAGTTTTACCTTTGTACGTGGACAATTCATACGAGTTCTGATCTACGAAACTTAGTACAATTACGAACAAGTGTAGACTCGAACAAGTGTAGACTCGAACAAGTGTAGACTCGAACAAGTGTAGACTCTAACAAGTGTAGACTCGAACAAGTGTAGACTCGAACAAGTGTAGATTCGAACAAGTGTAGACTCGAACAAGTGTAGACTCGAACAAGTGTAGACTGGGATAAACCTGTGCATCACTGTACTTTTAGATTAGGTTGTTTTCTTTCACAGGCGGATCTTTACCCGCATGGCCTTGATACAAGTTAAGGTCTTCTCACAAATTCAAGAACATGCTGGAATATCTTACCTATATCAGATAGAATTATGATTAAATGAAAACTAGTGGGTCCATTAGTCAAATGAATACAGCCAAATTAGCAAAATCATCAGATATTCTAGAAAATGGCCTAGAAGCTGCTGCTGAACTATTTACCAAAGGCCCCTTAATTAACACCCAGTTAAATGATATAGTGAGGTTAAGTCTTGTTCGAGAAATAATGGTGTTAAAAAGTATTATCACAGAGGATTTATAACATGTTGTTTCATTAAAGTAATAAATATGTTCACTTTTTTCATTATTATTCTGCTTCTATGAAAAATTCGATGTTCTTCCATTTCCAGTAGGTAGTCTACGGACGATGTTCATATAAGGCTTGAAAAGTTACTTTTCGCAGTAATTGCTATTTTCTTCAGAAGCATTTCAAAAATGAAACCATATCTTCATTTTTTTGTGAGACATAGGTACACATTTATCGTGTTTTCATAAACACTGCGAAAAATGAAGACATTACTGGTGACGAACAATGACCCTTTTTGTATAGCCATGCGGTAGTTCACCTCTTTCCATGCAATGTTTCAAAGCATCCTTTTTTTGTGTAAATGATTCACTCTCCACGTGTTTCCCAAAATTCACATGTCACGTGTAGTCCAATATTAATAGTGTAGTCCAATATTAGTAATAATATTGGACTGCACGTGATTAATATTGGACAGTGGCCTATTACAAACAGTCCAGTATTAATAATACAGTACTGAAACAACAATGGATGACGTCATACCAGGGTTTTAACCTTGGTTAAAGCTTGTGCCAATATATCGGGATCAGAAGGATGCATTAATACTGTTGATGACACAGTGTTTGGTTGTTTTAACGAACTAGACAATGACACTGGTTTAGGATCGTTTGACAGAGGTATAGCACCCTCATTTAGAACATGGTTTACGGATCCATTATCTTTTACTGATTGTATGCTCTGGACCATCGTTTGTAACTCTGATAGAGACTTATTCATAACCAGGTTCTGGAATGATGCAAACTTTTTTTGATCCCGATTGGGATAATTCGCTTTCAGTGATGGTGTGTCTACTTTTAAAACTTGGTCACGGGGAGATAATGTTTGAAGCATTGGTTTAATTTGTTGTACGTTCGATACAGTTGACGGAATATCGTTTGTTATTTTATTCGCATTGTTTGAACTGCCAAATGTGTCTAACGGATTGGAATAGCTTACACCCGGTATGTCCGATGTCAGTTGTTGTACCTTTCCGACAGCATGTAATATGTTTTCACGTGAAGCGATAGGTTTACTGGATTGCATTCCTTGCGCTTGTGAACGAGAGGAAGCGTTACTATTGTTTTTAACTTGTTCAGCACCTTTGCCATCCAAATTGTTTATCGTGTTTAGCTGTCCCAGCGACTGAAGTATATCTTTATTTGTTTTAGCTATCTGTGACATTATGTCAAAAGGCGTTTTAAGTTCCATTTTTGCCATTTGTACCATTACTGGGCTGGACTCTGTTAGTGGTATTTGTGTTTTTACTTCACTGACTGCTTTAACATTTTTGTTTGACAAAATCGGCATTTGTTGCTTTAATTGCATTTTTGATATTTTGTTATTGGCTTGGTTTAATTGCATTTTTGATACAGGCTGATTAATTTGTTTTGATGGTATTTCTGGTTTAGGCTGATTATGTTGTTTTAATGGTATTTCTGGTTTAGGCTGATTATGTTGTTGTACTGCAATATTTGATATAGGCTGATTATGTTGTTGTACTGCAATATTTGATATTGGCTGATTCTGTTGTTTTAATGGTATTTCTGGTTTAGGCTGATTATGTTGTTTTAATGGTATTTCTGGTTTAGGCTGATTATGTTGTTTTAATGGTATTTCTGGTTTAGGTTGATTCTGTTGTTGAACTGCAATATTTGATATAGGCTGATTATGTTCTTGTACTGCAATATTAGATATTGGCTGATTCTGTTGTTTTAATGGTATTTCTGGTTTAGGCTGATTCTGATGTTTCAATGGTATTTCTGGTTTAGGCTGATTATGTTGTTGTACTGCAATATTTGATATAAGCTGATTATTTTGTTGTACTGCAATATTTGATATTGGCTGATTCTGTTGTTTTAATGGTATTTCTGGTTTAGGTTGATTATGTTGTTTTAATGGTATTTCTGGTTTAGGTCGATTCTGTTGTTGTACTGCAATATCTGATATAGGCTGATTCTGTTGTTGTACTGCAATATTTGATATAGGCTGATTCTGTTGTTGTACTGCAATATTTGATATAGGCTGATTATGTTGTTTTAATGGTATTTCTGGTTCAGGCTGATTCTGTTGTTGTACTGCAATATTTGATATAGGCTGATTCTGTTGTTGTACTGCAATATCTGATATAGGCTGATTATGTTGGTTTAATGGTATTTCTGGTATATCCGGATTAAGCTGTGTTAATGGCATTTCTTGTGTATGTGAATTGTGTTGGTTTAATTGAAATTCGGATATAAGCCGATTAAGTTGGTCTAAAGACATTCCTGCAAAATGCTGATTAAGATGCATTACTTGTGTTTCTTGTGAAGGCTGATAATTAGGTATTTGTAATGGTACTTCTGGTAAAGGCTGATACTGTTGTTGAAATGGTATTTCTTGTAAAGGCTGATTAAATTGATGAAATGGTATTTCTTGCATTGGCTGATTCAGTTGTTGTACTGGTATTTCTTGTCCTGGTATATGTTGCTGATTTGGTGAAAATTTTGATATAAGCTGATTGAGTCGTTCTAATGACATTTCTGAAATAGGTTCACTTTGTAGCGCTAAATACATCTCTGGGTTGACTACTTGTAGCTTTTCTAACATTGCTTGTGACGTTAGCTGATGCGACTGCGTTAACGGTATGTCTGACATCACCTCTGTTGATTGATTCAGCAACTGTTCAAAGTTTTCGTTGATAGACTGTTGAAGTGATATTTGTGACTTTACTTGACTGGGCTGCTTCATGACGTCGGGTACAAACGAGATGTTCTGTGTCGCCATCTTTTCTCTTTGTTCACGTTCAAGCATCTGCAAGGTCCTGCTCCTCTCCTCATGGGTAATTGGGCCCAGGGCTGGATCAGTCATGTAAATATGCTTGTCGAGTCTAGTTTCTGTTGACAAAGAAATGATTTGTATTTTGTTTTCAACATTAGTTCAGTTATATCACGGCAAAAGGTCACTCATTCATGATTCCTAGGTAAACAACCCATAATTAGGTTAGCAAATGTACCTTGCCAATTGGCACGCCACCATGTCGGCCGTGACTGTGGATCGGACAACAAAAAAGAAACAACATGACAATTGACGAGCTGAAATGTGTACGCTCAACTTCGCGAGTGTTTTCTTATTTATTTCACATCGATTATAGAGCAAGCTCTTACAGCTAATAATTAATTTTTCTCTCTTGATATTTGCTTCCAGGATACTCTCGCATAATGATTGAAGATGTTCCTCGCGAGAATAGAACCTGGACCCCTTGGTACAATATGTAGGCACTATACCACTGTCTTCCAATTTGCAGTTTACAAAACAAAACAGAAACTTCTTTTAGACATTATAGCTCATTGTGAAATAATACAAATATAATAACATACTGTGGAAAATGGCATGGCATGGTACATACTTACATATATAAACACAATGATTAGTCTAGACGTATTTACATGTGGTATGACATAAGCTTTTACTTCTGATACATAACTTAAAGTTCGTAACCTCATCTCTTCTTTCTCGCACATGCCTACTAGACTGTTACATTTAGTGGAATACCGCGGATTATTATTTAAGCATGATCCGGTTCATATTTAGAACGCAGTACTGATTATGAAATACAATGTACTTTTGTTGAAATACATCAAGTAAGTAAAAACACAATCATGTTAGATTTAGCTGGCTAAAATATTTCGCATGTATCTGAATAGACCTTAGTTGTAACTCCTGCCATAAATCATGTTGTATTATTGTCTGGTACCCGGCGTACTATAGTAAATTAGTACGTCTGGCATGGACCAATAATGGCGAATAGATTCGTCACCTCACCTTATATATCGCTATCGCATAATTATTAAAGTCAATAAGTACAACTGATATTCGTAAATACTACACTTCACCATTAAAACTTAAAATTTGGAATAAAAACATTAATAATGAAGCACACTTTTTTCAGAGTTTGAGAGGTTAAACTGGCTGGTCCTCTATATCATTTGGTTCGTTAGGACACCGCCATTACTAGTGTATGCCTGACCTTAGGATGTAATTGTAGGAACAGATTACCCAAGACTACACGTGTAACTGACACTACGGGTGTAACTGACACTACACGTGTAACTGACACTATGGGTGTTACTGCCACTACGGTTGCAACTGCCAATACGTGCATAACTACCACTACGGGTTTAACTGCCACTATAGGTGTAACTGCTACTAAGGGTGCAACTGCCACTACGGTTGTTACTATCACTACGGTTATAACTGACACTACGGATGTAACTGCCACTACGGATGTTACTACCAATACGGGTGTAACTGCATCTACGGATGTAACTGCCACTACAGGTGTAACTGCAACTACGGATGTAACTGCCACTACAACTGTAACTGCAACTACGAATGTAACTGACACTACGGGTAAAACTGCCAATACGGGTGTAAGTGCCGCTACAACTGTTACTGCCACTACGGGTGTTACTGCCACTACAAGTGCTACTGCCACTACAGGTATTACTACCACTACGTATGTAAATGCCACTACGGTGTTATTACCAATATTGACGTTACTGCAACTACGGATTTAACTATCACTATAGGTGTAACTGCTATTACGGATGTAATTGCCACTACAGGTGTAACATACACTACGGGTGTAACTGCCAATACGGGTATATCTGCCACTATAGGTGTTATTGCCACAACAAGTGTTACTGCCACTACGGGTGTAAATGCCACTACGAGTGTTACTGCCACTACTGGTGTTACTGCCACTACGAGTATTACTGCCAATATGGGTGTAACTGCGACAACGGATGTTACTACCACCGTGGGTTTAACTGCAACTACTGATGTAACTGCCACTATAGGTGTAACTGACACTATGGGTGTAAGTGCCACTACGGGTGTTACTGAAACTACCGGTGTAACTGCCAATACGGATATATCTGCTTCTACAGGTGTTATATCAACTACTTAGGGTGTAACTGCCACTACGGGTATAACTGCCACTACAGGTGTTACTGCCACTACGGGTGTTTCGCCACTACGGGTGTAATTGCAGCTACGGATGTAATTGCCACTACAGGTGTAACTGCCAGTGAGGGTGTTATTGACACTGTGGGTGTAACTGCCACTGCGGGTATAAGTGCAACTACAAGTGTAACTGCCACTACGGATGTGATTTGTCACTACGGGTGTAAAAGCCACTACAAGTGTAACTGACACTACAGGTGTAATTTTCTAATAAGGGTATTAATGCCACTACGGGTGTTACTGCCACTATGGATTTAACTGCCACTATGAGTGTTACTGTCACTATGGATTTAACTGCCACTATGGGTGTTACTGCCACTATGGATTTAACTGCCACTATAGGTGTTACTGCTACTATGGATTTAACTGCCCCTATGGGTGTTACTGCCACTACGGGTGTTACTGCCACTATGGATGTAACTGCCACTATGGGTGTGAATGCCACTACGGGTGTAACTGCCACTACGTGTGTAACTGCCACTATGGGTGTTACTGCCACTACGGGTGTAGCTGCCACTACGTGTATAACTGCCACTATGGGTGTTACTGCCACTACGGGTGTAGCTGCCACTACATGTGTAACTGCCACTACGTGTGTAACTGCCAATATGGGTGTTACTGCCGCTACGGGTGTAGCTGCCACTACATGTGTAACTGCCACTACGTGTGTAACTGCCACTATGGGTGTTACTGCCACTACGGATGTAATTACCACTACGTGTGTAATTACCACTACGAATGTTACTTCCACGACGGGTGTAACTTCCACTGCGACTGTTACTACCACATCCTGTGATCTCTTTACATAGATGCAACAAAATCCCTATGTTGAAACCTTAACTTATTGCGTCTATAGATTATAACTCTCACCTTTACATGGTGTCATTACACAAACTCGATATTCCTGATAAAGCGCATAACAGTCAATGCCACCATTTTTGGGTACTGGATTTGTGCAGTCACGTGACCGTCTCTGAAACCCGTTTCCACAGGTAACGTTACATGGTTCCCAGTCAGACCATAAGGACCATCCTCCATGTATTGGGACTGAAGAGTAATATACCATGTGTACAGGGGACATTTGTTGTGTATTGATGTAATATCAACTGTTTGATTGATTAATTGATTGATTGTTTGGTGTTTTACGCCGCTTTCAACAATTGTTTCAGTTATACACGGCGTTTCCTGGGTAGGTTACCGGTAGTACTGGTCCATTTATCATTACACAAGCCAGTCAGTCGTATCCTAAGCGCCAAGGAGGTTAAGCACAGTTATGATTTGAACGTATTTGAGTGTTTCATTCTCCTTGGTGTGGTATTCAGAGCCTCCGTCTCAGCTAGCACTAGACCTGGGTTCGATCCTCGGTTCGGGTTATACAAAAGACTGTATATTGGTAGTAATGGCATCCATCAATGGCGCTGATGTATTGCTCTCCGGATAAATACAACCGATGGTGGTAGTAATTAATCAAGGAGACGCTGTGATGTTATTGAAATACTGTTGGAAAGCGGCGTCAAACACCATTAAAACAGCGTTTAATTCACATCTACGGTGCAGTGCGTTCATTAAAACAGCGTTTAATTCGCATATACGGTGCAGTGCGTTCATTAAAACAGCGTTTAATTCACATCTACGGTGCAGTGCGTTCATTAAAACAGCGTTTAATTCACATCTACGGTGCAGTGCGTTCATTAAAACAGCGTTTAATTCGCATATACGGTGCAGTGCGTTCATTAAAACAGCGTTTAATTCGCATCTACGGTGCAGTGCGTTCATTAAAACAGCGTTTAATTCGCATCTACGGTGCAGTGCGTTCATTAAAACAGCGTTTAATTCACATCTACGGTGCAGTGCGTTCATTAAAACAGAGTTTAATTCACATCTACGGTGCAGTGCGTTCATTAAAACAGCGTTTAATTCGCATATACGGTGCAGTGCGTTCATTAAAACAGCGTTTAATTCACATCTACGGTGCAGTGCGTTCATTAAAACAGCGTTTAATTCACATCTACGGTGCAGTGCATTCATTAAAACAGCGTTTAATTCACATCTACGGTGCAGTGCGTTCATTAAAACAGCGTTTAATTCGCATCTACGTTGCAGTGCATTCATTAAAACAGCGTTTAATTCGCATCTACGGTGCAGTGCGTTCATTAAAACAGCGTTTAATTCGCATCTACGGTGCAGTGCGTTCATTAAAACAGCGTTTAATTCACATCTACGGTGAAGTGCGTTCATTAAAACAGCGTTTAATTCGCATCTACGGTGCAATGCATTCATTAAATCAGCATTTAATTCACATCTACGTTGCAGTGCGTTCATAAAAACAGCGTTTAATTCACATCTACGTTGCAGTGCATTCATAAATCAGCGTTTAATTCACATCTACGGTGCAGTGCGTTCATAAAAACAGCGTTTAATTCACATCTACGGTGCAGTGCGTTCATAAAAACAGCGTTTAATTCACATCTACGGTGCAGTGCGTTCATAAAAACAGCGTTTAATTCACATCTACGGTGCAGTGCATTCATTAAAACAGCGTCGATTTCACATCTACGCTGCAATGCATTCATTAAAACAGCGTCTAATTCACATCTACGATGCAATGCATTCATTAAAACAGCGTTTAATCCACATCTACGATGCAGTGCGTTTTGATATTATATATTTCAAAGTTTTAACTTTTTATTCACCATTATATATAACTGAAATACTGTTAAAACCGATTGTTAAACCGACAATATTCAACAAAATATGCAGTAGATGATCTCAAAAACATATAGGCAAAAACGTGAAAAGACATAATGGTTAAAGGAGAAATTACCCATTAAGCTCAACTAGATTTACGCCAATGTCGTAATACCTGAATTAGCTTAGCACAGCTCCTGTATTGTTAAGGAACGTACAATTCAACTATGTCGTAAAATCACAGTAATCAATGTGAGCAATTTCTCCTTTTGTCACGGTGTTTTCTTCCAATGATGTGGATCGATATCGCGAATATTTCGTTTCTTTTTGTAGATGTTAAATACTCTTTTATTCGGCTAACGCATTAAATCTACAGCAGTAAAGATTTATTGCTGAAGAGGCGTCGAAATGAGCATGTATGTGAATAGGGGGATTTTCAACAGACATGTACCACCAGTTGACATCATGCCGTCCAGTACGTTATTTACGGACCCTAGTGATGTTGACGCACTGATGTCCAGTATTATCGGCTGGTTTTGCCGGTTACCATCGTGCAGATCAAAATACATCACCACATACGTATATAGGATCTGACGACATCACAGAAAAGGTCGTGTCGCATATTTTTGAATATTTATATAAGCAGTTGGTGTTTCTTCTATCCAATGAAATCGCAGGTTACAACCAACGCTTGGTTCTGCTATCAACAAGGTTACTATTCAATCGAAACGTTCGGCCCTCACCTCTACTCTTCTTCGAATATCTATACGGGTTATTTCCCTTGGTGATACCTAACGCTTTTGTATTCGACATTTTGATTGTCTGACGCAAAGGTCAAATTCAGACGACCTGTACTAAAGCGTCATAATATCTGTACCAGCGTGTGTTACTTCCGTGAAGTTTATGTCTGGTTTTAATGAGAGTGCATCTGCAACAGACGACTTTTGAAAATATTATGACAATGGGAGATATTGCTCATAATAAGAAAGTTCTCTTTTTGCCACAATGTTTGTAACTCTATCTATTAGCGATACTTTTGATTACATATATTACCCATAGTTCAATCTAGATGTTTTCAAACTCGTCTGCTGCAGGTTTATTATTGGTCGAAAAGACTTAAGTGTAGTAGAGTTTAGTCGAAAATGTTTTGATAACATTTCAGATTCTTGTATATCACCTTTGTGTCGAAAGGAGTTATATATCTGTACGGAAGGTCGCGGGTTCGATCCTTTGGAGGGTCATACGGTAGACTTCAACAATGGAAATACATTGTAATGGCTGCCCTTCATGGCGCCCAGATTAGCATAACGACTGACTGGCTGGTGTCAAGGTAAATGAATAAGTAATACTGGTAACTTACCCAGGAAACGTCGTGTTTTAAGTCGTGATTTAAGTCAGGAATTGTTGGAAACGTCGTAAAACACTAAACAGTCAAACCACTTACCTTCCAAGATCGAGGGCTTGGCGTGAAACAGTTGTAATTAAAAGTGGGTTTGTTTTTTACCAAGGTTAATCACCTGGCCATAATGTCTTTATAAGCGTTAAATCATTTTTTCTTTGGTAAACAATGGACATTTAGGTGCCATTGCTCGTTCTGAGCAAGGGCACCTAAATTTGCATTGTTTACAAAGGGGTCAAAATTGCCCGTAAACCAGGGTAAAAAATAGGATTTTAGTTATACGCCAAGCCCTCGAGATGTCGTCTGCTCTATATGTGATTTTGTTGGAAAGGATTAATTATCAATACGACGCCGATTAAACGCAAAAATAATAAATCATTATGTCAGGTCTTGTTAACTCTTTCATCGCCAAAGGCAATATTGAGCTTTTTGCAAACAATACAGATTCAGGTGAGTCAGCTCGTAACGAGCTGTCTCACCTGAAATCTGCCCAAAAATCCTATGACATGAAAATAGAGTCGTTCGAGTTTGAATATGGACGAGTCTACATTTAACAATTCGGCGCTGAAAGAGTTAATAAGAAGTTACCTTGAACAAGAGGTTCTAACTGGCCGTTGATGTTAGGACCAGTAACTGTAGGTGTTTCGAACGGCCCTTGGTTCACAGACGCTGGACCCAGCCAAGTATCAACAGTACCGACGTTGTTTCCCGGAATCCCATTGTTCACTGGTTTATTAGTACCACTGTTGGTCTGCGATGCGATGATTTCTCGGTACAGGGGGTCCAGTTGGGCGGTTTTCAGCTGCAATTGTGTTAAACTTGCCAGGACCTCGGCTTTGTTCTGCGCTTGACTGTTAACCGGGAGGACGATCGCTTCCGTCAAGATGAGTACAAAGACTAGAATCTCTGGAAAAAAAGGAAAGACATAACGCATTTGAACGGTACTCTTTTCTCAAGCATGTTTACGCATCTGCAGCAGCCGACTTTTGAAAACATCGTGACAAAAGGAGAAGTTGCTCAAAATGATAAAAATTTTTCCTTTTGCCACGATGTTTTCAACTTTTTTTTCAGTACTTATACCTACAATTATAGAGATTTTCCATATTTCTAGTAGACATTTTCAAAGTCCTCTGCTGTATATTTGCTGTGTGTGGGAAAGGGTTAATCAACCACATCGGGAATAGTACACGTATGGAAAAAGACCAGCCTGCAGTTACATGCTTTAAACCATTCCCTCATGCGAGAATTCTGCAGCAGACGACTATGAACATATGTTGTCAAAAAATAGAAAATGTATGTAATTGAATGGATAACCTATGACTAAAAGTGGAAAATATTGTGTCAAAAAGGAGAAATTGGTCGTTTCGAGCAATTTTTTCTTTTGTCACTATGTTTTCAAAACGCCGTCTGCTGCAGAGGCGTCAGAAAGCGTCTATATGAGGGAAATGGTTAAAGGATACAAAACGGATACTAGTCTATAGAAGTTCCTCGAAGAACCTATTACTTTTCTAGTTGGCGACCAGTGCATATCAAGATCAGACTACGCGGCTGATTTGAATCTAGTCTAGGGATGTCAACGGTTACCGATATTAATAGCCGGTTAATCTCTTCTAACCGGTTTTAAAAAATCAGTTAACCGGATAAATTCATAGACAATCAATATTCACTTGCTTCCGGGATTTGTTATTTCACTCTTTATTTTTGTTGTTGTTGTTTTAACTCGCATTTCCCGGTCTCAAATGCCTTCCAGTTGGTTTTCATAGAGCTCGGCAAATCATAAGTTTAACGTTATTAATCTTAGACAGCCCATCCATGTTCTTATTATTAGATACGTTTATTATAACAATGTGTATGTTTAGGTCTGTCTACCTGTTAATGCATCTATGGCATCCCCTTTCAACTTAGAACTCACCAAAGAGTCGGTATCCGGACAGACAACTGGTGAAAGGGTCAATTTTGGTATTTTATTTTGAAATCATAAAAAACTGGGACCGATTCCACTAACCTTACTTAGCGTTAGGAAATTATTTTAATACTTAAATCCATATTTCATCATTTTTTTTTTGTCCCCACTTAAAATGCCAAAATATTTAATTCCTTAAAATGAATTGTAAGTCAACACGGTAACTATTTATGCCAACTAAGTCTTATTCCACCATTCATGTTTTAACAAAATATAAGGGCAACACAAAGGATGGAATATGCTTTTTTAGTATTTAAGTATTTCTTAGCGCTAAGCAATGTTGTGGGAATTGGACCCAGGTCATCAGGTATTAACAAAATGGGATTGTTTGCATATTTAGCAAAGAGTGGCGAGTCATTATTTTCTCAATAAATACGTTCACAATATCAATGGTGCGTGTTCTTTACTACCTGTGCATGCAGCTACGGCAAATCATTAATCAAACGTCTCGTTACCATATGATATCTAGCACACGTCAGGATCTCAAAATGGATTAAAATGCATGCATAATATTTGTTACAAGTTGTTAATGTTCCTTTATTGACGTATTAATACTTGCCAACGTGCAGATGCAAATTTGACGCAACATCAGCAGACGACTTTTGAAAACATTGGGACCAAAGGAAATTATTGAGACCAAAGGAAAACATTGGGACAAAAGGAAAACATTGTGACCAAAGTGGAAAAATGCTCATAATGAGATACTTCTCATTTTACCGCAATGTTTTTAACTTTTTTCAATATTTATATTTCATTTATAATCAGGTGGAGAAGGGTTATAACCATTCACCAAAAACCTCGACTTAGAAACTTATTTCAAATAAATACTTTCACATTTTCCTTTCATGGAGGAATTAAGTAATTAATAACTTCGACTTATAAACTTATCTCAAACAAATGCTTCTACATTTACCTTCAATTAAGGAATGACTTAGTAACCTCGACGTAGAAACTTATTTCAAACAAATGCTTTTACATTTTCCTTTCATGAAGGAATTCAGTTGTAACCTGGACGTAAAAACTGATTTCAAACAAATGCTTTTACATTTTCCTTTCATGGAGGAATTAAGTAATTAATAACTTCGACTTATAAACTTATCTCAAACAAATGCTTTTACATTTACCTTCAATTAAGGAATTACTTAGTAACCTCGACGTAGAAACTTATTTCAAACAAATGCCTTTATATTTTCCTTTCATGAAGGAATTCAGTTGTAACCTCGACGTAGAAACTTATTTCAAACAAATGCTTTTACATGTTAATTTAATGAAGGAAATACTCAGTAACCTCAACTTGGAAACCTATTTTAAACAAATGCTTTTACATTTTCCTTTAATGAAGGAATTACTCAGGAACCTCGACTTAGAAACTTATTTCAAACAAATGCTTTATATTTTCCTTTCATGAAGAAATTAAATTGTTACCTCGACGTAAAAACTTATTTCAAACAAATGCTTTTACATTTTCCTTTCATGAAGAAATTAAGTTGTAACCTCGATGTAAAAACTTATTTCAAACAAATGCTTTTACATCTTCCTTTCATGAAGGAATTCAGTTGTAACCTCGACGTAGAAACTTATTTCAACTAAATGCTTTTACATGTTCCTTAAATGAAGGAATTACTCAGTAACATCAAATTGGAAACTTATTTTAAACAAATGCTTTTACATTTTCCTTTCATGAAGAAATTAAGTTGTAACCTCGACGTAAAAACTTATTTCAATCAAATGCTTTTACATTTTCCTTTCATGAAGGAATTACTTAGTAACCTCGACGTAGAAACTTATTTAAAACAGATGCTTTTACATTTTCCTTTCGTGAAGGAATTACTCAGTAACCTCGACTTAGAAACTTATTTCAAACAAATGCTTTATATGTTCCTTTAATGAAGGAATTACTCAGTAACCTCGACTTAGAAACTTATTTCAAACAAATGCTTTACATTTTCTTTTAATGAAGGAATTGCTCAGTAACATCAAATTGGAAACTTATTTCAAACAAATGCTTTTACATTTTCTTTTAATGAAGGAATGACTCAGTAACCTCGACTTAGAAACTTATTTCCATCAAATGCTTTATATTTTCCTTTAATGAAGGAAATACTCAGTAACCTCCCTCGACTTAGAAACTGATTTCAAACAAATGCTTTTACATTTTCCTTTCATGAAGGACTTAAGTACTAACTTCGACGTAGAAACCTATTTCAAACAAATGCATTCACATTTTACTTCCATTTAGGAATTACTTAGTAACCTAGACTGAGAAACTTATTTCAAACAAATGCTTTTACATTTTCCTTTCATGAACGAATTACTCACTTACCTCGACGTAGAAACTTTTTTTCAAATAAATGTTTGTAAATTGTCCTTTAATGAAGGAATTAAGTAGTAACCTCGACCTAGAAACTTATTTCAAACAAATGTCTTTACAGTTTCCCTTAATGAAGGAATTACTCTGTAATTTCGTCTTAGAAACTTATTTTAAACAAATGTTTTAAAACATTTAAATTCCATTAAGGAATTATCAGAAACCTCGACTGAAAACGTATTTCAAACAAATGCTTTTACATGTACCTTTCATGAAGGAATTACTCAGTAACCTTGACTTAGAAACTTATTTCAAACAAATGCTTTTAAATGTTCCTTTCATGAAGGAATTACTGAATAACTTCGATAAATAAACTTATTTCAAACAAATGACTTTAACTGTTCATTTCATGAAGAAATTAGTTAATAATTTCGAAATATAAACTTATTTCAAACAAATGCCTTTACATTTTCCTTCCATGAAGGAATTACTCAGTTCGAACATAATGATGTCAGGTGTTCCACGGAAATATAATTATGATGTGATTGGTACAAAACGTTTGTTTCATTGTGTAAGACGTGTTCTCAATAAACGTTCTATCATGCAATAAATACGTTTTTATGACACCACTGTCATATTAAAATATCATTAGAACATGACAAATAATGAACAAGCTTGTCACTCCCGTGTCGTCATGATGAGTGTTAAACCTTTCCCAGACAGACGTGTTCTGATATAACCTCTCCCTCATATAAGTTCTGAAAACAATGTGACAAAAGGAGGAATTGCTCATAATAAGCCATTTCTTCTGGTACCATATCATGATTTATTTTATCAAAAAATCGAACTTTTATTTGTAGATATTTCCTACATTTGTCGCATTATGTTTTCAAAAACGTTTTGTTGTATGTTGGAAAGGGTTTAACCCTTAATTTGATGTGTTTAGATAGACTATGATATAACAGTTTAGTTATGTTACATCGATTGCGAAACAAGCTTTCCGCTTATATTAACACCCTCGCTGTCTGGTTCTTGGAGACTCAACCAGTACTCGCACCGTTAGAGTGGAACAATCCCACCGTCAGAACCCGCTCATCCCGGGACTCGAACCCTGGACATTTAGTACGAGAGGCCAACACTCTACCTCAACACCACTATATGTCTTCCGTGAATAGTGCAGGATCAGAAAACCCTGCAAAGCTGATAATCTTATCAAAACCTTCTCAACTCAATAGAGGCATAACATTTAAATGGATTTGGATATCAAGGTTTTTTTTTCAACGGAATTTTAATTATGTCTCGGCGACAGGACAGTCATCCATCATATATGGGTTGCATGAATGGCTACTAATATGTACTGGGTTATCAAATTACACTTCCTAAATGGCAATCTACAATGAGTTCGAACCTGGGACATCAGGTCACAAATCCCGCGGAATAAACACCTAGCCATTTCGGATATCTTTATATGAAAGAAATTTCTGCCACGGTGAAAAGAAACGTGCATGTATGTGATATCTGAGGCTACATTTCGTACATAAATTAAGATTGTCTCACGTTTTAAGTCTAAAATAGAACAATGTTATTATTGTCTGCGTATAGTGGGGGAAATCATTAATCAAAAATCATAATTTCACCGGAAGTCAGCAAATGTTTTTAACGAGTGAGTATCTCACATGCACACCGAGTTTGATTCGAAAACATTTTAGAAAAAAGGAGAAATTGCTGATAAAAATGTGATTATGAGATAATATGTATTATCAATTCATTACAAGAGATTTTTCTATAATTTTGATCTAAATATGTTCAGTTTGCTGCAGATTTACTGTAAAAGGGAAAGTGTTTTAACGAAAATGAACAGGTAAACCCTTTATTACAAAGTGTGCGTAACATATTTGTGAATTTAAACATCTACATAACATAGAAGGTTGTTGATACTCCGACAGAATATTTTTAATTTTTAACATATAATCCGAATTTGAGAACATTCTTGAAATGAGTATTATTTACATGTCCACACACTTTTTAGAAATCTGCAATAATCAAGTTCGTCGACTTCGGTTATAAGTCTCCAATAGATGGTGGAGTTATGCCTCTATTTCAGAATTTCAACTTTGAAATTGGAAGAAAAAAAAACGGTTTCCGGACAGTTACTCATGAAGGGGCTTATGAATGAATTGTTTTGGACACGCGGGTTTAAAACACATGTCAACTTTGACCCTGGTTGGATACCACTAAGTTGGTACGACCTAACTTCAATCCATGTAGGGCTATTAAAGTAATACAAGAAAGAAGAAAACACTGTGCACGGACAATACCGCATGAACAGATCGACGAATTCGGATACGCTTTCGACCATAGCATACAGGTCAAGGTCGACTTAGGTTACTAACCACCATTTTGTAATGGAGTAAATTTTTTCGCAACTTGAATTTTAAAAAATTAAGGTACACGAGGTTAGAACCATGACATAAAGGTCAAACTTGCACTGCACGAAAATTGGGATTTAATTAAGAAGTAAATTTACTTCTAAATTAAATCCCAATTTTCGTGCAGTGTGGAGTTTGGTTAAAAGCCACTAACTTTTTAAAACTTATGGTTCCTATTCAATTTAGATTATTTCCCCTGCATATTCCTTAGTCTATTCTCATTTTCTAAATTGTATGAACACTATATAGCGGAAGATGCCAGATTTCTAATGGTGAAATAACTAGTTATCTCATCCAATTCCAATGTACATTTATTGGAAACAATTCTGTTTAGACTAAACCATTGTATTTTATTGTGGATGATATGTTTATGTGACAAGTTAGTGTTGTGGCAGTATCAATCTCAGTGATAGCTCTAGTTTTAATTCTGTCTATTTGTGTCGTTCACAAATGCGCCGCGTATCAGAAACATATATAAACACTTTCTATTAACGTCTCTGCGCACATTTACAAAAGGGGACCCGTAAGAATTATCAATTGCAGTGGACTTTCGAATACTAGATATCGAAAGTGACCCATAATTGACTGCGAGTTATCGAATTGTTCGATTAATCGTTGTATTGTTTGCAAAAGTTAATTATGTGTTGTCAGCTTCATTAACCCTTTCCCTCATACGACAATTCTGCAGCAGACGACTTTGAACATATTTTGTCAAAAAATAGAAAATCTCTATAATTGAACGGATAACCTATGACTAAAAGTGGAAAACATTGTGGCAACAGGAGAAATTGCTCGTTCCGAGCAATTTCTTCTTTTGTCACAATGTTTTTAAAAAGCCGTCTGCTACAGAGGTGTCAGAAAGCGTCTATATGAGGGAAAGGGATAATTATACACTCTTTACTAAAACCAGGGACAATATATAGTGTCTCTGCTAAAACCAAGTTACTGATAAAAGCATACCAAGAAAACTGAGCCGCAGCAGATTTGATTACTTAACACTTAACATCGTACAGTCGCTTTCTGGCAGCAGATTTGATTACTTAACACTTAACATCGTACAGTCGCTTTCTGGCAGCAGATTTGATTACTTAACACTTAACATCGTACAGTCGCTTTCTGGCAGCAGATTTGATTACTTAACACTTAACATCGTACAGTCGCTTTCTGGCAGCAGATTTGATTACTTAACACTTAACATCGTACAGTCGCTTTCTGGCAGCAGATTTGATTACTTAACACTTAACATAGTACAGTCGCTTTCTGGCAGCAGATTTGATTACTTAACACTTAACATCGTACAGTCGCTTTCTGGCAGCAGATTTGATTACTTAACACTTAACATCGTACAGTCGCTTTCTGGCAGCAGATTTGATTACTTAACACTTAACATAGTACAGTCGCTTTCTGGCAGCAGATTTGATTACTTAACACTTAACATAGTACAGTCGCTTTCTGGCAGCAGATTTGATTACTTAACACTTAACATAGTACAGTCGCTTTCTGGCAGCAGATTTGATTACTTAACACTTAACATAGTACAGTCGCTTTCTGGCAGCAGATTTGATTACTTAACACTTAACATCGTACAGTCGCTTTCTGGCAGCAGATTTGATTACTTAACACTTAACATAGTACAGTCGCTTTCTGGCAGCAGATTTGATTACTTAACACTTAACATCGTACAGTCGCTTTCTGGCAGCAGATTTGATTACTTAACACTTAACATCGTACAGTCGCTTTCTGGCAGCAGATTTGATTGCTTAACACTTAACATCGTACAGTCGCTTTCTGGCAGCAGATTTGATTACTTAACACTTAACATAGTACAGTCGCTTTCTGGCAGCAGATTTGATTACTTAACACTTAACATAGTACAGTCGCTTTCTGGCAGCAGATTTGATTACTTAACACTTAACATAGTACAGTCGCTTTCTGGCAGCAGACGACTTGTGAAAACATTGTGTCAAAAAGGGGGAAATTGCTCTCGATGAGTAATTTCTCCTTTTGCCACAATTTTTTCAACTGTATTTAAACAAAATAAACTTTCATTTATTGAGATTTTTCTTGGTTTTGTCGATATGTTTTCAATGTTGTCTGCTGCATATTTGTTGTGTGTGGGAAAGAGATAACTGCTGCTACACTGTTATCAAAAGATGAAGTTCGTTTAACGCGTTCGAGTTATTGCAAGTAGACTGTTTCTAAAAAGTTGTGCCGGTTTCAAGCAGTTTTTATCGGAATTTCAATTATGTCTCGGCAACAGAACAGTCATCCATGATATATAGTCCACGAACGGCTACTAATAAGTACTATGTTATCAAATTCCACTTGCCCTGTGGTAATCTACAATTAGTAAGTTAGAACCGGGGACATTAGGTCACAAATCCCGCGGAACAAACAGCTAGCCATTTCGGATATCTTTATATGAAAGGAATTTCCGCCACGGTGGAAAGAAACGTGCATGTGTGTGATATCTGAGACTACATTTCGTAGTCATAAATTAAGATTTTCTCACGTTTTAAGTCTAAAATAGAACAATGTTATTATTGTCTGCGCATAGTAGCGGGAAATCATTAATCAAAAATCAAAACTTCACCGGAAGTCAGCAAATGTTTTTATCGATGCACACCGAGTTTAATTCGTCTGCATCAGACGACTTTTGAAAACATTTTAGAAAAAAGCAGAAATTGCTCATAAACATGTGATTATGAGATAATATGTATTGTCAATTCATTAAAAGAGATTTTCTATAATTATGATCTAAATATGTTCAGTTTGCTGCAGATTTACTGTAAAAGGGAAAGTCTTTTTAACGAGAATGAACAGGTAAACCCTTTATTACAAAGTGTGCGTAACATATTTGTGAATCTAACCATCTACATAATATAGAAGGTTGTTGATACCCCGGCAAAACAACCTTTTAATTTTTAACACATAATGCGAAATCGAGAAAATTCTTGAAATTAGTATTTTTTACATGTCCACATCTGCAGTAATCAAGTTCGTCGACTTCGGTTATAAGTCTCCAATATGTGGTAGAGTTATGCATCTATTTCAGAAGTTCAACTTTGAATTTGAAAAAAAAAACGGTTTCCGGACAGTTACTCATAGAAGGGATTATGGATTAATTTTTTTGGACACGCAGGTTTAAAACATAGGTCAATTTCGATACCACTAAGTTGGTACGACCTATGTAAGAACTACGTGGCTTATAAAGTTATGCAAACTAGAAAAGAAAAAAAGTGTGACAGAGTCATGACCCCTTTTCAAAGTTATATTTTGCAAAGGAAAACTGTGCCCGGATAATAACTCATGAACAAATCGACGGATTCGGATACGCATTGGACAATAAAGTACAGGTCAAGGCCTAATTAGGTTACTAACCACCAATTTGTATTGGAGTAATGGTTCTTTTTTTCAACTTGAATTTTGCAAAAATTAACCGACTCAAAGAGACAATGGATTAAAAAAAATGTTGGTAAAACGAGCCATACAATACGGGTCAAACATGACTTCGGTTATATGTTAGATATATAGATTTTAATTGACTTATAAAAATACATGTATCTCATCATTTACATACATTTACATGAACAAAATTAATACGTGAACAACAAATAATAATCCGAAATAACTTTTAAGTTTCCTGATTTTGGTAGATTTCAAAAATAAATTATAACAAATAAAGAAAATTTAACCTTTAACTTAAAGCAGTTTAGGGGAGTTTGAAAATAATTGTTGGAAGACATATCTTATTCCAAATTCATACTGTCAATCACCTACATATATTACCTCAAAATCATCTTATTTAGGTGATCTGAAGCTTATAGTATGTGAGTAATGGGTAATTAGGAATATACAAAACTGTCGAGCACTATCAACGATAAATAACATATATTTAAGTAGTATGCAACCTGCCTTTGAAAGAAGTTTGTATGTTTGCCTGTATTTTCCGAACTATTTTTCGAACTATTTTGTCGCATATTTTACATATCATAAAATATTTAATACATACTTATTTCGTATTAATAAGGCTTTTGTGATAAAATTGCATAATTGGATAATTATACACTCTTTACTAAAACCCAGTTGCTGATAAAAGCATACCAAGAAATCAGAGCGGCAGCAGATTTGATTGCTTAACCCTTTACATTATACAGACGCTTTCTGGCAGCAGACGACTTTTTTTTGAAAACATTGTGTCTAAAAGGGGAAATTGCTCGCGATTTCATTTATGAAGATTTTTCATGGTTTTGCGGATATGTTTTCAATGTTGTCTGCTGCATATTTGTTGTGTGTGGGAATAAGATAACTGCTGCTACACTGTTTTCAAAAGATGGAGTTTTTTCCTGGACATATTTCATATTTAACAATATACTCGACTTTTCACGCGTTCGAGTTATTGCAAGTAGACTGTATCTAAAATGTTGTGCCGGTTTCAAGCAGTTTTTAACGAAATTTCAATTATGTATCGGCGATAGGACAGTCATCCATGATATATGGTCCATGAACGGCTACTAATAAGTACTGGGGTATCAAATTCCACTTGCCCTGTGTTAATCTACAATTAGGTAGTTCGAACCTGGGACATTAGTTCACAAATCCCGCGGAACAAACAGCTAGCAATTTCGGATATCTTTATACGAAAGGAATTTCCGCCACGGTGAAAAGAAACGTGCATGTGTGTGATATCTGAGACTACATTTCGTAATCATAATAAACATAATAACAAGTTAGTGTTGTGGCAGTACCAATCTCAGTGATAGCTATAGTTTTAATTCTGTCTATTTGTGTCGTTCACAAATGCGCCGCGTATCAGAAACATATATATAAACACGTTCTATTAACGTCTTTGCGCACAGTTACAAAAGGGGACCCGTAAGAATTATCAATTGCAGTGGACTTTCGAATACTCGATATCGAAAGGGACCCATAATTGACTGCGAATTATCGAAATGTTCCAGTTATCGTTGTATTGTTTGCAAAAGTCCATTATGTGTTGTCAGCTTCATTAACGCTTTCCCTCATACGACAATTCCGCAGCAGACGACTTTAAACATAATTTGTCAAAAAATAGAAAATCTCTATAATTGAACGGATAACCTATGACTAAAAGTGGAAAACATTGTGGCAACAGGAGAAATTGCTCGTTTTGAGAAATTTCTTCTTTTGTCACTATGTTTTCATAAAGCCGCCTGCTGCAGAGGATTCAGAAAGCGTCTATATGAGGGAAAGGGATAATTATACACTCTTTACTAAAACCAAGTTGCTGATAAAAGCATACCAAGAAATCAGGGCAGCAGCAGATTTGATTGCTTAACCCTTTACATTATAAAGACGCTTTCTGGCAGCAGACGACTTTTGAAAACATTGTGTCAAAAAAGGGAAATTGCTCACGATGAGCAGTTTCTCCTTTTGCCACAATGTTTTCAATTGTATTTAAAAATAATAAACTTTCATTTATGGAGATTTTTTAATGGTTTTGCCGATATGTTTTCAATGTTTTCTGCTGCATATTTGTTGTGTGTGCGAAAGAGATAACTGCTGCTACACCAAATGGCATTAATGCCGAGCGCGAGTGTAAACAACGTCATCAGACAACAACATATTAAAAGATGGAGTTGGTTCCTCGACATGGTTCATGTTTAACAACATACTCGACTTTTCTCACGTTCGAATTATTGCAAGTAAACTGTATCTAAAGAGTTGAGCGGGTTTTGCCTTTATGATTTTTTTCCACGCACACGGAGCGAGTACTGGTCCTGTCTTCAGGAAGCAGAGCATCGAACGTGATTAATATAAGCTTAAAGTTTGTTTCGCAATCGATGTTAAACAAATGCAATGCGTTCAAATATGAGCCGTCCCGCGAGAAAACCAACATTATGGCCTCTGCGTAATGTTGATCAGCCTGCGCAGTCCGCTCAGACTGGTCCGGGCCAACACATTCCGTCTAAGGGGAATATAGGTATAGAGTAATTATTCCTGAAACAGAAAATCCACAAGAGGCGAAAAGTGTCTCTCCGTGTAAGCCCGTGCGGTATGCTTAGGCTGATCCGAGTCGATACTTTACGCAGAGTCCACAATGTTGGTTTTCTCGCGGGATGGCTCAATTATTGTTTTCCGATAGCAAAACGGTGGCGAATTCATCCAGGCAAGCATCAGTAGTTGTACAGTGCAGTTTTAATTGACATGTTAGCTCTCGATAGCTAACAAAACCACTACGCGAACCCACATAAGTCGTGATAGAACGGAACTTTAACAAATCTGCAGCAGATTTTTTAAAAGAAGGTTTGAATTCCTAACGTTAATTCCGTTATTTCGCGGCGACTAGTTAATAAACATAAATTCAACACGTTCTCTACTACTGGCTGCCTTCTTACATTCAGATTTAGCCAGAACATCGTAGAAAAAGGCAAATAATATATATAAAAGCTTAATATAAACTAACCTGTATTTAAATACATCCTTCCGTCAGGTTTATAGTTTGTCTCTAAAATCGTGCATCGCGTGTCATGTGGACGTCTTATAAAAACCTTTAATTAGAACGCGTTTATGTAAATTATATGCATATGACAACTTAATGTAATTTTTTGTGAAAAACGACACGTTTCATCTCATCAGTTGACGACAATTAAAACATTTTAGGAAAAAGAGAAATAGTTCATAGAGAAAATAAAGTATGCATCATATTTTCTGTTTAATGGAAGTGTCTTTACTGCCTATTGATACATGTAATTGACTGGTGGGCAGTGTAGACTATGATTAGACTGCAAGAACGTGTATGCTGATCTAGATATACAGTGTTCGCAAATGCAGTTTAGAGACGTATATTACAGCAATTTTAAATAATTGAAGCCTCGTAAAGTGGGAAAAGGGTTAATTAGCATTGCTTATCATGCTACACACGAACAAAACACACCGTCTGCGAATGATGTAGACGACGATCAACCAACACAGTTTAATCTTGGTCCACACTGTTCGCAATTGTTTTGGTGTTTAACGCATCTTACGACAATATTTCAGTTATATCACGGCGTTTCCTGGGTAAGGTACAAGTACTACTGGTCCATTTATACTGACACCAACCAGTCAGTCGCTATACTAATTCCGCAGACTTGGGAGCCAAGGAGTGCAGCCATTAATACCATTATTAAGGTCTTTGGTATGAACCGGCCGGAGATCGAACCTGCGGCTTCCCGCACCCGAGGCGGACGCTCTACCACTAGGTCGCTGAGGCGATCCTCTTCGCAACGTATTCAAAATACACTCGATATATTTTCAACACCTAATGGATGTCTCATGCGACAGGAATTAACTCTTTCAGCGCCAAAGGCAATATTTAGCTTTTTTGCAAACAATGCAGATTCAGGTGAGTCAGCTCGTAACGAGCTGTCTCACCTGGAATCTGCATTGTTTGGCTGTGAGTTATAAAAAATATTCCAAAAATCCTATAACATGAAAATAGAGTCGTCCGAGTTTGAACAATTTCAACAATTCGGTGCTGAAAGGGATAATCAGGATATATGTGGTAACATTAAATTCGTTTGAATGCCGCTGGCAGTTGTATTAACGTCATATCATGGCGTTTAATGGTAAAATTACGAGTACTTCTGGTAAAAGTATCCCGACACCATCACCTGAACGCCTATTAAGGAACCAACTACTGCCATTTTAAAAAAGTCTTTAGTATGACCAAACCAGTTACCGAAACCTGGTACCCAGTTCTCCGAATACGTACACTCGAACAATTACACCAGACAAAGAGGGTGTGACAACTATTAAAGGTCGGTATTACATGTACATGTATATGACTATAACGATACTTGATAGTATGTCCTTAATTAAATATTGAACAGCCTCGGTGGTCTAGTGGTAGAGCGTCAGCCTCGGGTACGAGAGGTCGCGGGTTCGACCCCCGTTCGAGTCATAGTTGTACAAGACTTTAAACATGGTAGTAATGGCGCTCAGGGTTGCATTACGACTGACTGGTTGGTATCAGGGTAAATGGGTGAGAAGTAGTCCTACTGTGGAACAATTGTTAAAGGCGGCGTAAAACAACAACCAGTCAATAAAACATTACATGTTAGTGCTCGTATTGTGATATGCTAAAAGGAAAACACACCCGCCTCTATAATACTAAAGCGGTAAGTACATACCCATAGAGCGTGAGTTTGCTTCTATGGACTGGAGCTTAACGTCATTCTAGTTATAACATAGTGTATCCATGCATTCTTGCATATGCACTCCAGATAAACATGTTCAGTGTTGTTCGTAGAGTTTACGGTCATTTCCGACAGGGCAACGAACAATGCCGATCTATAACTTCCTCACACGGATATCGCCGAGTCCGTTAGGCGTAAACTGACAAATTAATTTCAAATAAGATGAATGCATCAACCGCATGGGTCAAACATTAACCCTTTGAAATTACTTCAACTGGTATAAACACACTGGATTCTAATTAGTTCATGCATATTTATGCAGAGGTTTTTGCTATATATATGAGAACATACATTAAGGCGAACATCCGTGCTAAAAAAACATACATTAAGGCGAAAATATCTTTAGGCGGCAGTATTCAGTTCGCCTTGATGTTTAAGATGTCACAGAAGTCATTTCAGTTGTTAAAACAACATTTAACTATAGGGAATCAAAGGACATACAATAGACTTTAATAAAACATGACTTTGGTCATTCTTGTTATATCAGTTTAAGATATGGGGGCCATTGAAAAAGGGGCCCTATATATCTCGATGCAAAAAAAACAAGTGCATTTTTTTTTTATTCTTTAATTTTTCACAAATCTGTCGATAGTTTTCTTATGAACAGCAACATGACGGAATACACCTATAACGACCTATATTTTTTCTTGGCAAGACTTTATATTTACTTTGAAACCTATATGTTTGTGGAGATATACGCAGATTGATTTACAACATATAGCAGCGGTTATTTTGAATCAAATTGTTAACTGGAATTAAACAGCCCAGGACCTTATGTATGAGAGACCAACTAATCATGTGTGTATGTCCTTTTTTATTTAGAGTTGAAAAGACTGTAGTTGTTCTCGGATGTGTTTAAAGCAGACGAGCCTAAAGACATCCTAATATCAATGACCACATCTCTCGAAAACTGACCTTCGAGGTTTTCCGACCAGGAAAGATCTAGAATATATAGACTCCTTCTCTTGGTTTTCCTGATGTATCAAACGACCTTAACCCTTTCCAACATACAATAATCTTTCTGAAGACTCTCTAGAATACGACTTTTAAAATACATTGTGGCAAATTATTGTGTGAGAAGTGGTGTCAAAAGTTGTCGGTCAGAATTGCTGGTATTTAATGTACGACAGAATCAAGCGTATACAGATAAATCGACCGGAACAGTTAGCACCAATTTGGTTTTTTTTATATGGTGAATTATGACAGTTATACCTGTTATTTGGTTTCAAACCCAAGATCCCCGGATTTAGCGACCGAGCTATCTTAGATCGGCATGCATAATAAGGAAATTATGCGGGGGATTCAGCTATGCTGAATACCTCCGTATAGTGTCATGCCCAGATTTCAGGAAGTGTAAATTTGTAAACCTTTTGTGCTGCCCTCTGTTTTTTCAAAATGGACATTTTTTCTTGATTGTCCAGGGATCAGTTAAAAACGTTTCATAACAAGCTAAACAGTATGTACATTATACAAAGTAAACGTACAGAATGTAAAGTTTTAATCCATGAAGTTGTATACATAATTTAGAAATTTAAGTTAGACATAAGGATCTTAAATGTTTCTTTTAAATATATGGAAAACGAGTAGCTTGAAAGCGGGTAGCTCAAAAACCTTTTGAGAAAATCTCTGCAATGAAACATCGTCAACATTTTCCTTTGTTAACACTCTACAGGCTACATTTTGTATCGGATCTTCATGAAAGTTGTTCAGACCATTTATCTCCATCAAATCTTGGACAAGTTCGAACTGGGCCATTTGAGGTCAAAAACTAGGTCACTAGGCCAAATTGAATGGAAATCTTGTTAACACTTTGGAGGCCTTATTTTCAACTTGAGCATGTTGAAATTTTATCAAAATGTTTTGTCTTGATGATATGTAGGTCAAGTTAGAACATGGGTCATGATCGGTCAAAAAGTAGGTCACTAGGTCAAATTGAAGGAAAAGCTTGTTAACACTCTAGAGGCCGCAATTTTGCTTCAGCAGTTTGAAATTTTGTCAGAATGTTTGTGATATGATATCTATGAAAATAGGTTACTATGCCAAATTGAAGGAAAATCGTGTTAATACTGTAGAAGCCACATTTTTTGCTAAGGCAGCTTGGCAGCCAAGTTGGAATATGGGTCAAGCCGGCTCAAAAACTAGGTCACTAAGCCAAATGGAATGGAAATCTTGTTAACACTCTAGAGGCCTTATTTTCAACTTGAGCATGTTGAAACTTTATCAAAATGTTTGTCTTGATGATAGGTAGGTCGAGATCGAACATGGGTATTGATGGGTCAAAAAATAGGTCACTAGGTCAAATTGAAAGAAATGCTTGTTAACACTCTAGAAGCAGCAATGTTTGTATTAATTATATCCAGGTCATGTTCGAATATGGGTCACATTTGGTCAGAAACTAGGTCACTAGGCCAAATTGAAGGAAAATATTGTTAACTCTGTAGAAGCATCTTTTTTTGGCTACAGCAGCTTGAAATTTGGTCTGAATTCTATCTAAATGATACCTAGGTCAAGTTTGAATACGGGTCATGCCGGGTTAAAAACTAGGTCACTAGGCCAAATTGAAGGAAAATCTGGTTAACACTCTGGATACCGCATTTTTAGCTGGAGGATGTTCAAACTTTATCAGAATGTTTTTCTTGAAGATATCTAGGTCAAGTTCTAACATGGATCATGTTGGGTCAAAAGGTAGGTCACTAGGTCAAATTGAAGGAAAATATTGTTAACACTCTAGAGGGCCAACATCCCCCGCATTTCTGTACTTTCAGTACTTTGATTTTACTCGCATGGACACGATTTTAAGTATTAAGTTATTCAACAATTGTGGATAGTGGGATGGTTGAGCGACAACGGTGTTATACGATACAATTGATATGTCATCAAACAATTGTAATAAAAACGATTCAAGTTATTCATGTAATGTTTAAAACATTTTCTTTTTCAATTATTAGTAACCATTTTGTCGCAATATTTTCAAAATTCATCTGCTGCAAAGGCGTTTGTATGTCTGCATCGAGTTATGGATTGTAACACTTTCTTCAAAACATTTGTGCATTTATTAAACTTACAGTATTGTGCTCTTCTCACTGGTTGCATTACCTAGTATTCGTGTTGAATAAAACCAGCCATGGACGAGTTGAACACCCAATGCATTGATTTGCACGATATGAAAAGTCATATCTCCTTAATGTTGACCTTGCTTTTAAGCAGTGTATTCTACACAGATTGAAATCGTCGTTCTGGCTTCGTTTTGTGTCTGAAATAATAACACTTGTAATGAAAAACAGTAATTCCAGTTAACAATTTGATTCTAAATAACCGCTGCTATATGTTGTAAACAATCTGCGTACATCTCCAAACACATATAGGTTTCAAAGTAAATATAAAGTCTTGCCAAGAAAAAATATAGGTTGTTATAGGTGTATTCCGTCATGTTGCTGTACATTAGAGAAAACTATCGAAAGATTGGTGAGATTTTAAAGAATAAAAAAAAAATTGCACTTATGTGATGGTTTTTTTGCATCGAGATATAGGCCCCCTTATTTCAATGCCCCCTATGTCTTATACTTATATAACAAGAACGATCAAAGTCATGTTTTTTTAAAGTCTATTGAATGAAATGTAACTTCGTCATTCCTTTTTCCCTCGATATTTTCAAATTGTATTTAATGATGCCTGACCGCTTCGGTGGTGTTGTTGTAGAGCTTTCGTCTCGGTTGCAGGTTCGATCCCCGGTCGGGTCATACCAAATATATTGAAAACATAGTAGTAATCGCTACCCTCCTTATCGCACAGGCCTGTGGGGTTAACATTACGACTGAATGGCTGGTGTCAGGATAAAAGGATCAGTAGTACTAGTAACTTACCCAGGAAACGCCATGAATTAACTGACACATTGTTGAAAGATGCGTTAAACACCAAAACATTCAATTATGATGCTTAAATCAGGGAATGGGTTCTTCTTTTCCAGGTATTGTAAGCATAAATGAGACAGTCCCGCGAGAAAACCAACCTTATAGCATCTGCGTAATGTATCAATCCAGATCAGCATGCGCAGTCCGCGCAGACTGATCCGGGTCGACACATTCCGTATCAGGGGGATAGAGATATAGAGAAATGATATCTGAAGCAGAAAATCCACCTGAGGCGAAAAGTGTCTGTCCAGGTAAGCCTGCGCGGCATGTTTAGGCTGGTCCGGATCGATACTTGTCGCAGAGTCCTTAATGTTGGGTTACTGGCGGGACGGCTCAAATACATTTAAATTCAGACTGAAACAGTTTGATAATATCTTATACTTACTATTAGTATTTCGTGCATTTTTCGCGAAGAAAAAATGTGATCTGATGTACCGTATCGATGATCTCTAGATGGGGCAAGTATTTCGAACTGTAAAATGTTTATTTGACCTTCAAACCGTATGTTGTGGGTTCTCAAAAGAATCGTCTAAAGAACCTCTCAAAGAGACGATTCTTGTGAGTACCCACAACATAGGGTTTGGTTGGGTAATACGAGAGATGTAGTAGAGAAAACACCAGTGTACTCCCCTTATCTAGACCTATGCGAATATGTTATTAACACAACTACGGGTGAAGGTCGATCGTGTTATAGTCATATGATATTAAAGAAATAAAATAAACAGCGACTCTTCTCTTTATAACCCGCAGCGTATATTAGTATGGGCGATCTCTCGTTCTAAACCGATTGCAAATGCTATCAAAAGTGTCACACGATATGATAAATACCTGCAGTCATAAGTTAATTACAATACAATTTGTCATTGGTAATATTATCTTCGTATATTATTAAAATAAAAACCCGACTCTTCTCTTTATAAGAGACAGCTGATGTGTATGGGAGATCGCTCGTCCTTAACCGATTGCAAATGTTATCAAGAGTATCCTACGATATGATAAAGACATGCAGTCATAAGACAATTACAATACGTTTTGTCATTCGTAATATTATTTCCCTATAACATTAAAATAACCAAAACTGTTACTTTAACTACTCGGGCCGAGCCCCGGTAGCTCAGTCGGTAGCGACGCGGGCTGTCAATCCAGGGGTTGTGAGTTCGAATCCCGGCTCGGCCAACTTTCTTTCCGACGATTGACAAAAGTCAATGCGACATGCGTCATTCGTCTTCCACAAATTGGCTAAGTCTATGTGGAAAAGCAGCCAGTTGCTTGGGAAGATTGTTGTGTGGAGTACATTTTGGCAAATAATGCATCAGTTTCAACTTATCTATATGATTTTAACGACATCATATACTTTCTATTATGCAGATAACTAAATTAGTCAATGTGTAACTAATATGCTAATGAAATGTGTAATCACGGCTTGGTCAAACGATTGTTAAAATAATTTCCAATAGCGTTCAGCACAACTGTCAAGGGTGTATAACCTGCACCGAGGGCGAGAGGCTAATGCATAAATTGTTCTCGCTTATACGGTGTCGATCTTACGGCAGCTCTAAAGGGACACACACATTTTTATAAATTACATACGATTTTTTTAACTCGTGCGCACGAGATAGTATCTCGTTCGCATGACTTAGTATCTCGTGCGCACGAGATAAAAAACAATCGTGTGTGACATACACACTTTTATAAATTATATACGATAAGTATCTCGTTCGCACGACTTAGTATCTCGTGCGCACGAGATACTTATCTCGTTACCACGCCTTAGTATACAAAAATATTTGTGTGTGTCCCTTTAGAGCTGCCGTACGATCGCGTACACATTTTGTACACATAATATCATGACGTCATTCCATGACAGCTATACGTTTAGTATTGAATAAGATAGAACATGCTAATACAGTGAATTCAATTTCAGTTCCTGAAGAAGGCCGTTAGGCCGTAAGCTTGAATATTGAGTTATCATATATAAATTTATATAAAAATATTTTTAAAAATAGTGTTCCATAGCTATCAACAAAATGGTATTTTGCTTGCACAGTAGTCGAGTAACGAAGAGAGTCCAGAATAAATGTCTCTTGATAGCGCTCAGGGTTGCGGGCTAAACATAACGACTGAGTGGCTGGTGTAAGGATAAATTGACCAGGTAACACACTTTAGTGCCGTTTAATTGATATCTCCAGTTTCGATTAAACAAACAACAAAAACAGGTATTTTGCTCGTTTTCACAGACTTGATTTGGGGGTATGTTTGTATCAGCTATAGTTTACTTTTCAATCTCACCTGGCTTAGAGTATGTAGCCGATTGTCAAATACATTTGAAGAATTGTTCACTGTTTGACCCTCTACAAAATTATTCAAGTGATGATGATTGTACTAAAACGTATGGACGCGAGGAGGCGGGGCTGTTCAGCCTTACATGGTTATATTGAAAACTTTTATTTTTTCAAATAATTTTGAAGAAGCACTGGTTGATTGGCTAATCATCTTGGCCGCCGGGACTGTTTTGCCTTATAGAGCTTTATTAACTAATATGCTATTTGGAACATTCATTTTACATGTTTACATTAGCGGGGACATGTTTTCATGATTTAGTCTACGTTGACGGGGACGTGTTTGCATGATTAAGTTTACATTGATTGAAACCTGTTTGTATGATTTGTTGTACATCAGTGGAGACGTGATTGCATGATTTAGTTTACATTGACGGGGAAATGTTTGCATGCTTTGGTTTACATTAACGGGGACGTGTTTGCATGATTTAGTCTACGTTGACTGGGACCTGTTTGCATGGTTTAGTTTACATTGATGGGGACGTGTTGACGGGGACGTGTTTGCATGATTAAGTTTACATTGATTGAGACGTGTTTGTATGATTTATTTTTTACATTAACGGGGACATGTTTGCATATTTACATTAAAGTGGACGTGTTTGCATGATTTAGTTTACAGTTCACATTAACGGGGACAAGTTTGCATGGGTTACTTTACATTGATGGGGACTTATTTGCATGATTTAGTTTATATTAACGGGGACGTGTTTGCCTGTGGTAGTTTCCATTAACTTGGATCTGTTTGCATGATTTAGTTTACATTGACGGGGACATGTTTGCATGATTTAGTCTACATTGACGGGGTCGTGACGGGGTCGTGTTGCATGGGTTAGTTTACATTGACGGGGACATGTTTGCATGGATTAGTTTACATTGATGGAGACATGTTTGCATGAATTAGTTTACATTGATGGAGACATGTTTGCATGGTTTAGTTTACATTGATGGAGTCATGTTGCATGGTTTAGTTTATATTGATGGAGACATGTGTGCATGGGTTAGTTTACATTAATGGAGTCATGTTTGCATGGGTGAGTTTACATTGACGGGGACATGTTTGCATGGATTAGTTTACATTGATGGAGACATGTTTGCATGGTTTAGTTTACATTGATGGAGTCATGTTTGCATGGTTTAGTTATATTGATGGAGACATGTGTGCATGGGTTAGTTAACATTAATGGAGTCTTGTTTGCATGGGTTAGTTTACATTGATCGAGACATGTTTGCATGGTTTAGTTTACATTGATGGAGTCATGTTTGCATGGTTTAGTTTATATTGACGGGGACATGTGTGCATGGGTTAGTTTACATTAATGGAGTCATGTTTGCATGGGTTAGTTTACATTAATTGGGAGATGTTTGCATGGTTAAGTTTACGATGACGGGGACATGTTTGCATAATTATGATTACATATACATGGACGACAATACATTCGCACTGTTAATGTATATTGACGGGAACATGTCTGCATGAACCAGTCAATGTGTGGATGCTCTAGTCAACATTTACATAGTAATGAGAAAATGTTGAGGAAATGACTGAACAAAACGTGACAAAGGGGAATTCGTCAACTTACAGCATGCAGGAGATAGGGTTCAGAGCAGTGTAACCATCTGTTGATCATGCATACGAAGTTGATAACTTGAGGGAAAAGGGAACAAATGACCAGACACTAACACGAGACAAAAGGAACTCGACTCCAAAAACATGCATGCCAGAATCATAGTCTGTATGCCCTTTACACTTGCAAGTCACAAGCTATCTAAATACCAAAATTAAAGTTGATGCATCGAATAAAACAAAATCGAAAAATGGACAGTTAATTGTCGGATTATAAAAATACATGTTTCTGTGGCATTAAAACTGACCAGAAGACATCTGTGACCATGGTCCAGGTATGTTGAAATTGGTCCGAATCCGTTAACAGTGCGGCTATTCACATATGCAAGTGTTAACCCTTTCCCAATTACAACAAATGTGCAGCAGACGACTTTGGAAACATATAGAAACTATCTATAAATGAAAGCACATATATACTATCTATGAATGAAAGTACAATAGTAAGATAGATTTGAAAATATTGTGGCAAAAGTTGTGTACAGCAGATGTGTCGGCAATTAGGAAAGGGTTAAATTGTTTCAGCTATGCTTCAGAAAGAAAACAACCTTAAGGTATTTGTGACAAGTATAACTATTTATATCTGTATTTACACCAATGCTATACAAACAGGTTTAAGATGTATTAAAGACGTTTCTGTAACTAACTGGTGGAACAGAAACAAGTTCAGATCATACTACACTTATGCAGAGTTATCGAAATCCACACTGGTCGCAAATACCCAAGGCTGGGCTGTATGTTTTATTAGGAGAACAGTTTTTATAAAACATTATGCAGTGTGTATGAAGTGTTAGCATCTGCTGACGAGTGCCAGGTAGGTTGTCAGTACAGTAAGCAGAGTCGTTGAGTCGTTGCCTGTTTCACCCATTCCAACTTGCAGACTTATTTCGAGGCATCTGCAGCAGACAGCTTTTGAAACCATTGTGACAATAGGATACATTGCTAATATGGAGCAATTTCTCGTTTTGCAACAATATTTTAAACTCGATTCCATTAATTAAACTTTCATCTATAACTAGTTTCCATATTTTATTAGATGTTTTCAGAATCGTCTGCTGCATATTTGTTGTGTGTGGGAAAGGGTTAATTCTCCTCAGCAAGGCCGAGATGAATCTTTTAACACAAAATTTAAGTTTCCATTGCCTCGTTCAAATAATACTGTGGCAGACAACTATGGAAACATCAAGGGGAAAATATGCAACATCTGTATAGATGAAAGTACAATTATTGAAGATTCGTATGCCTTTAGCAACAGTGTTCAAACGTTTGCATGTCGGAAAAGGATATAATTATAATACAAATAAGTTTTGTATTATTATTCTGGGTATAATGTGTAATCCATTCAGCTTGGCCCAACCAGCCCCGATAGCTCAATCATTAGCGATGTGGGCTATCACTTAAGCCAGTATTCTGTCGAACGTTTTAATTTGACCTAGTGACCTAGTTTTTGACAAAATAATTCATGAATTAAATGACAATGAGAAAATACGTCTCTAGAATGTTAAGAAGCAAATTGTTGACGAGCGGATTTACATATTTTGATATAAAGTGAGCAGTGTGTCCTTGTCAGGGTTGGCTTTACAGTGTTACGTCCCTTTACCACATGTGGCGGCCTCTGTGGCGTTTTGACTACTGGAAGTTGAATCTGTTTCAAGAAGCTATATCGCTCTCTTCTTCACAATCACTCGACTAGACAATACGTTCATCGAGTTCTGTATTCAGCTTAATTCTTGGTACCAGGTAGATTATCAGCGAATCGTTATACAAAGGTAACACATTGTTGTTTGTTCGCCCTTGACAGTTTTTTTCTGGAACAGCCCTAACAACAACAGGAAATATTATGTTGCTATCAATAAGGTAACACCGTTAGGTCTTCTGAGATGTGAGCTTAACATTTTACAATAAACGCAATATTGACAATACAATAATTAAAACCCACTTCAATATGAATCATTTATTTATATCCGAACAATACAAAGTTTTAGTAATGCCAACAAAATTTAATAAAATATAATACTTAAATTCTGCTTAATTTAAAAACATAACAATAATGAAAATGAATCATCTCTTGCAAAATACAACAAGAGGACCATGGAGGTCTTATATCGCCATGAAAAGTCTGCAATGCTCTTACTAAAACAAGCAACGTACGCTGGTGGTTATGTTCATCAACGGATCGTAATAATTGCAACAATCTTGGTAGAAGGTCACCAAAGGAACATGTGTGCAAACTGATTTAACAAGAGGCCCAAGAGAGCTAGTATCGCTCAACTGCATTAGGCAAAACATAAATCAATATAGCCATATAAGGCAAAACATCCCGGGACCCTGGTCGCCATGTTTAACGACTAATCAACATGGTTTGAAGAAATCGGCAAGATACTTTTGGAGATGAAGACGTTTTTTAAATATTTCACTATAGCCATATAAGGCAAATAAGCCCGGGCACGTGGCAGCCATGTTTTTTTTTACACAAATCAATATGGCTTGAAGGAATCTGATCACCCAAGGAACATTTCTTCAAAATTATTTGGAAATGGGCAAGAAACTTTCGGAAAAGAAGATTTTTTAAAAAAGTTCACTAAAGCTACATAATGCAAAACAGCAAAGCCCACTGGCGGCTACATTTTTTGATCAATTAACATGGCTTGAAGGATCTACTAGGGGGTCACCCAAGGAACATTTCTCCAAAGTTATTAGGATAAAAGCCAGAAGACTTTTTTTAAAGTTTTCACTTTAGCCTTATAGGGCAAATCAGCCCGCCCCCTGGCGGCCATGTCTTTCAACCAAACTACATCGCTTGAATGAATCTGATAGGGGTTCACATAAGGAACATTTCTACATAACTATTTAAAAATCGGCCAACCGGAAGTTTTATCCCAACCGACCAGCCGGTTATAGAGGAGAAGTTGTTGACGCACACTACAAATCAGGCCTATATGTTTGGACAAGAAGATTTTCACTAGATATAGATAATTTAAACAAGCTTGGTTAAGGGTCACCCAAGGAACCTTTGGAACATATAATTTTCTAATCTAGCCAGTGCTATTGTACAAGAAGATTTTCACTATACACACATATGAGGAAAACATGCCCCGCTTCCTAAAGTCCATTTTTTTAAACGGATCTTAATAATTTTAACAATATTGGTAGAGGGTCATCAAAGGAACATTTGTGCTAAATGATTTTCAAATCTGGCCAGTACTTTTGGACAAGAAGATTTTTAAATTTTCACTATACATATATATACACATAAGGACAAGAGGAACATGATGGTCCTATATCGCTCACCTGATTTAACCAAACTTAAAAAGTTTTCAATGTTCTTTCCCCTATGAGTCTATGAAAAACAAGTGACCCCCGGGAAGGGGTCATTTTTGATCCCAGTGCTATAATTTGAACAATCTTGGTAGAGGTCCACAAGATGATGCTACATACCAAATAGTTGGGCCCTCTTTTTTTAGACAAGAAGATATTTAAAAAAAAATCTCTATGAGTCTATTGAGAACAAGTCACCCCCGGGCTATAATTTGAACAGTATTGGTATAGGTCCACAATTATGCTACATACCAAATATCAAAGGCCTGGGCCTTCTACTTTTGTTAAAACAAGTGACCCCAGAGAGGGGTCACTTTTGACCCCAGGGCTATAATTTGAACAAGCTTGGTAGAGGTCCACTAGATGATGCTACATACCAAATATCTTTTAGACAAGAAGACTTTTTAAGTTTGTTCCCTATATGAGTCAATGTAAAACAAGTGACCCCTGGGGATGGGTCAATTTTGACCTCAGGGCTATAATTTGAAGATTCTAGGTAGAGGTCCACTAGATGATGCTACATACCCAATATCAAAGGCCTGTACCCTCTTCTTTTAGACAAGAAGATTGTTTAAGTTTGTTCTCTATATGAGTCTATGTAAAACAATAGACCCCAGGGCTATAATTTGAAAAATCTTGGTAGAGATCCACTAGATGATGCTACATACCCAATATCAAAGGCCTGGGCCCTCTACTTTTAGACAAGAAGATTGTTTAAGATTTTCCCTATATGAGTCTATGTAAAACAAGTGACCCCCGGGATGGGGTCAACTTTTACCCCAGGGCTATAATTTGAACAATCTTGGTAGAGGTTCACTGGATGATGCTACATACCAAATATCAAAGACCTGGGCCCTCTACTCTTAGACAAGAAGATTTTTAAAGTTATTTCCCTATACGAGTCTATGAACAAGAGGGCCATGATGGCCCTATATCGCTCACCTGATTTAATAGAACTTCAATAGTTTTCAAAGTTTTAACAATGCACATATAAGGAAAACAAGCTCCGCCCCCTGGCGACCATGTTTTTCAACGGATCAAAAATATTTGAACAATCTTCGTAAAGGGTGCCCCAAGGAACATTTGTGCAAAATAATTTTTAAATCGGGCCAGTACTTTTGGACAAGAAGATTTTTAAAGTTTTAACAATGCATATATAAGGAAAACAAGCTCCGCCCCCTGGCGGCCATGTTTTTCAACAGATCAAAAATATTTGAACAACCTTGGTAAAGGGTGCACCAAGGAACATTTGTGCAAAATTATTTTCAAATCGGCCCAGTACTTTTGGACATGAAGATTTTTCAAAGTTTAAACAATGCACATATAAGGAAAACAGGCTCCGCCCCCTGGCGGCCATGTTTTTCAACGGATTGGAAATATTTGAACAATCTTGGTTAAGAGTGTCCCAAGGAACATTTGTGAAAAATAATTTTCAAATCGGGCCAGTACTTTTGGACAAGAAGATTTTTAAAGTTTTAACAATGCACATATAAGGAAAATAAGCTCCGCCCCCTGGCGCCATGTTTTTTAACGGATCGGAAATATTTGAACAATCTTGGTAGAGGGTACCCCAAGGAACATTTGTGCAAAATAATTTTCAAATCGGGCCAGTACTTTTGGACAAGAAGATTTTTTAAGATTTGGCAATTTTCCCCTTTTCTGATGCCGCAGCAACCAAAGTTCTACTTGGAATTAATTTCTTTGAACAACTTTGAAAGAGGACTACCTAAGGACCATTCCTGTGAAGTTATTTTGAAATCTGTCCATTGGTTTAGTAGGAGAAGTCATTTGTAGGAAATTGTTAACAGACGCCGACGACGACGGACGCCGGACTGTGAGTGATCACAAAAGCTCACCTTGCACTTCGTGCTTAGGTGAGCTAAAAACAAGTGACCCCCGGGGAGTGGTCATTTTTGACCCCAGGGCTATAATTTGAAAAATCTTGGTAGAGGTCCACTAGATGATGCTACATACCCAATATCAAAGGCCTGTGCCCTCTTCTTTTAGACAAGAAGATTGTTTAAGTTTGTTCTCTATATGAGTCTATGTAAAACAAGTGACCCCCGGGATGGGGTCAACTTTTACCCCAGGGCTATAATTTGAACAATCTTGGTAGAGGTTCACTGGATGATGCTACATACCAAATATCAAAGGCCTGGGCCCTCTACTCTTAGACAAGAAGATTTTTAAAGTTATTTCCCTATATGAGTCTATGAAAAACAAGTGACCCCCGGGGAGTGGTCATTTTTGACCCCAGGGCTATAATTTGAACAATCTTGGTAGAGGTTCACTAGATGATGATACACGCCAAATATCAAAGGCATTGGCCTTCTACTTTCAGACAACAAGATTTTTTAAGTTTTGGTTAATTTCCCATTTTTTGTTTAATTTAAGGAATTTCATAACCAGTTATGCCAAATTGTCTTGAAATCAGATAAGTCCTTTCAGAGCAGAAGAATTTTTAATACTTTGCCATATTTCCGCTTTTCTGATGCTTACAAGTGGTAATTGTTTAACCAACCAATGTGGCTTAGACAATTTTATAAGAGGGATGTCAAAAGAACATTTCTGCTTATTATTTTGAAATCAGACATGCACATTAGTTGCAGTCGAGTTTTTTAAGTTTCGTCATTTTACCACCCTGTTTTATGCAGCCTGGTACCCATGATTTTTACCAATCAGTATGACCTGAAATTGTAGAGCCTCACTTAACCCTTTCCCTCATATAGACGCTTTCTCCTTTTGACACAATGTTTTCCACTATTTGTCATAGGTTATCCATTCAATTATGGAGATTTTCTATGTTTTGACAAAATACGTTCAAAGTAGTCTGCTGCAGAATTGTGGTATGAGGGAAAGGGTTAAGGAACAATTCTGGCAAATTATCTTAAAATCAGATTAGCAGTTTCAAAGTGTTGGCACTTAATTTCACCCTTTCTGATGCTGCAGCACTCATAATTATGAATTGAATATAATTCTTTGAGGACCACCATACTGTCCTGCACAACTTGACTGCAATGGACACAGTGCTTTAAGTGGAGGTGTTGTTTCAAGAAAATTGTGTTGATGCAAGACTCTTTACACAGGGTGATCACAATAGTTCACCTTGAGCACTTTAGCTCAGGTGATCTTAAATATATTTCAAATAATTAAAATGTATAAAATTTCACAATTCATAACCAACTACATGTATAGTATACATACTCTAAAGAAAAAATCATATATCACATCAATGCAGTTTAAACAAATACATGTTTTTTCATTCGATGTCAATTCACAGGCGTCCGAATTTCTATCACAGCAAAAAATGCGGAAAAATACTCAATACCTCGTTAAAAAATGATCGTAATAATACAGGGAATTTCGCAAATTTCCAAATATAATGAACATTAAGCTTAAAAACGCCAGCGTATTTGTCGGTTGGCAAATATTGATGTGGTGGATCACGAGAAAAATCATTTATGAACCTGTCTCTACCTGGGACCAGGTCGTTTTAGACGTTTTTCTGCGGGAATTATAGCCCGAATCGAGCGAGGGGTAAAACACCGTTGCACACCTTGTCATTATTATTACACTATATGGACGTATAGAGGGGCTATTTATAGTAACACGTGCGGAATTCCCCGTATTATTACGATCATTTTTATCACAGCTTATAGACAATATAGAGAGACTTTTTGAGTTTTTTAACGAGGTATTGAGTATTTTTTCCGCATTTTTTGCTGTGATAGAAATTCGGACGCCTGTGGTCAATTTAACCCTTTCCCACATGCAACAAGTCAGCAACAGATGCCACACTTTTTCAAAAGTCTTCTGCTGCAGAGGTGTTCAAATTCATCTGGGAAAGAGTTAGGAGCTGTTATTTGCTACTTTTAACCTTTATCCTGCTTAACTTTTTTCCACAAACAGATGCTTTCTGACGCCTCTGCGGCAGATGGTTTATGAAAACATTGTTGCAAAAGGAGAAATTGCTTATATTGAGCAATTTCTCCATTTGCCACAATGATTACAACTTTACTCAGTTCTTTCACTTAAGATATTTTTTATATTTTTTAAAAGATCTTTTCAAAGTCATCTGCTGCAGACATGTTGTATGTTTGGAAAGGTTAATTTCTGCACCTGGCATCACATAATATTACATTTATGTCAAGCGATTTTCCTCTTTTTTGCCAAGATGTTCTAAAGTGATCTGATACAACTATGTGATATACCAGGACAATACAACTTATTTACCCTTTCCCTCATACAGCAGAACATTTTGTAATTATTTAGGAAAACCTGAAAGAATTTCAAATAAAAGTATTATTGTAGAATAGAGTTGAAAATATTGCGGCAAATGGAGAAATTGCTCAATATGAGCAATTTCTTCTTTTGCCACAATATTTTCAAAAGTTGTCTGCTGCATATACCTTGAAAGGCTTCCCTATGTGAGAAGGGGTCAAACTAGTCTTCATTTGAAGCCAAAGGTTTAAACACATAAGAAAACACAGACTGAATTTCTTTTAAAATATCTGGATTGATGTCGACAAAGTGCACCTCTTGAACCACGCCTTGTGAATCCTCTTCAAACCTTTCTACCCCTCTGGCATACTGTTCAGCGCACACATTCCAAGGTACTCCAAATACACCTAGAAATAAAGATAAAAGTCCAAGAAATTATAAACATTATTAACTTTCAATGACAGGGAGTCAGAAGATATAACAAGAGGGCCATGATGGCCCTGGAATCGGTCACCTGAAGATTTTTTTTAAAAGTTTTGACTTTATGCATATAAGGCAAAACAGCCCAGCCCCCTGATGGCAATGTTTTGACCAATCAATATGGCTTGAAGGAATCTGATAGAGGGTCAGCCAAGGTACATTTCTACAAAATTATTTGAAAATCGGCCAGACACTTTTGGAGGAGAAGATTTTTAAAGTTTCCACTATAACCATATAGAAAGAGATGAGAGGATTTGCAAACTATGTGGCGCTGGAGTTGGAAAGGAGTACCATTTCTTATTAAAGTGCTCTAAACTGCAGGAACTTCGCAAGAAATATATAAACGGAAAGTACTGGCGTAATTGTTCGATCCACCAGTTTAATTTACTGATGTCTTCCAAATCAACAAATGTCACTTACGGAGTGGCGTCGTTTATATATTTTGCTTTCAAAGTACAAGCCGATATTAACTAACAACAAAAACTAAGTTATACCTTCATTTAGTTTGATTTTCTTGAAGTTATTGAGCGCTCATATCATTTTGATAATTGTATAATCGGATATGCTGTATGAATGTGCGTGCGTGCATGTACATATGTGCATATATTTATTGGTGTACGTACATATTTTCCTGCAAAGTTAGTCAGTTATATAAACAAGATAAATTGAATAAATAGCATGTATCTTTATTTTAGATTACATATCAAATTTCAACTAAACCAATGTGATTATACAGTATGAATTATGAGCATGAATAATGTTTCCAATGTTTACATTCTATCAATACTTCTAAGGTCTTTAAACTTGTTTGTAATATTATATTTTATTGTAATGGGCCGGTGGCCTCTAATCAAATAAAACTTTGTATCTTGTATCTATAAGGCAAATAAGCCCCACCCTCTGGCGACCATGTTCTTTACCAATCAACATTGCTTGAAGGAATCTGACAGAGGGTCATCCACGGAACAAAATGATTTGAAAATCGGCCTTACACTGACGGGGGAGAAGATTTTGTTTAAGTTTCAACTATAGCCATATAAGGCAAAATAATCGCTGCCCCATGGTGGCAATGTTATTTTACCAATCAATATGGTTTAAAGGAATCTGATAGAGGGTAACTAAAGGAACATTTTTGAGAAATTATTTGAAAATCGGCCTGAAACTTCCGGAAGCGAGGACTTTTTAAGTTTCCACTATAGCCTTTAAGGCAAACAAGCCACGCCTCCTGGTGGCCATGTTTTTTGACCAATCAACATGGCTTGAAAGAATCTGAAAGAAGCTCACCCAAGGATCATTTCTACAAAATTATTTGAAAATCGGCCCTACATTTTCTGAGGAGAAGACTTTTTAAGTTTCAACTTTAGCCATATAAGAAAAAAAAAGTCCCGCCCCCTAGCAATGTTTTTGGACCAATCATCATGGCTTAAAAGAATCTGATAGAGCAGCCAAGGACCATTTCTACAACATTATTTGAAAATCAGCCAACCAATTTAGGACAAGAAGATTTTTAAAGTTTTTTCGTTTGGTTGCCATGGAAACCAGAATTATGCGTGGATCCCAAAACATTGATGGAATTCTGGTCAGGTCATTGAGAGGATGCTTTCTGTGAAGTTTAATCACAATAGACCCACTGGTTACAGAGGAGAAGATGTTGACAGACAACGCACGCCAGACAAAAGGCGATCACAATAACTCACATCAATTGAGCACTTCAGATTCTTTAACACTTTTCTACATGCAACGTATTTTCAGCACATTTTCAGCAGACATCTAGCCAAAAATATTAAAATTATCTATAAATAAAAGTATCATTATTGAATAGAACAAAATACTGTTACAAAAGTTATGAGCAATTTCCCAGATTTGTTGTATGTGGGAAAGGGTTAAAACTGACAAATCACAATTGAAATAAAGACAAATATTTGTTTGATTTCCAGAAAGAATGGAATGTAACAAGATCTTGGTCTTCAATGCAAAGGCATTCTGATGCCATAATATCGGGCAAACAGATGAAAATAGAATGCTAGAAACCAACATACCTGAACTAATTGATGGAAAAGCAAGAGACTTCATTTTAAGAACTTCCGCTCGTCTGAGTGTGTTGTAGATCGTCATCATGAGGTCATACTCACAATCCGCCTTATCCTCATACATTGCCCACTGTGGCCCGACAGCATGAAGAACATGACGATAAGGTAAACGCCCAGCCCCAGTGCTGATACACTGACCAACGTCCAGGGAACCGTTACCATATATATAATCTCTGCTTTCCTTATCGAACTCGCGACCTGCAGCTCTTGAAATGGCTCCAGCCACCCCTGCCCCATGGAACAGCTGTTCATTGGCAGCATTCACGATGCAATCCACATCTAACTTAAGTATGTTTCCATTGTAAACCTTTATCACCAGATGTTTTTCTGTACAATAAATAGCCTCTTTTATCAACTCTTCTTTAGCCTTTGTTTTATCAGTTTGTACATCTAAACGTTGTCCGGAGACAGGCAATGAATATGCCCCTTTTGATGAAAAGGACGACGCCTCTGACATCAGAGTGGCATTTCCTCTGAGCAGACTTGATACCATATCACACGGCCTATTTCCATAGTTACTATCTCGTTGATTAGAGTTGTTGTATGATGACGTAATGCTAGAGATGTCACCAGACACATCATTGGTATTCCTACTTGGCATACCAGGGCTGACACTAGTAAATCTATCACCATACTGACTTTCTTCCTCTGTAATGACTTCATGTGTATCCAAAATCTTATCTGTTTGTATATATGTTTCCTGAAGGGACGTAAAATCGTCAAATCTTCTGTTTCTTCTACCTGTAGGTTTAACAAGGCCTAGCTGGAACAACAATAAATTCTTCACTTCTAGGGCTCTATTCTGTTCATTCACAGGGTAATGTATGTTTATAGCTTCATTGCCAGTTAAGTCTTCTAGTAGTATGTTTTCAAATGTGGATTCTCTCGTACGAATGAACTCCCTTATTGTATTTCTTACTGACACGCTGACGTTTTTCACATCTATAAGGTCAGTCTGATACTGCTGGAACTTTTTAATAGTTTCATAAACCTCCAATGAGTCTCTGATTTTAATCTCCTGCTCTGCTTCCATATACACATATTTCATTTTGTTGCCAGTTTGACGTTGATATAACTCCAAAAGGTGTAACATTGGAGGAGTAACATCACGGACATAGTATACAGTTTTGTCCAGGCTGGATAGTTCATTCTGTAATGCTACTGTAAGGTTCGCTTTTCTGCTATAGGGATCTGGAATTTTGATCGTTTCATTTTTGTATTCAGCATGAATAGTCTTCTTTTCTAAACTGGCCATAAATGACTTTAATTTTCTACTTGAAAGGTGGCGTAAAACAGTACTTTTGACTTCTGCAGAAATCTGGCAAAAAATCTGAAACATAATGTAACAACAGAAATATAAACAAATAACTAAAGAATGAAATAAATCGTCAAATGGGAGTTTACCCTTTCCAACATGTTGATGCATCTGCAGCAGATCACTTTTAAACAATTTGTTGTAGTAGGAGAAAATGCTCATATCATATTTCTTTCTTTTGCAACTAGGTTTTATAAAGGATTCAATGATTCAACTAAACACATACTTGCCATTAAATAGCTAAAACAATAATAAAACATTTTGAGAAAAAGAATATGAACATAAGAATGGCAATCAAAAAGCATAAGTGATTGATTGATTGGGGTGTAACACCGTTTATCAACAATTTTTCAGTTATACCATGGGGGTCAGTTCACCTACTTATGTATTTCCTGGCTTTGCCACCTAGTACTCCACATGTAATACTTTCCAAGCAACAGGCTGCTTTTCCACATAGACTGTTAGCCCATTAGTGGAAGACTTTTATCAATCGTCGAAGTGAATTTCGGTAGAGCTGAAGCTCAAACTCACTATAAAAAGAGCATCAGTCAAATTGTTAAAAATTTCAATTCATTCTTCTAACTATTCTATAATAAACATTTAAGGTTTTCTCTTCACCCTTTCCCACATACAACAAATCCACAGCAGACGACTTTAAAAACATAATTTCAAAAATATAGCAAATTTATGCAAGTACAGTACTGTATATTTTTTCAACACATTTGAAAACATTGTAGCAAAAGGAGAAATTGCTCATTACATGTATGAACAATTTCTCCTTGAGAGGCATCAGAAAGCATCTACATGTAGGAAAGGGTTAATTAGTTAGTTTGAACTTATTTATTTTACATTAATTGCGAAACAAGCTTTCAGCTTATATTAATCACGCTCGATGTCTGCTTCCTGGATACTTAACCAGTACTCACGTCGTTTGTGTGGATAATCCCAAAGTCGAGCTAAAAAGGAATTGAAAGCAGGTAATTAGTGGTGCAACAGGCATTTGCGACCAGTTTTGAACCAGATAAGCCTGGTAATCTTTGCAAGCTGATCTTGCCCTGCATGGTTCACCACTTTGTCAAGGAGGGTTTTATGAAACTTCTGTAAATTGGCATCCACTTGTCTTAATTACAGCTCAAATTCACCACCAATGAAGGGTTTTAGAGTGAAGTAATGCTTTTAGAATACAAGAGGCCCAAGATGGCCAGTATCGCTCCACTGCCATTAGGCAAATATTAAATCTTCAAACAGCCCCGCCCCCTGGTTGCCATGTTTTTGACCAATCACCATGGCTTGAAGGAATCTTGTAGAGTGTCTTCCAAGGAACATTTCTGCAAATACTTTTGAAAATCGACCAAAATTTATTTAATAGTTTGAGAGGAGAGGATTTTCACTAAAGCCAATATAAGGCTAACAGCTCCGCCCTCTGGCAGCCATATTTTTAGACCAATCAACATGGCTTGAGTCATCCAAGGAAGATTTCTACAAAACTATTTGAAAATCGGCCAGATACATGTCTGAGAAGATTTTTTAAGTTTTCACTTTAGCCATATAAGGCAAAACAGCCCTGCCCCCTGGCTTTCATGGTTTTCTTCCAATCATCATGGCTTAAAGGAATCTGATAAGAGATTCACCCAAGGAACATTCCTACATTATTATTTGAAAATCGGCCTGACACTTTCGAAGGAGAAGATTTTTTAAGTCTTCACTATATCCATATAAGGCAAAATAACCCCGCCCCCTGTCGGCAATGTATTTTGACCAATCAACATGGCTTGAATGAAGCTGATAGAGACCGTCTAGGAATATTTCTACAGAATTATTTGAAAATCAGCCCGACGCTTTCGGAGGAGAAGATTTTTTAAGTTTTCACTATAGCCATATAAGGCAAATAGCCCCGTCCCTTGGCAGCCATGATTTTCGACCAATCAAATCGCTTGAAGGAATGTGAAAGAGGGTCACCCAATGATCATTTCTTTAAAATTATTTGAAAATCGGCACGATACTTTCGGAGATTTTTCAGTATAGCCATATTAGGCAAAATAGCTCCGCCCCCTGGCAGCCATGTTTTTTGACCAATCAACATGGCTTGAAAGAATTTGAAAGAGGGTCACCCAAGGAACGTTTCTACAAAATTATTTGAAAATTAGCCACACACTTTCGGAGTTGAATATTTTAAATTTACACTTAAGCCATATATGGCAAAATAGCCCTGCCCTCGTTTTTCAACCTATCAACATGGCTTGAAGAAATCTGATAGAGGGTCAGGTAACCTAAGGAACATTTCTACATAATTATTTGAAAATCGGAGTAATAATTTTAGAACAAGAGGCCCATGAGGGCCTATGCTCTACTGGGACAGTTCTTTGGTCATTTCAATCTAGAGCATGTATGTATGGTGATGATCGGATAGTAAATGGAGGCTCTATTGTGTTCAAAAGCTGTATTATAGCAATTTTGGCAAATCAAGGGCCATAATCCAGCCTTGCATGGGCGGGTCTGGCTGGTTTTCGAAAGGAACTAAGCTCTCATCAATATTTAACTACTATCTAAGGTTGGTGAAGAGCAGATAGTAAATGGAGCCTCTATTGTGTTCACAAGCTCTATTATAGCAATTTTGACAATTTCAAGGGCCATTATCTGTCAAAACTGAAGACTGTATCGCGTTAACAAGCAATTGTTTACGGACGCAAGACGCATGCACGTACGACGAACACCTAGCCACGGCATAAGCTCTTCTGGCCTTTGTAGGGCCAGTATCACTCCACTGTAATTAGGCACAAATTAAATCTCAAAACAGCCCCGCCCCCTGGTGTCTATGTTTTTTACCATTCTCAGTGGCTTGAAGGAATCTCGTAGAGTGTCACCGAACGAACATTTCTGGAAAATTATTTGAAAATCTGCCAAATAGTTTAGGAGAAGATTTTTAAGGTTTTCACCAAAGCCAATTTAAGGCTAACAGCCCCAATATTTCTTGGTGTTTTTCAGCCAATCAATATGGCTTGAAGAATCTGATAGAGGGTCACCCAAGGAACATTTCTTCCAAATAATTTGAAAATGGACCCAACACTTTGGGAGGAGAAGATTTTTAAGTTTTCACAATTTTTTTCTATTGGTTGCAATGGAAACCAGAATGTTGCATGGTTCCAAAATATTTTAAGGAATTTAGGAGAGGGCATTGAGAGGATGCTTTCTATGAATTTCATCCCAATTGGCCAAGTAGTTAGGGAGGAAAGGTCGTTTGAAGTAAAAAGTTGACGCATGCACGTATGGGGGACAATTCGCCACAACATAAGCTTGACTGGCTTTCAGCCAGTGGAGCCATTGAGTGTAAAACTATTGAATAGAGTTGAAAACATTGTGGCAAAAAGAGAAATTGCTCATTTTGAACAGTGTCTCTTGAATCCACAATGTTTTCATTCAAGTGTTTGTATGTGTGAAAGGATTAACTTAAATGTCATTACTTTAACTGAATCATCACAATCATCGTCTGAATCTTGATGCTGTGAGTGTTTCCCATTCTGGTTTGTAGCCCTCTTCCTTCTGTTTGTTAGCTGTTCCTCAGCTGAGATGTCATTTACTGTTTGCTGAAAGTTGTCAGAAAGGGTTTGTATTTGGGAAAGGATAAGCTTAAGTTTCGTTACTTTATCTGAATCATCAAAACCATCCTCTGGATCTAGATTCTGGTTTGTAGTTCTCTTCCTTCTGATCATATCACTGTTGTTTACCTCTTCCATATCCGAGATGTTGTCTATTACTTCCCGAAAAAAGGTTGATAACTAGCATTTTAATCCTTTCCCACCTATATACACATTTGGATGCATTTGCAGCAGACAACTTTTGTAAACATTGTGACAAAAAGAGAAATTGCTCAAAACAAGCAATTTCTTCTTTTTGACACAATGTTTTCAATAATTATACCTACAATTATAGATGAGATTTTCTATATTTTTTAGAAGACATTTTCAAAGTCATCTGCTGCAGACTTGCTGTATGTGGGAAAGGGTTAAATTGATATATATTTTACTGAAAAAGAAAACACTTTCAAATTCTTGCACATCTTCAATAACAAGTGTAAATAAAGTCATGAAATAACAAGAATTTTTTGTAAAAGATTATGCCTTCCCTTTTTGTGTTTTTTGGTCATATCCCGGCAGACAGGAAAGATTATATTGGTACCACACCTTATATTTACATTGAATTAAGACTACATTTTGTATATAGGTATGAAACCAATACCAACAACCGACCGATATGTGCAAAGCAATATACCCCTTCTTCTTCAAAGGGGGGCATAATTATACAATACTAATTGTTATTTATATGCTGTTGGTACTCAAAAGCATTGTTTTATTGAAATGATTAAGTTGAGTACCAACAACATTGGCTTTAAGTGTAAAATTTACCTATCCTACATACAACAATTTTTCAGCAGTTGGCTTTGAAAACATCTTCGCAAAAATACAAAAAATCTCTGTAAATGAAAATATAATAAATGAATAGAGTTAACAGAGGACCACGAGGCCCTGGAATAGGCTATTTAAGACTTAACTCTTTCAGCGCCAATGGAAATATCACCAAGACAAACTTTCTGACAAAATTTCAAGCTGCTCAAGTCAAAAATGCGATCTCTATAGTGTTAACTAGATTGTTCTACAATTTGGCCTAGTGACTGTCTTTGACCTAACCTGACCCATAATCGAACCTACCCTAGATATCATCAACACAAATATTCTGACAAAGTTTCAACATGCTCAAGCCAAAAAAAATGCAGCTTCCAGAGTGTTAACAAGATTTTCCTTCAATTTGGCCTAGTGACCTTATTTTGCCCCGACATGACCTATATTCAAACTTGGCCTAGATATCATTAAGATAAACATTCTGACCAAATGTTAGGCTGCTGAAGCAAAACATGCGGCTTCTACAGTGTTAACAAGATTTCTCATCAATTTGGCCTAGTGACCTAGTTTCTGATCTAATATGACCCATATTCGAACTTGACCTAGATATTATTAAGACAAAATTTCAAACTGCTGAAGCAAAGATTGAGACGCTAGTGTTAACAAGATTTTACTTCAATTTGGCCTAGTGACCTAGTTTTTGACCTGACATGACCTATATTTGAACTTGGCCTAAATATCAATAAAACAAACATTCTGATAAAGTTTCAACATGCTCAAGTTGAAAATGTGGCCCTTATAGTGTTAACAAGATTTCCCTTCAATTTAGCCTAGTGACCTAGTTTTTGATCCGGTATGACCATATTCAGGGACGTAGATAAGAGGGATATGTGACTGAATTATATACTAAAATATCACCCGTGCCAACATTTGTAGCAAGTAAAACTCAAAAACTATTCAAGATATGAAAATAACAAAGATATTTTCTAGAAGTTCAAATATTCTTCTATTGCAGTAGATAAAAATATTTTAATATACTACAGGTTTTGACAATATGTTATCCTTATGAAAAATGTCAGTCTATTAATTTTTAGAAAATAATAATATAATTCAGAAATCCCAATATCTGTGTCTTTTAAACCAGTCATTGTTCAAAATACACAGAAATTCCAGTTGTTCATTGTATCTCCAACTTTAGTTGAAATATTAAGCTTTCAGAATATGTATGTTTTGTTTATCCCTTTCCCTCATATATACGCTTTCTGACGCCTCTGCAGCCACAATGTTTTCCACTTTTAGTCATAGGTTATCCATTCAATTATACAGATTTTCTACTTTTTTACAAAATATGTTCAAAGTCGTCTGCTGCAGAATTGTTGTATGAGGGAAAGGGTTATGTGCCAAATGTGACTTTAAAGATTTATTTGCTACAAAATGTGAAAATTTGTACAATTTTATTTCTATGTGTGATATTTTAACCAGATAACAGGTGTACAGGTTGAGTTGCCTATCCCTCTTATCTACGTCCCTGCCATATTCAAACTTGGCTTAGATAGCATTCAGCTCTACATTATGACTAATTTTCAAGCTGCTGTAGCAAAAAATGCGGCTTTTACAGTGTTAACAAGATTTCCCTTCAATTTGGCCTAGTGACCTGATTTCTGACCCAATATGAACCATATTCGAAGAAGATCGGATGCAAAATGTAGCCTGTAGAGTGTTTACAAGGGTAAATGTTGACGACGCACGACGTGCATAGGTGAGCTAAAAATATTGAGGCAAAGGGAGAAATTGCTAAAAATCATGAAGCACTATCATGTGGAATTACAAACCACATAAGATACATCAACATTAATTTGTGGACAAACAGCTGGAAACTTGTGACAAACATACCAATGCACACACAGATGGACAGGCAATTGAAGGCTTACATCGCACTTGCAAAACCTGCGCAGTTATGACAAAATAGATAAACATGTATGTATACATACATAATGGTCTTCAGAAGTAGATTTAGCCAGTATCTTGTGAGAGACACTTGTAGTACCAGACCCAGATCTCTGATCTTGGTTACCAAGTGATCTCTGATCTCTATCTGCATCAACTGACTGATCTCTGTTACCAATGGATCTCTGATCTCTATCTGCACCAACTGTCTGATCTATGTCTACATTTGCTGTTTCTTCTCCATCTTTTGTCAAAGATTCTTTTGCAATCAACGCCTGTGTAACATACATAAGTATAACATTCAAACTTATGGATACTCTTTAAAAATCCTATTCCATAAAATAGTGAAAAGTGTATGCTAATAGCAGTAATTATTTAAGACAGTAAATAGAACCTATTTTGAGCAATTTGTCCTTTTCCTACAATGTTTTCAAAAGTTTTCTGAAATATTGGCATCAATAAAAGCCAATATGAATTAAATAGTTCACGATTGACCTTATGTTACATAATAAGTGTTGTCTATTAATTGAAAAACAATAACTTTTGAATAGAGTTGAAAACATTATGGCAAAAACAGAAATTGCTTAAAAGTCATCAGCTGCAGAGTCGTCAGAATGCGTTCGAATGTGGGAAAGGATTAGTTTAAATTTCATTAATTTATTTGAATTATCAAAATCATCGTCTGAATTTAAATCCTGTGTTTCCCATTCTGGTTTGTAGCGCTCTTCCTTCTGATCATATCACTGTTGTTTACCTCTTCCGTATCGGAGATGTCGTTGTTTTTTTCTGAAAAAAAAGTTGATTACTATTATTAAAATAATCTATATCACTCAAAAAGAAAACACTTCCAAAATCTTGCACATCAACTATAACAAGTGTTACCACAATGTAATAACAAGTCGAAAAAGGGGCATTTCTGATTAATTAGTAAAGTCATATATGTGATATGGTATAGACATGAGCATTGTTCATTTACCATGTTTCATTTGAAAATGTTGAACAGTTTTTGAGTTAGGAGAGGTTTGATTTGGGCTCAAATGCTCGCCAAATAGTTAATTCTGCATGGCGAGGGTAAATAAAACCAAAATATTATTATTTGGGCTTTATGTCACTTTCAACAGCTATGGTCATATCGCGTCATTCAGGAACCTTATATTTACTAGAGATAAGAATATATTAGGTATGAAACAGAAACCAACAACCAACTGATATGTGCAAAGCAATATACCTCTTCGTTTTCGAAGGGGGGGGGGGGGGGGGGGGGGGGGGGGGGGGGGGCATAATTAAACAATAGTTATTGTTATTTATATGTTGTGGGTACTCGTAAGCATTGTTTAATTGATATGATACAAACAACATTGGCTTTAAGGGAAAAAGTAAGAAAAGTAATATGCCATTTATCTAGAGTTGTGCACTCGTCATAATAATCAATGCATTTTGAAAAGAAAAGTAGAATATCCTACATACACCTCCCACACAATAAGTTAACCCCACGTGTTTTCTTGTTTCCATTTTCATTTAAATAGATGTAATTAATTAAATGGTTCCATCGAAAAGATAAACAAAGTATCGGTTTCTTCTTCAGATATTAACAAATGAAATATTTACTCTATCCGAGCTTTGGTGCAATCCGAAATCATTACATATTTTAAAATTGCGAAAGAAAGACGTGCGTAATATGACAGAGTTTAAAAGTATATATATGTAAATACAATACCTGATCAATGGTTTTTCCCCTCGTTTTCTACATTACAGACTTAGAATTATTTCATGGAAACAAATCCGACAGGAAAATCGTTGAGATTATTGGCGATAATTGTTTATATCTCTCTGTTATAAACGAAAGTTGCAATTGCGCATGCGCATATCTGGGGTCGGATTAAAGCGCAGACGGAAACTGCAGACAGATGGAATATTGACGAAAAACGCAGACCGGTACTAAAAAAAGAAAACCGCCAATCAGAAGCCGTTATAGTCGACATCTGACCGACTGTGTCGTGTGTTCATTAACTTTCTTGTGTGAAATATAAAAATTGCAGTTGTCATAGGTCACAATCAGACCAAGTACTTGTCAGAATATTTACCGAAGGACGGTTATAGTGTTTTTACCTTTTCCTGGCTATAGAAGTTTTTAACTGAAGATGTTCTCATTGATGTTGTGCCATACTTTTCGGTGAGTACTAACGCTAAACAAAGGCGTATTTATGCTAATAAAAGGCGTTATAACGCGAAAGAAAGGCGTAGTAATGCGAAAATAAAAACGTAATAACGCGGAAAAGGGGCGTAATAACGCGAAAAAAAGGCGTAATAATGCGGAGGAAAAAGGCGAAATATCGCGAAATAAAGTCGTAATAACGCCTTTATTTGCATAAATACGCCTTTGATTAGCGTTATTACGCCTTTATTTCGCGTTATTACGCGTTTATTTTCGCGTTATTACGCCTTTATCTGTAGTAATAGCCGTCATCATCTGTATCACTATGTGTTTCGTTAAGTCCCGACAACCCAGACAAAACCCCACAAACAAAGGCGATGCACATGTAGAGTCTAATGAATGTAACTACGTTTGGTTTTGTTTAATGGCGGTTTTACATCGATTTAACAGTATTTCAGCTGCTATATCATGGTGCTACAATACCTACTATTCCTGATCATAGGTTGACACAACCGTGCTAGGATAGAAATTGTTACTTGTCCAAACTTCACATTGACTGCAGTGGGCGGGGCTCGTACATAAACCCGGGATCTGAAATCTCCCACCCTTACCACACGGGGAGACTGATCCGGGCCGACACATTCCGTCTCAGGGGGATAAAGGTATAGAGTAATTATTCCTGAAACAGAAAATCCACAGGAGGCGAAAGGTATCTATCCAGGTTAGCCTGCGCGGCATGCTTAGGCTGACCAGGGTGGACACTTTACGCAGAGTCTGCAATGTTGGTTTTCTCGCGAGACGGCTCAATTATTATTAATGCCTATACATGTTGAAAACACAAAACATGAACGTAGAATTAAAGATAAGAAAATGTAATCAGATTTAATACATATAGGAAAGATGTGTTAAGTAAACTACAATACATATAAATATAATGGGATTCATAACTAAAAACGGAAATTTTATGAAAATCCACTCATAATGATAATATTACTATACAATGATAATTAACTATATCATACGTTGCACTTGCTGAGTCCCGGTAGCTCAGTCGGTTGCGATGCGGGCTGTCAATCCAGGAATACGAACCTCAACTCGGCCAAGATTATTTCCGACGTTTAACAAAAGTCACTGTCCGCCCTCCACCAATTGGCTAACTGACTAACTGGAAAAGCTGCCAGTTGCTTTGAAAGACTGTTGTGTGGAGTACTGGTATGCGAAAGCCAGGAAATACATGAGAAGGTGAACTGGCCGCATTTATATGACTGAGAAATTGTTGAAAACGGCATTAAACCCACAATCAATATCTTGCAAATAAGTCAGATCCAGATAGATATTATCAAGTTATAATAAATGAACCAAAACGCCTACTGATCTTGTTTTCCCAGCTCCGAGTGCATCAACCGAACATGCTAGATACGATCAGAACATTCCAGACGAGAAAAGTGTTTCAAACTCTGCACCTTATTCTGAGACCGGGGACAACCCACCGAAATACATCATTTAAAGCTCTCAGTCGGGACTCACTTGTGTTTTCCCGGAAACATAGGCCTTCATCGGAATTGTTAACCCGTCATTTTTTAAATTGCATGGCTGACTCACATTTTTACGGACTATACTTTCTTCGGGCTATTTCCGATATAACATCATGTGCTAAATTGAACTATATTTAAAGGTGCTGAACTCCAGATGGAGATCAAAGTTTTAAATGTTGAAACCCCAATTTCTTTTGAAAATGTGACACCAAAGTAAGTTATAAATAGTTCAAAACTATGTTGAAAAACAGTCAATTGAAAGTCATGAAAATGTACAACATTTGGCTTACTGGGTATGTCTACACAGAGACATATAAACACAGTGTTTATATGTTTCTGGTCCACAGAGTAAAAATGAAACATAAACAATAAATATTTAGTGAAACTATTACTCTAATTTTATCCCAGAATTATGATTCTAATATTCCTAGACACATTTTGAAAAGTTTTAACACTTTGACTATACTATCTATACTCTGGAGTTAAGCATCTTTAAATAGCACAACATCAAACTCGGAAACTTATCGATTCGGTTCCGATATGTTTGGATATAAATTCATGAACGAACAACGACCGATGTCAGCTTACAAATTTAGTCGACAGATCCGACTGATAAAATGCCCTAATCCAAAATATATACATCGATCGTAGCGGAATCATTATTTATATGTTTTGTTGTTTATTTTCATTGTTAATGTGTTATCATGTTCATAAAGGCATGCACTTCTAAATAGAACTTGAAACTTGAAACTTGATAACCCGTCCATTTAAATATTGTTAATTTCAATAACCAGTCCGTTTTCTGTATCAATGTCGCCGGAAATCCATACTGCAGTTATGCATAACACTTACATTATAGTAGTTGAAAAGAAAACAGTTATCAACTAACGGGCATATTGGAACATCAGGGATGGGGTCAAGTGAAAATGTATCATAACTTGCATTTTTTGTTGTCAACGAAGTGAATGTCCTTCATTGAAATATAATTAAAGCCTTTCATTGTTTATGATCAATCTTCATTCTAAGCAGGGTCTTTCAAATAGTATTTGCTATTTGAAAGACCCTGTTCTAAGGTAGGTTGACCATATACACAGCCAATTAATTATTGATCATAAACAGGAAATGAGTAATCATTAGTCTACTCATGTTTTACAATTATATAATGATGAGCGCCCTTGTGTCAATGATGCATAACAATATGCTGATCGCAAGCAAAATGCGTGTAGAGAATCTAATAACACATTTAAAATTGTCAAGGACGAAATCATTGTGTACGAAAATACCCGATTCGTTTCTTCTTCTTATAGTTGTCGTTCTTTACACTCTCTTTATATACAGAGAGTGTGTTTTAAAATGATATAATGATGAGCGCCCTAGTGTTAATGATGCATAACAATATGCAGATCGCAAGCAAAATGCCTGTAGGGAATCTAATGAAAAATTTAAAATTGTCAAGGACGAAATAATTTTGTACGAAAGACCCGATTCGTTTCTTCTTCGCATAATTGTCGTTTTTAACGAATTATTTTTTCTCAAAAAATATTTCTTTTAAGAGATCGTAATCGTATGACCTTTACAAAGTTGCTTCCCTTTACAAAATGCTTGCTTCCCGGAAGTCACGGGTAGTTCTTTTGAGTACCTACACCATAGGGTTTGAGTATCAAAAAACAATTTTGGATTACTCACCTTATCTAGAGTTCTGGATTAAGCATACCTATTATAGTATTATTGTTTAAAAACAGGCAGCCATATTCTGTTCCTTGGGAGTAAAATCAAGGATTCCAAGGTAGTACTGGATCGGGAGGACATCGTTGATAAATATCTATCGAAAGTGCCACTACATAGAAAGCTAAACCCAGGACTTAAATTGATTATCTCAAATATGGGACCGTTCGATGAGGTTCTTCAGTCGGATCGTAACATGTCAATGTAAGTTTATCATGTTTCCGGATTTGTTTTCGGGACGAGCATATATTCACGCTTCGTCCGTTTGGCTGTCCGTTCCAGACAATGAGCAATTTTCATTTTTAGCTCGATTATTCAAAGAATATGAGAGCTATAATAGCTCTCATATTCTTTGTATAATCGATCTAAAATTGCATGCAAGTACATTTATTTCACCATTGCTCAGTAACTACTTGATGCATTGCATTGAAACTTTCTACAACTCTTCCAAACTATTACACCTATGTCAATAATCAAGTAAGACAACTATATCCTGCATTTAATGCAAATTATGGCCCTTTTCTGACTTAGAAAATCTGGTTAAAGTTTTGTGTTTAACTTCATTATGAGTCCATATGATGCAAATTATGGCCCTTTTTGGACTTGGCAATTCTGGTTAAAGTGTTGCGTGCAACTTCATTAAGAGTCCATATCTTAGTTACTACTTGAAGCATTGTAATGACACTTTATACAATCATTCCCAACCATCACACCCTTGTACACAGTCAAGAAAGATAACTATTCTGAATATAATGCAAGGTATGGCCCTTTTTTGACTCATGCATTCTGGTTAAAGTGTTGCATTCGACTACATAAAGACTCCAAATCTCAGTAACTACTTGATGCATTTCATTGACACGTTATACAATATATATCAAACAATCATACCTATGTAAATAATCATGTAATATACTCTATCCTGCATATAATGCAAATTATCACTCTATAAGAAATTCTGGTTAATATTTTGCAAGCAACTACATTATAGTCAATATCTCAGTAACTAACAAGAGAAAGTTGATGCAACGCATCAATATTGCCGGATATCCATAATGCAGTTATGCATAACACTAACATTATAGTAGTTGAATAAACAGTTATCAACTGATTGTTTTGTCAACGAAGTGAATGATAATTGAAGCCTTTCATTGTTTATGATAAATCTCCATTCCCAAGTAGGTTGACCATTTTGGTTATGTAAAAAAAGCGGTCGGTCAGACGTAAAACATTGACTGAATATCGTTGTCGTCTAGTTAATATTTTTTTCAAAATTCTAAAGCGACATTTTAATAGGGTCATAAAAGTGCTGTGTTATTTTCGTGTGATCTTTTGTACAAAAAGAGTTTAAAAATAAATGGAACTGTGAACGAAATATTGTTTCACGTTCTTAATAAAAGACGAATGCAAATCGACGACAGAACATACATTTTGAATGTACCGTAGCCAAACAACGTCGTGATATCATTTCCATACATATACCACTTCATTTTGACTTATTGTCAAATCGAGCGACGTTGTTTCCCGCATTAAAGTCTTTACTTTAATATTTTCCGTTCGTAATAATAGACTTCAGCAATATGAATTCCGAACATTTTGTGATCATGTAACTTTTTTTATTAACGAACATCGCGTTTGTTATGGCCAAAGTTTTGTCTACAATCATCTCACGGTTTGTTTCGTAAATAGGTAGCACCTATAGATATATTATTTAACAATAAAGTATATTGTTAAAATGTGATTAGATGTTGTTGATCTCTCTCATGTTTTTGTCTTTACCATTCGATAATGTTCTTTGCGAGAAAAAAAACTCAAAACGCTTTCAGCAGAGGATTTAAGAAAATATTGAGACAGAAGGAGTTATTGCTCAAAACTAGCAATATCTCCTTTACTCACAAGCTGTTCTACTTTTGTCACTAATTAGAGTAGGGACTTTCCATACTATTGCCTTGATGTAGTCAATGTCATCTTAGGTATCGGGGATGTGGGAAAGGAAAGGAAAAGTGTTAATCCAGTGCAGATTAAATAGATGTTCTTTATTAATATCGAAGGGGATAATGTCCGCTTTCAGCAATCCTGTGAAGGGAATATCAATAGTGGCGAAACTTTCAATAGTGGCGACACTATGATAAACACAATCTTTACTTATATACCTTTTTTTAAGCCTCTGCAGCAGATGATTTTTTTAAACATTGTGGCAAAAGGAGAAATGCTCATGATGAACAATTTCTTCTTTTGTCACTATTTCTTCAATTATATTCAATACGGGGTTGTCTTTGTTTTTTTGAATTACATACATTTTGCCAACATGTTTTCAAGGTCGTCTGCTGCTGATTAATTGTAAGTGGGAAAAAGTTAAAATATTTTTCTTTTCAATGAACCTACCTAAAATAAACATTTTCTATGAAAAGAACTCCAGTTAGTAGAAATAATTATACAGGTGTTATACGCCCCCCAAGGCGAACCCATTGAAAACATTTCGGAGCTTAATAAAGGCTTATTTATTTAAAAGTACATATAATGCACAACACCGTCAAAACACTCCATCCTAAAGAAAGCACATCGATCCTCAACAAAGGTTCAAATCAGCCTGTGAAGACGCACAGTTCGATCAGACACCTCACATTCAAAACAGAAAATCGACGGGCTCTACGCTTAATTTTGCAAGACGTTTCTAAGGTTGATCCTGATTACCGAACGTGACAGTTATAATAATAATTCATAACATATTTTCTCGTGCCTAGGCACACGCAGTCTATTTCTGCTTTAATATGAACTGCGTCAGGCGAATTTGGGCCTTATTGATACTCCGACGTGGAATCATTCTTCCGATTAATCTGAAGCCTCTTCAGCAAAGGACTTTTGAAAACATTTTGACAAAAGGAGAAATTGCTCACTACAGATGTGTTGTATGTGGGAAAGGTTGAATGTCTATATAACATTTTGGCCAAAAGTGAACAAGTGAAAGTGACACTGGTGAGACTGTGCAGATGCATTAAGAGCCAACATCGCTATACACGGCGCATGTGTGTTTAGAACTGGTAGTTGGTTGCATGTCGTCGGTTTCCGTTGTGCGTCAGGCTGATCATGTGACACTGTAATGGTTTGCAGGTGCAATTTCAAAGTAAGAATGCATACGTTTTGGACCCCCAGATACGTTTCTGTACGTCAATTCTACCTTAAAATGCGTTTATTTTTCCTCTATAACCTCTTGAAAGCGCTGTAGTCATTTTCATGTGTTATGTCACATATAGTGGGTTTCATGTGTGAACACGAATGTGTGGGTGTGTGAGTGTGTGAGGGGGTGATTTTTTACTTTTCTCATTTATTTATGCGCGGCCTTTGAACGACTTCAATGAAGAGTTATCACTAAGAACAGTCTGCAATTACGTGCAGTCTAGCTAATATTGCTCTCTACTTATATGCCGAGCTGCCATTCGAACTCACAACGGCTGTCAATCCAGGGGTTGTGAGTTCGAATCCCAGCTCGGTCAATATTATTTCTGACATTTGATAAAAGTCAATGCGACAAGCGTCATTCGTCTTACACCAATGGGCAAACAATGTGGAAAAGCAGCCAGTTGCTTGGGAAGTCTGATGTAATGATAACTAGTTTGGGCAAGCCAGGAAATACATGAGTAGGTGAACTGGCCGCCGTGATAGACTGAAAATGTGTTGAAACGGAGTTAAACCCCAATCAATCAAACTAATTATATTGATAACAGTTTAGCAAAAACCGTCTCCGTGATATGCAAGAACTTGTCAAAATTATTAAAAGATGGCGATGCAATAAACACAAAATCAGTGGGATAAGGGTTAAGGACTCGGACGAGTCTGTTCATACGTACGTTCAGAAACTTCACTTGTGTGCTAGATTAAGAGAACCCTAAATATTACAAAACGCTTCCACATTAGTGGCGCGCTGCGAAGACCAACCGTAAGGCATTAGCGACCAGTGTAGACTCAGATCGACCAGCGCATCCACACAGTCTGATGTGTCTCTCACTGTTCGCTAATTAATCTTAGACAAAAGCTTTCAAGAAACGTCTTTAAAGCAGTTTACATTTAGAACATTAACATGGATGCACAGGCAAGTCTATTTCGGCACTTGTAATAATTACGTTACGGTTGGGTTTCGCAGAGCACAGCTCTTATAAAGAAATCCATTCTGAGTGACAGACAAAATATAGCTTCATTTCACATGACAGTTATGGAATTACGTACATTGTAAATTGGTGATTGGTGGTTCGGGGAGGGCACGCTCGTTTGTTTCATTCCAGGCACATTTACATTGCATTATTTTTTATCTGATTGCCATCGGATATCATTTTTCATGTCGTTCTGGCGCTCATCTACGGAAAACAAACCGTAAGGGTTTCTGCGACCATTGTAGATGTAGATCAGCCAGCGCATACGCGCGTCTGATCTGGATCTTTACAGTTCGAAATTAGTCTTGGAATGTTCCATTTGGATCCTAAGCAAATCTGCGCATGCATTGTGTAATCATTACGTTACGGTTGCTTTTCCCTGAGCACCGCTCATATAAACAAACGTATTGCTATGTGATAGAAAAAACGCTTTATCAAAAATGGCGGGTTTAATATTTCCGGAAAAACCCGCTTGATGTATTTCCGTGGGTTGTCCCCGGTCAGAATAAGGTGAAGGGGTGGCGACATTATTCTCGTCTGCAATGGTATGATCGTATCCAGCATGCTCGGCTGATGCACTCGGAGTTTGGAAAACAAGATCAGTAGGCGTTTTGATTCATTTATTTAATTGACAATATCGATCTAAACCTATTGATTCGACTACCCAAGTGTTTCCTAGCTTTCGCAAAACAGTTCCAAGCAACTGGCAGCTTTTCCAAGAAATCTGTTAGCCAATTGTGAAGACGAATGACGCTTGTAAACAGTGACTTTTGTTAGACGTCGGAAGAATCTTGGCCGAGCTGGAGTTTCGAACTATTAACCCCTTGATTGACAGGGCGCAACGATCGATCGATCGATTCGATCGATCGAGGAGGAGAGAGAGAGAGAGAAGAGAGAGAGAGAAGAGAGAGAGAAGAGAGAGAGAGAGAGAGAGGAGAGATGAGAGAGAGAGAGAGAGAGAGAGAGAGAGAGAGAGAGAGAGAGAGAGAGAGACAGACAGACAGAGCAGACAGACAGACAGACAGACAGACAGACAGAGCAGACAGAGAGAGAGAGAGACATAGACAGAGAGACAGAGATAGACAGAAGAGAGACAGACAGACAGACAGAGAGAGAGACAGATGAGAGAGACAGAGACAGAGATAGAGACAGAGAGAGACAGATATAGAGAGTAGAGAGAGAGAGAGAGAGGAGAGACAGACAGACAAGAGAGTGAGAGAGAGACAGAGAGAGAGAGACGGAGAGGACAGAGAGAGACAGAGAGAGAGAGAGAGAGAGAGAGAGAGACAGACAGACAGACAGACAGACAGACAGACAGACAGAGACAGAGAGAGAGACAGAGAGAGAGAGACACACACACAGAGACAGAGAGACACAGCGAGACAGACAGACAGACAGAGAGACAGACAGACAGACAGATAGACAGACATACAGACAGACAGACAGACAGACAGACAGACAGACAGACAGACAGACAGACAGACAGAGACAGAGAGACACAGAGAGACAGACAGACATTACAGAGAGAGAGAGAGAGAGAGAGAGAGAGAGAGAGAGAGAGACAGACAGACAGACAGACAGACAGACAGGACAGACAGAACAGACAGGACAGACAGACAGACAGACAGACAGAGACAGAGACAGAGAGACAGAGACAGACAGACAGAGACAGACAGACAGAGACAGACAGAGAGACCTAACAGATAGAGACAGATAGAGAGAACCAGAGGCAGATTACAGAAAACAGAGAGAGATAGAGGTACATAGAGAGACAGAGAAAAAAAAGAGGAGACAGACAGAGCGATAGAGAGACACAGAGAGAGACACAGAGAGACAAAGAGACAGATATATAGAGATAGAGAGATAGGACCAGGGAGACAGAGATAACAGAGAGGGACAGAGAGAGAGAGGCAGAAGATACATAAATTGATACAGAGAGACAGAGAGAAGAAAGATAGAGTAGAGAGCCAGAGAGGAGGAGAGGACAAGAGAGACAGAGAGAGAGAGAGACAGAGAGGACCGACAGACAGACAGAGACGAACGAGACGAGACAGAGCAGAGAAGAGAGTGGAGTAGACGGAGAGAGAGAGATAGAGAGAGAGTAGATGGAGAGAGAGGAGGAGAGAGAGAGAAGAAGAGAGAGACGGACACACGCCACACCCACCGCCAGCACATACACACACACACATAGAGAGAAAGAGAAATACAAAGAGAGAGTAGAGAAAGAGAGATTGGAGGAGAGACAGTGAGAAGCACAGAGAGAGACAGAAGAGAAGCACAGAGAGAGACAGACATACAGCGCCAGGCCAGACAGACAGACAGACACGCCAGCCAGACAGACAGACAGACAGCCAGGCCAGAACAGACAGACAGAGAAATGGTTCGCCATACCATCACTTCGTATTTTCACTACACAATGATAGTTGTCCCTACAGAGATTGCCGCTATATGTCTCAGGGTTTATGAAGAACAATACTACGAACTTAACTATACGTAAAAAGCTATAGCATACCGAAACTATCAAAACTACTTTTACAAGCAGAGAAGGTCCAGCTGAACATGACTCTGCCCCTGTTATATCATTGCTGTCGTTCATTACAGATTAATAATTTATTGGTTCGAATCTCAGCTCGGCAACCTTTCCCTCCGACGATTGACAAAAGCAAATGCGGCAACGCGTCATTCTGCTATCCACCAATATGTCGACAGTCTATTGGTGAAAGCTTTTCAGTTCCTTGGAAATACTTGTGTGTGGAGTACTGGTATGAGAAAGCTAGAAAACACTACAGCTACTGGTCCGTTTATCCTACCACCAACCTAGACAATCAGTCGTTATATTAACCCCCACAACCCTGAGCGCCAAGGTGGGCAGCCATTTGAAACATATAAAGTATTTAGGTATGTCCCGGCTGGGGGGTTGAACCCGCGACCTTCCGTACCCTAGGCGGACGCTCTACCACTACACCACCCGATGCGCTTATTGAGAAATAATACGGCTCCATGATGAATATAGCGGTAAGTAAATCACCATTGAGATTGAGTTTGAATGAAGGATTGGAGCTTAACGTCTTATCAACTCTTTATTCAGTTTTATACAGTACGGACAGTCTCACTAACTACTGTTAGTCCTTCTATTTCCTTGCATCTGTACTCCAGACAAAATGATCCGGTTTTGTTCGTAGACTTGACAGTCGAGCCCCGGTAGCTCAGTCGGTAGCGACTCGCGAGCTGTCAATCCAGGGGTTGTGAGGTTCGAATCCCATCTCGGCAACTTTCTTTCCGACGTTTGACAAAAGTCAATGCTACATGCGTCATTCGTCTACCACCAATGGGCTAGGTCTATGTGGAAAAAATCAGCCAGTTGCATGGAAAGATTGTTGTGTGAGTACTGGTGTGAGAAAACCAGGAAAATAATGAGTAGGTGAACTGGTCGCCGTGATATGACCGCGTTAAACCCCAATCCCAATAAATCAATCAATCGTAGACCTTGACGGTAATTTTTCAGAAAAGTTAA